>JANAVB010037217.1:926524-1341524 GCA_029216955.1 Iris pallida | reverse complement strand
TAACATCGGCAGGGAACTGAATATGGTGGATGTCAACAAGAGCATCACCAAGATCAGGAACGTGAAAATATTCACTGATATCGGTGGCGCTAAATTCTAGTTCCTGTCCAGCAACACAGGAATAGAAATTTTCGTTTTGTTGTACTTGCAAGTTGCAGTAGAACATCCGGACAGCATTGTCGTAAATATTATCTTGGACTTCGAAAAAGTCGCGAAATCCAAGTTGTTCAAAAATAGGAGCATATTCAAAGAAGGTTGTAAAGTTGACAAAGGCTCCAGTACAAATACGACGTAAAGAAAAGGAATCAAACCAGAGATTAGAGAAGTCTATGTCGGAAAACAGAGTGCCATCGAATTCCTCGGGATCTCTAGGTTTGGCTGGACTGAACAGACTTGCTGGAGTGTAGTCGGAAGATGAGGAAGCACCCTGGGAAGAATTTCCTCGCTGACGCTTCGGAGCCATGTGGAGATGGAGAAGATCGTCGAAGCCTTGCCCGGAGGGAGGAGGAAAGTCTTCTAGAAGGAGGTAGAGCTATTTCTCGTTTTGGTGTGGAGAAATAGTGGAAGAAAGGGTGGATTTTATAGGTGCTAGGGCCGGCTGTTCGGTTCTGGAACCATCACAGCGCCGACCGAACTCGGTCCGAATTCGGTCCGAACTCGGTCAGAGTTCGGGCCGAGTTCGGCCACTTGTATTCCCGAGACAGTTAAAGCAGTCAGGTGAAATAAAGTTTGTAATTATGATGTTTGACTGTTTTATTAACTAATTTGCTGTTATTTTTAGGTTAACTGTAGGGATTGTCCCAGCTAACGGTGGTTCACCGGGGAACTCTTAAGTACCGCTTCGCTTCGACCGTAGTCGTGGTGACAGACAAATCCTTTGTAAGTTTGTCCCCAAAAATAATTTTCATTAGATAATAAATTATCAAGTCATAAATACAATATTTAATTACCATATGTTTTAAGAATCCGAGAATTCAAGAATGCCGAGCTCACGCCTCAAGATGTTAAAACGGTCTTCAGCCAAAGGTTTAGTGAAAATATCTGCTAGTTGATGTTCAGTATTAATAAATGTTAAGCAAATATCCCCGTGTTGTTGATGATCACGTAGGAAATGATGTCTAACTTCTATGTGCTTTGTGCGTGAATGACAGATAGGGTTCTTAGTTAAATTAATTGCACTAGTGTTATCACAATATATAGGAACATTTGAATAGTGCAGATTGTAGTCCTCTAAGGTTTGCTTCATCCACAAAATTTGGGCACAACAACGTCCTGCGGCGATATATTCAGCCTCAGTTGTTGATAATGCTACTGAATTTTGTTTCTTGCTAAACCAAGAGACTAAGGCCTTTCCCAAGAAATGACATGTACCACTGGTACTTTTACGGTCCACTTTGCATCCAGCAAAATCCGCATCCGAGTAACCTATAAGGTCAAAGGATTTGGTTTTGGGATACCATAAGCCAACTGTAGAAGTTCCTTTAAGGTATCGGAAGATACGCTTAACGGCACTAAAATGTGATTCCTTAGGGTTTGCCTGATATCGTGCACATATGCAAACACTAAACATAATATCAGGACGACTAGCAGTTAAATATAATAGACTACCAATCATACCTCGATACTTACGCTGATCAACAGGTTTGCCACTTTCATCAGTATCAAGCTTTGTAGCTGTAGCCATAGGCGTCCCAATTGGCTTCACATTCTCGAAGTTGTACTTCTTCAGTATGTCCTTCGTGTACTTGGCTTGGTTGATGAACGTTCCGTTTGAGTGTTGTTTGATTTGCAATCCAAGGAAGAAGTTCAGCTCTCCCATCATGCTCATTTCAAATTCACTCTGCATACACTTGGCAAATTCTTGACAAAGTTGTTCATTAGTAGAACCAAAGATGATGTCATCTACATAAATTTGCACTAGAAGTATATCATTATTCAAAGATTTAATAAAAAGAGTAGTATCAATCTTGCCTTTTGAAAAACCATTATCAAGTAAGAAGGCGCTTAGGCGTTCATACCAAGCACGAGGTGCTTGTTTGAGTCCATAGAGTACTTTCTTAAGCTTGAAGACGTGATCAGGTTTTTGAAAATCTTCAAAACCAGGGGGTTGTTTCACAAAAACTTCTTCTTTTAAAAATCCATTTAAAAATGCGCTTTTCACGTCCATTTGAAAAAGTTTGAAATCATTAAAACAAGCAAAAGCGCAAAACATGCGAATGGCTTCTAGTCTAGCAACAGGAGCATAGGTCTCATCATAATCAATTCCTTCTTCTTGATTATAACCTTGTGCAACTAGACGTGCTTTGTTGCGTAGAACTTGACCATCTTCACTAAGTTTATTTCGGAACACCCATTTGGTACCAATTATCGATTGACCAATAGGTTTAGGAACGAGTTCCCAAACTTGGTTTCTCTCAAATTGATTAAGTTCCTCTTGCATGGCAGAAATCCAAAATTCATCAGAAAAAGCCTCATCAACATTCTTAGGTTCTATTTGAGAAATAAATGCTACATTAGCTGCTACCTCAGAATCTCTAAGAGATGAACGAGTACTTACACCTTTGGATACATCACCTATTATGAGAGTTTCTGGATGATCTGGTTTGAATCTTAAAGATTCGAATCTTTGGGCCATACCTTTCACAAGGCTCTTCTCAGTTCCTGCATCTTCAGGACTTTTATCGGTTCTTGCCTCTTGGGTAGGATCTTTCTCAGAACTCTTCTTTGTAGGTGCATCTTCATCATCACTGTCGCTAGATCTATGACTATTCAACTCATCAAAGGTAACATTAACACTTTCTTCAACAATCAAAGATCTTTTATTGAAAATTCTATATCCTTTACTCTTAGCAGCATATCCGAGAAATATCCCGTCATCTGCTTTCAAGTCGAACTTACCCAAGTTATCCTTGGTGTTCAGGATGAAACAGCGACAACCAAAAACTTTAAAATAAGATATGTTTGGAATTCTTCCAAACCAAAGCTCATATGGTGTTTTCTTCGATATAGGTCGAATTAACACCCTATTTAAAATATGACAGGCTGTACTAACAGCTTCTGCCCAAAAATATTTAGGAAGATTATGCTGATTAAGCATGACTCTAGCCATTTCGCTTAGAGTACGATTCTTCCGCTCCACAACACCATTCTGTTGGGGAGTTCTAGGACAAGAAAATTCGTGGTAGTATCCACTATCATCACAGAACTTTTTGAAATCAGTATTTTCGAATTCGCCACCATGATCACTTCGGATACGAGTAATCATGAAGCCTTTTTCGTTTTGAACCTTTTTACAAAATATCTGAAATTCAAAAATTGCATCACTTTTGTTTGATAAAAAGTAAACCCATGTAAAACGAGAGAAATCATCAACAATGACAAAAGCATAGAGTTTACCGCCAAGACTAGCGACTCTACTAGGACCAAATAAATCCATATGAATCAACTGCAAAGGTCTCGAAGTACTTACAGCGTTGATGGATTTAAAAGATGACCTATGTGCTTTGTTCTTTTCACAGTCAGCACATACCATGTCTCTCTTGAATGGAATTTCTGGGAGTCCTTTTACCAACTTCTTTGTGTTCAGGCGTGAGATAGTATCCATGTTTGCATGTCCTAGTCTCATGTGCCATAGCCAGCTTTCATTTTGATTGGCTACTAGACACCTTCCTGCATTATTAGTATTCTCCAAAAAGAAAACATATATATTGTCTTCTCTAATCCCTTTATATATGGGATCACCCGATGACATATCATATATAGTACATTTATCTTTCACAAAATTGATACCATAACCATTATCTGCCAAGTGACTTATGCTCAATAGGTTATGTTTCAATTCGGTTACTAGACAAACATCTTTTATTATAGGGTAAGGAGACATACCTACAGTGCCATTACCTATAATGTCACCTCTCAAGTTATTTCCGAAGGAGACGTATCCTTCTTTTTTCATCGATAGCGTAGCGAATAAAGATGCATCACCAGTCATGTGTCGCGAACATCCGCTATCGAGGATCCATTTGCTTCTAGCATGAGAGGGTTGAGGGTCCACCTACAAAACAAGTAGATGAATCCTTTGGTACCCATTTTCTGAAGGGTCCACTCAGATTAGCTTTAGGTTTCCAAACTAGAGTATGGTTATCAACAAGTTTTCTTGCCATACAATATTGTGATATATGACCGTGTGTACCACAATATGTGCAAGTCAGTTTAGTGGAATAAACTGTGTTTGGAGACTTGTTCTGTTTGGAAAACCTATAAGTGAAAGCATAATTGTGTTCATGTTTCCTCTGTGCTTTCTTGTTTTTAGTCCTCTTTGGTGTATGCTTTGCATTAGGACTAATTTTGAGCTGTGTCACAGGTATTGCCTGTTTGCCCAACTTGATTTCTAATTTTTTAGAAATCGCTACAGACTCTTCGTATCTTGCAGTCATATCAAGGAGTCTTTGTTCAGTTACTAGGTGCAACTTCTTCTCTATGTCATAAAGTTTGTGTATTTTGACATAGTCCTCTTCTTTCTTCTCAATGTTGAGGATAGCCTCATGATAGTCTACTTTAAGTTTGGCTATCTCTTCCGTGTTACCGGTAGTAGATGTCTCTTTAATGTCTTCAAGTAAATTAGACAATCTAGCTATCTCGGCTGTGTGTGCCTTAATCTCTTTTCGAGATTGCTTATACTTGTCGAGCACAGTTTTGTGATCTTCAAGTAAATCGCTAAAGGCAGTCTCTAGTTCATCAAAAGTAAAATCATCAAACAGAGGATTAGATGATACCTTTTCGAATGCCATAAGACAAACATTTGCATTGCTGCAGGGTCTGTCTTCTTCTTCTGAGTCACTGGCATCACTCTCGTGCCAGATGCTTGTGTTGGCATACTTTCGGCCAGATGTGGATCTTCTGTTTGATCTTGACCGATCATATGGACTGCTCTTCTTGGTAGCTGGACAGTCCTTCTTCATGTGCCCTGATTTCTTACATCCGAAGCATATAGTCTCGTCTTCATTGCTTTCTTGGATGTCTTTCTTCTTTCTGCTTGTGAACTTTAGATATTTCTTGAAGTTCTTCACAAGTAAGGCACGTTCATCACCACTTGATGATTCTTCATCTGAATCATTGCATGTTGATTTTCTTGTTTGAGCTTTGAAGGCGATAGTCTTTTCCTTTGGTGTGGCCTCTTCAAAGTCTTGCAAGTCGAGCTCATGAGTCATCAACTTGCCCATCAGTGTTTCTAGAGTCATCGTGGTGAGATCGTTTCCTTCAATGATTGCTGTGGCTTTTGGATTCCAGTTCTTTGTTAGAGCCTGCAGCACTTTCCTGATTTTCTCATGGTTGCTGTAATCTTTACCAAGAGATTGAAGGGGATTAGTTATATCAAGGAAACGGGTAAACATCTGTGTAATTGACTCACCAGGTTTCATTTTAAAAGATTTATATTCCTGAGTCAGTCTACTGATTTTGGATTCCTTGACTTGGGAAGTCCCTTCATGGGTTACCTCAAGGAGTTTCCAAATTTTATGAGACGTCTTACAGGTAGAAACTCTATTGAACTCTGTTTTGTCAATTGCACAGAATAGTGCATTGATGGCTCGAGCATCAAGACTAGCCTTTGCTTTTTCAGCATCGGTGTACTTGTCATGCGGCTTTTCCATAAGAATACCTTCAACCACAGTAGGTGGTGGTTTCTTATACCCATCAATGACTATTGACCATAAATCAAAATCTAGAGACTTTAGAAAGAAAGTCATACGTGTTTTCCAGTATGTATAGTTTGTTCCATCAAATAGGGGAGGTCTATTTGTGGATTGCCCTTCACCGTTGAATATAGATTTCACGGCTGCCATATATATACTCTCTAGGATATGTTATATAAGAATATAACCTGCTCTGATACCAATTGTAGGATCGTTGAGCACTTCTAGAGGGGGGTGAATAGAGTGCGTGTGTGCAGCGGAAATAAAATCACCAATTAAAAAATTAAACTATGGCAATGATGTAAGAGCAGTAAATAAAGATAGGAGAATCAAACTCAGTAACACAGCGATGTATACCGGTATCCCTCTGAGAGGACTAATCCAGTCTCGAGTACTCTTGCTCGATGTTAATCCACTAAAGGCACAAGCTTTAACTGAGTGCTTGCAACTCTTACACCACCGTGCTTGTTGACGAGTGCACGACCAACTCCAACACACACCGTGCTTGGTGACGAGCGCACGACCAGCTCCACAACTGGAATAGTTGTTGAAACTTGACGACCTCTTTACAACTCTGAATAACCAAAAGACTTCTAAATCAAATGTGATAGTACTGGCTTTTGGCTAAGAGAAGTATAGGTGAGATTTGAAATTCTTAGATCACTTAGAAAACACTTGAGATGAAAATAGAGAAGAGATGGAGAATGAATTGATGTTTTGAAATGAAAAGTTCTTCTCTATTTATAGGTGTTTTCACCAACCGAACTCGGGCAGAACTCGGGCAGAGTTCGGATGCAAATATCTCGCAAATTAGCCGTTGCTCGCAGATTTGGAGGCAACTAAAGTTTGAATACAAACTGATCGAACTCGGTCAGAGTTCGGGCCGAACTCGGCTGTGAGTTCTGTCAGGAGATATTGTAAATTCTTTTTACAAAAACAATTTTGAAACATGTTTTTGGTAATTTGTAAAATCATTTGAAAAGGAATATTTTCGAAATATATTTTTGAAATATTTGTAATCGAAAATATAAAGGGTAAAAATAAGTTTAGAGAAAGGAGAATAATTTTAACCCTAAGCCAGTAATACCATACTTGATTTTACAAAGAAATTCCTAGACTCAATAAAGTGTAAAAATACAGAATAAAAGTAGAAAATGAGTCTTCAGAATTTTTGATGACTTTGACGCTTGGATTTATGCAGTACATCGTCCGTTGAATAAGATTTCATGTATCCTGAAATAGTTAGCAGCATTGTCTATATTTTGTATATGGACTAAAGTGTAAGTCGATTATCGAAATCGGGTGTGACCATGGAATGGGCCAACAAGTCCAACATTTCACCCAAATCAGTCCTTCAACTATCCACGTAAACCCCCATATTGTTGTCCCTTTTGCCCACATTTCAGCCCCTAAACAACCTTGTTGGCTGTCCCAAAACAGTTCAACTTTAGCCCACATTTCAGTCCCAAAAACCCGCTCCTTGTTGTCCTCATTCCACCCCAAATTCAGTCCTTTACTGCCCTGTAATCAGTCCAGATTTAGCACTAGTACTTGTCCATTTACACCACAAATTCAGTCCATTTTAGCCATCAAATGGCTGTCCCATTTTAGCACTAGTAGTTGTCCATTTACACTGACACAGCCCATGTAAGCCCATATAAACTGTCATTAACCCCCTTGTTAGCAGTCCAATATTAACCTTGTTGGCTGTCTAAAATAGTCCAATAAAGGCCCTACAAGTCAGTCCAGATTTTACTCCATTGCACCCTTTGAACAGTCCCAAAAACCTGTCATTGTTACCGCCATTCAGTCCCATATTGGCCCCTTAACATTCAGTCCATACAAGCCTATATGGTTGTCCAAATCAGCCTAGTAACCACTCTATAAATCAGCCATAACACAGCACCTAAATCAGTCCAAAACCATCCCATATTACCCCCAAATCTGTCCTCAACCCACCACCATTTCAGCCCATGTTTCACCCCCAAAAATCAATCCCTACATGCTTTGTGTGTGTGTGTTATGAGCTTGTGTGTGCGTGAGCCTATGTGAGATTGGCATAGCCTATAGGTTAGCCTATATCTAATCCTAGGTGAGAGCCTATGATTGTAGTGTCATGAGTGATATATGAGAGTGTTGTGTGTGAGTGAGTTGTGTGGGTGAGTGTTAGGATGATGTGAGAATGGGGTAGGATATCTTGGTAGGGTAATGAGGGTAAAACCAACATGTATTCTAAAATAGGTTAGATACCTAGGATACCCATATTTCTTGGTAGGTAAAACTTAGATAGGATAGTATTTAGCTACCCTAAGGATCCTAAGCTAGTATCTTGGATATTAGCGGGGTTTCCTTTGTATTGGACAAGGTATCGGGATTTACCTTGGTAAGGTAATGTAGGTTTTACCTAGAAATAGGGTATTGGAGTCTAGAGTCTAAGATATGGTTAGAACTTGGTTCCCTTGGTTGGTAATGATCGAATATAGTGCTCTTAGACTAGTTTTGATGTCGGTTGACCATTTTGACCAAAAGTCAACAAAAAGTCAACCGAGAGTCAAACTTAGCCTTCTAGTGACTAGATTTGATCGAAACCAAATCAGAGTTGACTAGTTGACTGAAAGTCAACAGTTGATCAACATTAGACTAGTTTGACCTAGAGTTGACCAGAGTTGACCAGGGTTGACCAGTTGACCAAAAGTTAACTGTAAGTTAACATTTGACCCCGTTTGACCTATTTTGACTTGGATTGACTCCCAGTGACTTGGTATGACCTAGTATGAACCAGTATGACCTAGTATGACTCTGTTTGACCTAGATTGACCTAGTTTTGACTTAGATTTGCATTCATGACTTAAATTAGCTTCCTTTTCAGTATAAAATCCTGTTTGACTCATAGTATCTTATTTAGGTCTGTGATTTCTCTGAGCGTCTGTTCACAATATCAGCTCAGGACCACAGGCGAGTACATTCTCAGATCGTTTCATACTTGTCACGACTTATATTCTTGCTCTAGATTACTTTACTTGATGTTGTCACGTTATCATCACGGATTGGTACTATATGGATCTCTTCTTGGGATGTTATCCCCCTTAATGGGCACATCGGATACTTTATGTCATGTGCTCTCATGTACGTTCATGTTTCCTTATGTGTTTCTTGTGTAACCAAAACATCATGTCCGTAACGTAACTTGACTGGATCCTTGTGTATTGATTGTGGGTAGGGGTGAGTATAAATGGTCATGTGATTACCCATCATGTACACTCTGTTACTTCCATGTTTTATCATGTACAACCTAAGCCAATTACATGCCATCTCATACTCTAAATTACTAGTCACTTACAGTTCTTACTTATCATGTATATATTTCCAGTTATCAAATATCTCTCCTGTTTTCATGTACATCTTCTTACAGCGTTTCATGTATCTTACTCTATTACTTGCTTTATATTTCCTGCCATGATATGAACTGCATGAGATATACTGTGCTCGCTCTCGTCCTGACTAGACCTGTTGAAAATATTACAGATAATACCGAGGACTTCTGCCCGACCTACTATGGAGCCCATCTAGACGACACTTGTGAGCTGGACTCTCAGAAGGACCCAGCTCTAACTGATGACATTACCCTACTGCCTAGACTAGTTTAGTTAGGCTCTATTCTGTCATTTGAGATCTGGATTGTATATATTCTTTCATATTCTGTAGTTGAGACTTTGTATTCTGGATATTTTCTGGATTGTGTTATCTTAGACACTAAGACTTCTCTGATTGTATCTCTGCGGATCTTATTTCATTTTCATATATGTCTATCTATCTTATCATCCTGTCTTAGATGTGATTGAGACTGTATTCTGCTATGTCACCTCTATTCGGAGTGTATATACTATACAGGTACCTTTATATTGTTAGATGATTGACCTAGGACAGCGTTCTACCGCCGACACTGCGGCGTAGGCTGGATGTACCCACTTTTCGTGCCCTTACTCTAGGGTGCGGGTCGTGATACGTTTGTAGTAGTGGCCCATACAGGTCGAGTTTATGTAGTGGTATTCGAACTAGAGTATCACTACAGCCTGCAGTTGGATTAGGATATTTTGAAGGTACTCAATCACATTAGAAAAAACTCTTATCTAATTCATACCATCTCAGTTCTTGCTGATATTATTTTCCTTTGAATATAACTGTCCGCCTTTGTTATTTTGACTCATTCTCAGCAATTGTTTCTTTTGATCTGTCTCCTGGATGGTTGAGACAAGATCACAGCGCCAGGGCCAGGGGGACGCCGATGGGAGGTCTGCCACCTCTCATACCCAGCAGCCAGCCCCTGGTACCGCAGCCCCAGTCATGCCAGCTGGGGTAGGCGTTTCAGCTGCGTTCGGAGGAACCCCTCCACCAGTAGCAGGGGGTATGCCTCCACCAGTTCGGAGGCAGGACCCAGTCATCCCAGAGGTGCCTTTCCAGCAGCCGCCACTTACATAATACGTAGACGCGGCACAGATGTTTGCCTACTTTCAGCAGTTTATGGAGGCGCAGCAGGTCCGTTAGGCCAGGGGCATGGAGTTGGCCATTACGACAGTCGCAGCTCGACCAGCAATCCAGCAGCCGAAAACACCTGGGATAGAGCAGTTCTAGAAGATGAGCCCCAGAGGCTTCATGGGGACGGAGGGGATTATATATGCTGACGAGTAGATCAAGCATATAAAGGAGATCTTCCACCTGGCCCGAATACCGGTAGATCTCCAGATAGAGGCAGCAGCTAGCCGGATGCAAGATCTTACTCGCACCTTGTATCAGTCAGACCCCAGGGTGGGGGTAGCTGGACAGACTTGGAAGGAGTTCAAGGGCTTCTTCAAGAAGAAGTTCTTTCCAGATGCAGCACTCCGAGCCTTGGAGTCGTAGTTTGAGAGCTTAGTTCAGGGGAGCCTATCAGTAGAGGAGTACACTTGGGAGTTCGGCCGCCTCGACAGATTCATAGAGGGCTTGAGCGAGACAGCGAAGGCCCAGAGGTTCCGAAAGGGTCTAGTCAAGGAAGTCAAGTCCTTGACCAAGGGCAACAGGGATGCCACTTTTCAAGAGATTTTGACGGGAGCTTTATTGGCTGAGGACGATCTTGAGCTGAAGCTCAAGAGGGGGCGAGACCCTGTTGGAGGCAGCAGCAGCGGAGGCCAGGCCAAGAAGCCTCACTTTCAGCACCAGCAGTCGAGGTAGTTTCAGCCGCAGCCGTTCCAGCAGAGACAACAGCAGCAGCAGAGACAGCAGCATGTTATTTTTTATCCTTTCTGTAAGAAACCAGGGCACGATTGGGATGAATATTGGATGAGGCTAGGCAAGTGCCTACTCTGCGGATCATCAGATCATCAGTTGAGAGAGTGTCCCAAGTCTGCGGGACGTACAGCTCAAGGAGCAGGAGCCAGGGCTCCAGTAGGCCAGCAGCAGGCTAGAGGTGGCCAGCAAGGGCGAGCTTACGCCATGACATTTGAGGATGCTCAGGCAGTAGGAGAGGTACTTGCAGGTTCTGATCTTCTCGATTCCATTTCTACCTTATCTTATTATACCTATCTTGAAATTCAATTCCATCTATTCTTATCTGTTTCCTCATTGTTGATAAGTTTTGATCTGGTGTTTCATTATGATTTAATTTTCTTCTGAGATAAGTCGTATGGGCTAGGTCGTCTCGATTATGAGATTTTAGAATCCTCTAGGGTCATGCTAGCAGGCATAGTGAGGACATATAGTCAGATTATGGACGTATTTCTCGGGTGTGGGAATTTAAGGTTTTCGCTGCCAAGCATGCGACAATACAAAAATTTTAAATACCAAAATTCTAGAGGTATGTACCATAGTTGGGGACTCTATGATTATCGTAGCCTTGCTCACTGGCATGAAGGAGATTCTGAGTATCATGATGATTGGACAGACGCATACGATTATCGATTTGCATAATATTTCTGTGGTTATTTTGTTTTAATTTTTAAGGATAATTCTTTTAAGGTGGATAGACTTATAGCACCCAGTTTTTATTTGAGAGTAATTTTAAATTTTATAATTTTAGTCATTTAATTCATGCTTTGATTCTTGAGATTTTAATCATTTCAAATTTTAGCCATGACTTGTGATTTTGACATTTTACTATTGTTTGGTATTAATTTCGAGGACGAAATATTTTAAGGTGGATAGATTTGTCACCCCTAGTTTTCCGAAACAGGGGTATTTTTGTCATTTTTTATTTTAGAATATTTTTAAAATTATTTATTTATTTATAATGTTCTTTTGGGGTTAATTGAGTCGGGTTCGAATTTCAGCTCAATCCGACTTGAAACGGGGACCCGGGGTAGTTTTGACTCTAGTAGACCCACATACTAGTTAGCCATGGCCCACATGACATTTATTTTAGTTAGTGGTTAGACTAACTATTTCATGGTAGGTTTAATTAGATTAGGAACTTTAGAATGACTAAACTAGCCCCCGACTTAAACCCTTTCCTAATATTTAATTAAATAGGCTAGTGGGGGTAATTTAGACATTGCAAATAGGGGAAAACAGCCCATACTTGGCCGGCCCTAGCTAGGGAGTGGAGAGAGACTCATGTTATTTTTTCCACTTCATTTTTCTCTCTCTTGTTCTTCTCCAAATTTCTAGAGAGCAATCCCTAGCTTTTTCTCCACCAAATCGTTCCATTTTTTCACCCAACCTTCTTCTTTCCTTCTCAATTCAAGCCAAGGAGGAAGCTACCCAAATTTGAGAGTATTCGGAGCTCGTTCGTGTCTGTTTGGAATTCCTACGTGTCGGTGGTGCATCGGGAAGCTTTTCCTTCGATTCGATCTACCGGGAGGTATAAATCCCTTCTTCTTTCTCATTCTTCTCATGCATTAGGTTGATTTTAACCCATAGGAATGACCTCCATGGTTGTGTCTCCATTTGTGTCCATTTCGTGTCCATTTGGAGACTTGCAGATGTGTCCTATGTGTAGGATCGTGTCCTACTGGAAAAAAACCCCTATTTGGACACATGTGGATTTATTTTATATTGATTAAATGTTGTGTTAATATTTATTCTCAGATTTCTAGGTGATTTGGGATGTGTTTTCCTAAGTATCATATTGTATCATATAATCTAATATATATATATATATATATATATATATATATGTGTGTGTGTGTGTGTGTGTGTGTGTGTGTGTGTGTGTGTGTGTGTGTGTGTGTGTGGCTTATATATATATTATTCTCTATATATATTTTTTTTTGGAATAAGGGTGAATTTATTCCTCGTATATAGCGGAAAAGGTATTACAGTACAGAGATATCACAACTTCCCATGCCCCAAATTATAATATTATGGGGCCATTACTGATACATCGAATTCTATGTTATGTAAAATTCCAATAGGGGGGTAGTCAAGCCCTCAAATATACGTCTGTTCCGCTCCTTCCAGATGTGTCAAACGGACGCGACGAGACGAACGCTGGCTCTTTTGGCCCACCCCGGATCCCGGACTCTGTGATCTCGAATCCAGCTGAGAATGCTCCGGATGTCTCTATCGCCCCCAACTCCTCCTCCCAGCTGTGCACACTGCTCGGTCCAAATATGCCAGGTCACCGGGCATACAAAGAATAGATGCCCCATAGATTCATCCTCCACATTATATAGCACACATTTGACATCCGGGATCTACATTCCAAAACTGAGGAGTATATCTCTCCTCATCAGTCTACCCCGAAGAAGTCGGTATGCACATAGTTGCATTTTACGCGCAGCCCCCTTGCTCCAAATGAAGTCCACCTCCTCAGTCCGGGCGTGGTGGGTCCGAACCAAGTCGTAGCAGCTACGAAAGCAGAATATGCCTGATCCGCCCCCCGTACCTGGGCCAGCCCAGCTCCAGGAATCCACAAGCTGGCTCGCATCAATGGTAATATGGCGAATCTCCTCGGCAAGCTGAGCAGTATATGGATATCCTTCTGGCCGCCAGACTCCATCTCTGATGATCCTACTGTATGTGAGCCCCCTACCCGCTTCTCTGTCCAGCTGACCTCCCAAAAGCTCGAGTAAGGATCTGGAACCCAACCAAGGGTCTAGCCAGAGGTCGGTAGTCGTCCCATCCTTCATGTTCCTGCAAATAGCAGCCTGAAGCACCGGTCGACATCTCAGAACGGCCTTAAACGTGACCGAGAAATTGTTGTCTATCCTGCAGGCCCAGAAGTTAGTCCGCCTTTGGTATCTGTTCGCCATCCATCTCGCCCAGAGTAACCCCCCGTGATGAATCTCCAGTCCATCTTCACACAAGCTGCCTTCCTGACCTCATGTAGAGGTCTCAACCCCACTCCTCCTTCCTTCCGAGGCCGACAGAGTTGGTCCCAGGATATCGCATGCATCCCGCACCTCCATATGAAGTCAGCACAAATGGTCTCCACTTTTCAGATAGTAGCCGTAGGGATCTGGATAGACTGGAGCCAGAACATCGTGATGCCTGTAATAACCGAACGCACCAGCTCAATCCTACCGCCAAATGATAGACCCGCAGCTTGCCAGCCTTCCACTCTCCTCTGAGCAAAATTCACCAAGCTATGACAATCCTGGTCTCTGGCATAGTTGACCGTCAGTGGGACCCCCAGGTATTTCACTAGAAGCTCGCCTCTATCCACTCCCAAGGCGAAGGCTCTCTCCTCCTGTTGTGTACACCGGGAGCTGAAGTAGACTCTACTTTTCTTCCTGTTCAACTGGAGCCCAGAAAGCTGCCCTGTCACGACCCGCACCCGTTTTTTTTTTTTAAACGGATACGAGACGTGTCCAAGCCAGCCTACGCCGCAGCATCGGCGGTAGAACGCTGTCACGGCCATGAAGATCAAAATTACAAATAATACTCATTCACAAAATTAATTTAATTTACAATGATCACAAGTTTTACATTTGCAGAAAATATAAACTTGTACAAATATTGAATGACTAATACTCAATTATCTAACTAGTCTCTAGGCCTTTGACTGCAAGTACTCCCGTCACTCCCCAAGCTAAATGAATCCACGGCTAACCTGAAAATGTTGGTTTCCAGTCAGGAATGGAACGAGCACAATTCACTAAATGCAATTTCAAATAAAGAAAATGACTATAAAATAAAGGTTAGACATCAATCATGGGTTTGAAAATAAGCATGAAATACGAAAACCAATAGTAAATAAATAGACACAAAATACTCTCCCCAACTGTTAGAAGTACCTTTGATATGTGATCGGTCTGGGGTACTACACCGCACGGTCTACAATGTCTACTCACGGGCTACAATGTCTACTTGCAGAAAATAAACACGGGCTATACTACTTGCAGAAAGTAAACACGGGCTACACTACTGCAGAAGGTAAACACGGGCTACACTTCTGCAGAAAATAAACACGGGCTACAATGTCTAACACGGGCTATGGTCAGATCACATATCTTTGGTACTTCTAATTTCCGACTCCACAATTTATAATAGAAAATAATCACATAACCAATGACCAACCAATGAAATATAGTAAAAATCAATATCGAAATGCAGACAATAAACTGTACTCGCCTGTGGTCCTGTGCTGGTAAAACTGATGATCTAAACCACTCAATATGCCACTATAGTCAAAGCCCGTACAACAGTCCCTGAAAGCTGAAATAGACAATACTAATGATCTCAGAATAGTCCAATTAGCTAGGATTGCCTGTCCTTAAGTCCAATTCTGGACACAGGGGCAAAACAGTAATTTTGGGCCAAAACGGTGTCCGCCGTTGGACCCACTTTGCACCGAAAAGCGTGCCAGAGTCAATGGTCTCTAAAGTCATCAAACTACATGTCTATGGATCCAGTTTTCCGATACGAACCCAACCGTATGTCCAAAATTGGATTCCGGCGGGCCGTGCACAAAATTGCCCGTTGAGTGGGACCGTGGGGCCCGCAAAACGACGATTTTATCAACGGTCTCAGAATCGGACCAAACTTGGCATACATGACCAGAAAAATGATACGGTTCTGTTAGCGCAAGTTTTGTCTCGATCTGACGAGTGTGCACAAAGTAACTGAAAAATTTGCACAGAGGCCGATACGGTGAATTTCGACGGATACGCATCAAGTTCGTCGCGCACACGCGACCAATTTGAATTCCGTCAAAGCCCACACGACCACGAAGTTGTTACGCAGCTTTCGATGCCTTCGGTGCGCGACCACGTCGCCCGGAATGGCGGGATGGACGTTGTGTGGATGATTTTCAAATTTTCGAAAACACTTTTCGTAGTTTTTTTTTTTTCGATTTTCATAATCAAATAACTTCCTATATAATAAGTGTAAATTAGTTCTACAAAAAGTGTTCAAATCTCGTATAGGTTGTCTAAACTTCGGTTTAAATAGTTTCTCAAATCTGTCGATCGTTCGACCGGAAATAGGCTTCCAAATCGAGTGTTTAGGCTGTCCTAATGTCCTGTTTCAGTCAGTTTTTCGACGATGTTTACGTCGAATTTCTAAGCGATCTGGGTATGATTACGAAATTCTATTTAATAGGGTATAAAGAGGGTTAGATTAGGTTTACATAGGATCTTCTAGACCGGAAATTGATGGAGCATACAAGAAGAAAGGGGTTTACAAAGAGGGGCACCTTGCTGCGGCTGTCGTCGCGTTTCTCCCGCGACTGTACGCGCGCGCGGATTCGCGGCGCCCCTGGCCGGCCTCCGGCGACCTCACGCGGCGGCGCGCGGTCGTGGGGCGCCGCCCAGTCATCGGGGAGGGTGGCGGTGCGGTTGAGGCGTCGAGGAAGCTAGGGTTTTGTAGCGTTTTCTCGAGTTTTGTTCGTACTGTAATATATATACCTATACGAGAAGAGCTCGGGTTCTTCTCTGTTGCACAGGGGAGTTGGGCCGAGCATGGTTGAGCCTGGGAAAGGCTCTGCTGTTGCTCCTTGGTTAATCCAAGGAGTCCCAGGGTCGGCTCTACTTGGGAATTTAAGCAGGGCTCGGCTTGGGCCTAAGCTGGGTGTTCTCGGTTTTCAACCGAAGGAAAGGGTGTTCCCTTTTACTGCATCTGCTGTTTATTCATTCCTTCTATTTCCTTTTTTTTCTTTTTCTTATTCTCTTTTACTTAATTGCTACAAACGAATGTACCTATATATTAAATATATCAATACATATATTATCTGCTACATATTAGTACATATATATATATACTCATATAATTACTTATATAATAATTCTCCAAAATATCTAAATAAATATTTTTAGTAGAAAAATACAAATCTATATATATATATATATATATATATATATATATATATATATATATATATATATATATATATATATATATATATATATATATATGAAAAAAAAAAAAATATATATATATATATATATATATATATATATATACACACATTCGTATACAGTATATTTGCATACCCCTCCATACACATACACTATATATATAATATATATACACATTCTCATTTGTACGCGTATGCTTATATAATCCTATATATACATATTAACCCATGCACATTCATTTGACCGTGGAATAATATAACCAATTAATATTAACTAATATTGTATAATAATATCCTTGATATTATAATAACAATAATAAATAAAATAAATAATAATAAATATTAAAAAAAATCCGGGAAGGGGAGCTACAAATCTACCCACCTTAAAAATAATTTCGTCCTCGAAATTCTAATTTGCAGCTATTCAAAATTTTAAAGTCTACCATTTACTTAATCGTCTAAATTTAACTCCTCAAAATATTTTATAATCTTCACTAGCCATGTCGTAATTCCGAATACTGGAGGACTTCTACCCACCTTTGGTCACACTACTCCCTCAAAATATTTTATGTCACTAAACTTTAAAATCATCCAACTGTTTGCTAAAATTTCTATCAATAGGTACCTACTGCTTTTTGCCACTATAATCCTCTCCTATCTATCAAACCACCCAAAAATCTAACATGCAAACAAATTTACACAAGTAGCTACGAATTCTAATAAGCAGGACCAATCGTCACTCTACAATAGGAAGGACAGGAGGATAAGGAAGAACAATCGAGAGAAAAAAAATGAGGCTTCAAGAGCGGTAGAGAGTATCCAATGTTGCAGATAAAAGAAATCTATGAATCATTGACTTATTTGTTAGATTAGGCTACTCTAGTCCAGTCAATTTCTAAATCGAAGAACTCTACGTTTCTTATAGGAGCTTGCATTCCGTGTAATATAGAAGTTCCGTTCTCGAAGTTCTAAACAAGTTTCCATAATATAATGGAATTTGAGAAATCAAGATTGTGATCCTTTCCGGGGTTATGTTGACACACAAGCAAGGAATATAATTGTAATAGAAGATCGTATCGTGACTTCTAGGTAGATGGAGTATGGGTTACGGATGTCATCACATTCAAAAAGGTGGAGACTACATAATAGGTATGGGGACCTATTTCAAACAGTTCGATTTTATAGACCAACTATGGAGGTTTGCACGGATGGGTTCTATTGGTCTTAATGGATTCTCTATTTGGACATCACTCGTAGATTGGATGAACCTCGGATTTCAATCTATATGGGCTGGACAAGATCCCAATGATAAAACTATTTTTACTAGGTTAGGGTAACCTGGAATGGGATTCAACCCAAACGGTCGAGCTAGTTGCCTGTCATGTTGGTTAGCTAGGTTCCTAGAGTCCGAAATGTGCCTTCGGTAACTTTTGTGTTTAAGTAGCACAAGAGACCTCTATCAAGTGGCACACTAGTGGCAAGTGCGTAGTGGACTTCGAGTAGATCACAACCATATATTGGGTCAAAGGAATTGGGCCAAGGTTGAGGCTCTAGTGGAAAGCGAAAAGTATACCGGTACTATGGTAAGAGTATTAGCTAGTCCTTGTTATCCTGAAAGTCGTAGTACAAAAATAG
The DNA here is from genome assembly GCA_029216955.1 of Iris pallida. Lineage (NCBI taxonomy): Eukaryota > Viridiplantae > Streptophyta > Magnoliopsida > Asparagales > Iridaceae > Iris > Iris pallida. Next base: position 1,322,927 of record JANAVB010037217.1, on the reverse strand, counting down.
AGTACAAGGGGACAGGTTTGAGTGGGACATGATATACCTAAATGAAGGTGGACTCGTCTAGATCTTACATGTGAAATTTGTTGGAAGATAACAACAGGCCTCGTGCTCCAAATATTAATGACACGGCCGGGAACATAAAATGATCTAAATGGAAAGTGGGACTCCATAAGGGCAATAGTTATCATCTTAATGGAAATCATCCTGATCAATCGGTAATCCTGGTATATCCTAAAAGTTAGAAGGCTTACAGTCTACCCACCTTAGAAATAGGACATGGTCTTAGGAATATTGAGGTTAGAGGGTTCCCAAAGTCCGAATACTGTACCTCGACTCTTTGTTAATAGGGAATAAGGCACGGCGTATTTGGATACGGTAGATATAAGTCAATTCAAGAATTGTTCCTCAAATAGAAAATGAGTGTGTACGATGACACATGGTCGATATAATAGAATGACCTACTCGCCCACAGTATACAAGAGTTTTCGATGGGGTAACCAACTCCAAGGCACGACATAGGAAAAGATTTCTAAAAAAAAATTGAGTCAAGAAATTCTATTTGTGTCAAACCTGCCAGACTATGGTCACAAGTGTTGTAGTGATCATGTATTGCTGTTGACAACCGGTAGGTCATAGTATGACAGGGTATTTAAGCTATGGTATTGGCGAAGCTAGTGACTGTGGTGTTCCAACACTAGTTAGGTCTTAATAATAAAATGTACATAACTAGGACGATACTTGTTGAAACCAATCTCGGGATGAGTGTCTACCATAGTCACGGTAAATTATTATCCTTAGCCTTGTCTATTCATCTCATATCTAAACTGTGGGCTTTGGTCGAGGGATGGTTGAGTCAAGGCATAAGGGGTGAAAGTAAAGGCAAGCTTCCAGCAAATAATTAGAGACTCACAATAATTGGTTTCTTGAGAATAGATAGTCTCCTAGGTTGGCGTTCTGACTAAGGGTAAAATCCTAATCATTCTCAACTTCAGATGGCTCGAAAGTCTCAATAGTAGTTTGAGGGTCGATGGGAGAACGAGTAACTCAATCACATGACTGGCCGTTGGTAGCTACACTTGTGCCTACCATTATCATAGCCATGGGAATACTCTGTATCTATCTACCGATTATGAACTTCCGTCTTTCCAAATCAGTGAAAGGCAAAAATAGTAGAGTTCAAGGGAAATGTCACTGAATACAATTTCGTGATTCAAAGGCGAAAGTATAATTCAAGTGGAATTGTCAAAGCAGTCGCGAATGAGATCCTAGAGATGTCTATATCTCAATCTACGTAGTATAATTTAAACGAAGAGCGAACCAAAGCATCATGGTTGATCAGACCATAATACACTGATTCTGATTAGACAATAAGTTAGTAGGCGTCCCCACTAAACATATGTCTCAAATCAAGCTCGAGAACAGAGTGAGCTTGCAAAACTAAGCTGTAACAGCAGCGTTTGTTAAGATAGTCGAATACAATATGCGAGATTTTTGAAAAGAGGCACAAGTAGTTCGAGTTTAGAGAGAAACAAACTTACCTGGTGTCCTTGCTTATACAATCTTTCTAAAATCTTCCTGTCCATAAGGTCTTGGTCAACTAATGGGTTATGGAACTCTGGATTCTATATTCTTGGTAACTTATTAGTGTCGGTCAATTACCTCGTCAATAGGTCACAAGGACCACGGAATGCTAGATAGGAAGATGTGCTACCCAACTTGCAAAACTTCCACTAATATTGGCTTTGGATCTTATGGGACATACATGGCATTGTCCTATCCTCCATATTATCCTAAACCTGTAATCACGTTTGAAGTCATTTCACCGAGAGTTACGCCTCGCCCGTATACTCGGGCTGTGGTAAACCCTTGGATTCGTGATTTCAGGGTGCTATGCTATTCGATACTCTACCTTATATTGACACAAGGATTACGGTCAAAGAGGACCTCTAGCCATAGTTTTGGCAATATCCCATTACCTATATTTTCTTAAACCAATTTTACTTCTAGGGGTTAGGTCTCGCCAGTGCGCTGCTGGCTACAGTGAATCCATAGTCTCCTAATTTTAAATAAATGGCGACAGTAAGCTGTTGCCCTGCCAGTATGAGTTAACTAACATTCTCGTAACTATATCTGTAAATAAATCTCTGAGCTTGTAGAGATTCGAACAAGTTGACTATGAAATAAGGCATAAATATTTTTCCTATCAGTCACAATCTTTAAATAACAGATTGCACGGGAAGGAACAAACTGAAGACAAAGAACTATAAACATTCTGGTATCTCTTTCATGTGTATTCGAACCATGGGAGAAAATTTTTGGATCAATCTACCTCGAGATTCGCATTTGAATAACCGAATCAGGAATTATAAACTATTCCCTTACGGCAAAATAGGATTTTAAATAGGCAATCCAGACTAAGATATGGTGACGATATCCAAGGAGGCAAGAGAATGAATTGAATAATCTATCAAGGCTAGATCATTAATTCTATGAAGCCCTGCCTTACCAAGGGAATAATCTATCCACATTGGATCATATCGTCCTATCAAGAGACAATAATATAACTATGGGGATCTGACAACTATCAAAATTACTAACTCCTTATCTAAGTTGCATGGCCTAGACTACCTATCGGTAAACTTGTATAAGGGACTCCTAGTCCGAGTCATTCTCGTAAATTAAATTAATTTCTAATTCGTGAATGATCATTTTCAGTCGCAGGCTCGCAATAGTACGACTAACTTAAGTACTATCACGAGTTTGCATGATTTGCAAAGACTGACCTGCATGGGCCACCACAAAAACTTGTCACGACCCGCACCCGTTTTTTTTTTTAAACGGATACGAGACGTGTCCAAGCCAGCCTACGCCGCAGCATCGGCGGTAGAACGCTGTCACGGCCATGAAGATCAAAATTACAAATAATACTCATTCACAAAATTAATTTAATTTACAATGATCACAAGTTTTACATTTGCAGAAAATATAAACTTGTACAAATATTGAATGACTAATACTCAATTATCTAACTAGTCTCTAGGCCTTTGACTGCAAGTACTCCCGTCACTCCCCAAGCTAAATGAATCCACGGCTAACCTGAAAATGTTGGTTTCCAGTCAGGAATGGAACGAGCACAATTCACTAAATGCAATTTCAAATAAAGAAAATGACTATAAAACAAAGGTTAGACATCAATCATGGGTTTGAAAATAAGCATGAAATACGAAAACCAATAGTAAATAAATAGACACAAAATACTCTCCCCAACTGTTAGAAGTACCTTTGATATGTGATCGGTCTGGGGTACTACACCGCACGGTCTACAATGTCTACTCACGGGCTACAATGTCTACTTGCAGAAAATAAACACGGGCTATACTACTTGCAGAAAGTAAACACGGGCTACACTACTGCAGAAGGTAAACACGGGCTACACTTCTGCAGAAAATAAACACGGGCTACAATGTCTAACACGGGCTATGGTCAGATCACATATCTTTGGTACTTTTAATTTCCGACTCCACAATTTATAATAGAAAATAATCACATAACCAATGACCAACCAATGAAATATAGTAAAAATCAATATCGAAATGCAGACAATAAACTGTACTCGCCTGTGGTCCTGTGCTGGTAAAACCGATGATCCAAACCACTCAATATGCCACTATAGTCAAAGCCCGTACAACAGTCCCGGAAAGCTGAAATAGACAATACTAATGATCTCAGAATAGTCCAATTAGCTAGGATTGCCTGTCCTTAAGTCCAATTCTGGACACAGGGGCAAAACGGTAATTTTGGGCCAAAACGGTGTCCGCCGTTGGACCCGCTTTGCACCGAAAAGCGTGCCAGAATCAATGGTCTCTAAAGTCATCAAACTACATGTCTACGGATCCAGTTTTCCGATACGAACCCAACCGTATGTCCAAAGTTGGATTCCGGCGGACCGTGCACAAAATCGCCCGTTGAGTGGGACCGTGGGGCCCGCAAAACGACAATTTTATCAACGGTCTCAGAATCGGACCAAACTTGGCATACATGACCAGAAAAATGATACGGTTCTGTTAGCGCAAGTTTTGTCTCGATCTGACGAGTGTGCACAAAGTAATTGAAAAATTTGCACAGAGGCCGATACGGTGAATTTCGACGGATACGCATCAAGTTCGTCGCGCACACGCGACCAATTTGAATTCCGTCAAAGCCCACACGACCACGAAGTTGTTACGCAGCTTTTGATGCCTTCGGTGCGCGACCACGTCGCCCGGAATGGCGGGACGGACGTTGTGTGGATGATTTTCAAATTTTCGAAAACACTTTTCGTAGTTTTTTTTTTCGATTTTCAGAATCAAATAACTTCCTATATAATAAGTGTAAATTAGTTCTACAAAAAGCGTTCAAATCTCGTATAGGTTGTCTAAACTTTGGTTTAAATAGTTTCTCAAATCTGTCGATCGTTCGACCGGAAATAGGCTTCCAAATCGAGTGTTTAGGCTGTCCTAATGTCCTGTTTCAGTCAGTTTTTCGACGATGTTTACGTCGAATTTCTAAGCGATCTGGGTATGATTACGAAATTCTATTTAATAGGGTATAAAGAGGGTTAGATTAGGTTTACATAGGATCTTCTAGATCGGAAATTGATGGAGCATACAAGAAGAAAGGGGTTTACAAAGAGGGGCACCTTGCTGCGGCTGTCATCGCGTTTCTCCCGCGACTGTACGCGCGCGCGGATTCGCGGCGCCCCTGGCCGGCCTCCGGCGACCTCACGCGGCGGCGCGCGGTCGTGGGGCGCCGTCCAGTCATCGGGGAGGGTGGCGGTGCGGTTGAGGCGTCGAGGAAGCTAGGGTTTTGTAGCGTTTTCTCGAGTTTTGTTCGTACTGTAATATATATACCTATACGAGAAGAGCTCGGGTTCTTCTCTGTTGCACAGGGGAGTTGGGCCGAGCATGGTTGAGCCTGAGAAAGGCTCTGCTGTTGCTCCTTGGTTAATCCAAGGAGTCCCAGGGTCGGCTCTACTTGGGAATTTAAGCAGGGCTCGGCTTGGGCCTAAGCTGGGTGTTCTCGGTTTTCAACCGAAGGAAAGGGTGTTCCCTTTTACTGCATCTGCTGTTTATTCATTCCTTCTATTTCCTTTTTTTTCTTTTTCTTATTCTCTTTTACTTAATTGCTACAAACGAATGTACCTGTATATTAAATATATCAATACATATATTATCTGCTACATATTAGTACATATATATATATATATACTCATATAATTACTTATATAATAATTCTCCAAAATATCTAAATAAATATTTTTAGTAGAAAAATACAAATCTATATATATATATATATATATATATATATATATATATATATATATATATACACACATTCGTATACAGTATATTTGCATACCCCTCCATACACATACACTATATATATAATATATATACACATTCTCATTTGTACGCGTATGCTTATATAATCCTATATATACATATTAACCCATGCACATTCATTTGACCGTGGAATAATATAACCAATTAATATTAACTAATATTGTATAATAATATCCTTGATATTATAATAACAATAATAAATAAAATAAATAATAATAAATATTAAAAAAAATCCGGGAAGGGGAGCTACACGCCCGAACTCCTCCATAATGTCAGAGAGCGCTCTCATGCCCCGCATGGAAGGCTGAAGGAGCACCAATAAGTCGTCAGCATAAATCAAATGAGATACAACCGGACTCACCAACCAGAAAAGGGGAACGATCCTCTTGCTATGGACTGCCGTATCTATCATGCAAGTAAAATACTCTATCACCAAGGTAAATAGATACGGGGAGAGGGGGTTACCCTGCCTCAACCCCCTGTTGCTCCTGAAGTAGCCATGCGGCATGCCCTGGATGAGGACAGAGAAAGTATGTGAGCAGATGCACTCCCTCACCCTCGCAACCCACCTCTCGTCGAATCCCATGGCAAGCATCAAGTGACAAGGAAGTCACGGTTGACCATATCATAAGCTTTCCGGAGGTCAAGCTTCACACAAGCCTTCATCCCCCCAGGTTTACTGAACTCCCTCACCATCTCATGAGCGAGCAAGCTGTGCTCTGCTATTGATCGGCCCTTGATGAACGCAGCTTGATTTTGGGACACCAAACCCTACATAATCCCCTCCATACACCTGCACATAAGATGAGTGATGATCTTGTAAAAAAAATTACAGCAAGCAATGGGCCAAAAATCTGCAAGTGAGGTCGCTCCCTCTTTCTTAGGAACCAGCGTCAGGAATGTGTGGTTCATCTCCTTCAGAAGCCTGCCCTCCACAAAGAACTTCTGAACCGCCGCCAGGACATGGGTCTTAAGCATACTCCAGTGTCGCTTAAAGAACCATGAAGAGAAGCCATCAGGTCTGGGAGCTTTGTTGGGATTAGCCTTCATAACAATGTCTTCCACCTCCTCCATCCTCACAGGTGCCATAAGCAGACTGTTCCCATGGCGGGACACCAGTCTCTTCGGGATAAGGGCTGGGAACGTGCTAGAGTAGTCCGTCTGCTGATAAAGGTTAGTGTAAAATCTGACGGCCGCCTCCTGAATCTCCACCGGGTCCCATACAAGTCGTCCCTCAGTATTCAGAAGTCTGGGGATGCTGTTCCGGTGTTGGCGGGTACGAATCACATCGTAGAAGAATTTGGTACAGCGGTCTCCATCTTTGAGCCAGGAACATTTAGCCCTTTGTGCCGCACTAATCTCCTCCTGTAGTCTCATGATGCTGACCTCCTCAATCATGATCTTCTCTCTAGCCGCCAGCTCCCCGTTCAGAATGTCAGCTTGGAGGGCCACCTGAGTATCCCGAAGCTCAGCTTCCTTATCCGCCAGGGAAGTCCGCAGTCTCGTCTTCACCCACCCCCTAATAGCCCGCTTGAGCTGCTTGAGTTTGTGAACCATGCGGAACTGAGTCGTGCCTTCCCGAAAGTGCTGCATCTCTCCCATAACCACCTCCTTATATCCGGCCGACAGATACCAGCTGTTGTTATACCGAAACGGCCTCGCCCTCATAGTGGGTCTCTCACTGAGGCCAACCCGGATAGGAGAATGGTCGTTAGTACCCGCCGCCAGACCTTCCGCCACCGAGTTCGGAAAGTACCTGAACCACTCACTATTGCCCAAGGCCCGATCCAACTGACAAGCAATTCGATTATACGTAGCCTTGTTGTGCCAGGTCCAGATATGTCCAGCACACTCCAGCCCCCGCATCCCTGACCTAAGCAGACACCTCTGGAAGTCATATAGGATCGAGTCCGGAACAGGACGACCTTCCACCTTCTCTTGACGAAGCAGCATAGCATTGAAGTCCCCCATGATGAGCAGAGGGAGATGCATGTTGTCTGCCATGAGACCCAGGTGCACAATGTCCTCCCACAAGGCCTCCCGGAGTCTCTGGTCATTGTGCCCATAAACAGCACCCATGATGAATCGGAACCCACCTTTGTTCTCGAAAGTAACGCTGATGAGTTGTTCTGATTTATGGATCTGTACCCCTTCCCAGCTGCCTTTGTTCTACCTAACCCAGATCATTGCCATACCATAAAGCTCTAAGTTGTGAATATGATCCCAGTCGGTCGGAGTCCTCCACGAGAGCATAGCGGCCCCTCTAATCTTCGTCTCCAGCATGATAGCAATGTCACACGCCTCTCTCCTCAAAACCCCTCCAATCTTCCTCCAACGTCCAATGGAACACCCCCTAATGTTCCATGCTAGGACTGACATCTAATTAAGAGATGAGGGGTCCCCCTGGAACTCGTCTAGATCAACACTCGAGGGAAGTGTCTCGTCCGCCTGATCAATGACTGTATCTACCATAGAGGAAGGAGCAAGATGGGCTTGAATCATGCTAAGAGTAAGTGCCCAGTCAGGATTGTCTTCAGTCTGGTCATCAATATCCCTCGCCAGAGGGATATCCTCCCGTATGGCCGTAGCGTGTCTTTTTCTGCTGCTGTACACCATGATCGTCGGGGAAGCCTCCATCACCATCTGACCACTACCGGTCGCGCTCATACCCCTGGTCATGATGGTCCTCTGTGGCCTGAACGGGACCAGTGCACCCTGCGTGCTCTCCTGTATCTGCGGTAATCCTGACTCCTGCCTCCTATCGACCTCCATCCCTGTGTCCTCCTCCATATGTCTGTCTGGCTACATCTTCCCAGGTATTTGACTGGGGGTCGTCTCCTTCCCAGGTGCCTCTGTCCGAGCCGCCTGTGGTATGGCAGTCGCCTTCCCCTTGTATTTGCATGCACTGGTAGTGTGCCCAAAGCACTCACAGTAAGAACACATGGGGGGACCCAGTCATACTCCACCGCCTGTGTCAGAACCTTCTCAGACGATAACTGATACTCAAGCATACTCGGTAGCTCCGAGCCCGCTTTGATCTCCACGAAGACTCTGGCATACATCAGTCTGGTGCGAAAGGTAGTGGCCTCGTCCGCTTTGATCGGCTTTCCCACGAGGCTGGCAAGTCTCATGAGAAGCGGGATAATCCAATACTTTACTGGAAACTCAGGAAAATGGACCCAGATGGGAATAGCATTCAGCACCTCCTTTTCATACCTCAGTTCCGGTGTCCACTCCTTCAGTATAATGAGTCTCCCATCAAATGACCAAGGCCCTCCCTGTAGGATCCTGGACACATCCTCCGCTAAGCCAAATTTAACATAATAGAACCCGTTCTCCCGAGAGAAGAATTCCATGCTACCTTTGGGTCTCCAAACACGCTCCGCATAACCCCAAATTTGGCCATAAAATGGCTTGTTCCCTAACACATACAGCACCAGAGTGTTTTTTCCAAAATTTTGAAACTACCGCTATTTCTTCAGCGGGAAAATATGCCCGATGCCCTCCTCCAACCGACATCGGTGGGACATACTCCATCGATATCGGGCTTTTCGCAACCACTGGCGTGCAGACCTCTTTCCATAAATGAGGTATCTGCTTCTCAACGTGCGTCCTGGTCGGGGGTTCACAGGACCCTGGCCTGTCCTGCCGGCATCAGTAGCAATACCCTTAGCCTTCTCGGCCGCCATCGTCTTTGGCCTCCAACCCGATACAGAGCGAACCATAACTCCCCCACGATGACGGAGATCAACTGAGCCGATCGAGGGATGATTCCCGTGATTTTCTGGCCCCGCCCGCCCCGAAACTTGGGACTGTACCCCTCGCCGTCCTCTAGCCCGTCGTCTCGTCACAGTCAGCCAGCCTGCATCTCCAGTATTGTCCTTCCCGGACCCGAACTCGAATACAGAAGTCGTTCCTCCGAAAGTGCCACCTGGGAGGGTCCCGCCACCGCCTCCTCCCGACCCCTCCCCGCCTAGGGAGGTCCCGCCGCCGCCGTCCGACCCCCCCTCCCCCCCCGCGTGGGGGAGACCCGCTGCCGCCGTCCGGTCCGCTTCAGCCACCTCCCGACCCCCCCGCCTGGGGGGGTCCCGCTCTGGCCGTCGCTGGCCTAGAGATGTCCTCCCGACCCCCCCCCCCCCACGCCTGGGGGGTCCCGCTCAGGCCACCGCTGGCCCACCGCTGGCTAGAAGAGATCGTCCTCCCGATCCCCCCTCCCGCTTGGGGGGTCCCGCTCTGGCCGCCGCCTAGCTGGAGAGGTCGTCCTTCCCTCCCCCCTCCGTTCCTCCCAGCCGCCGAGCAGCCCTCCCCGCGAGCGGATCGGGGGGTCGGAGGGGAGACGCAGAGGCCGCCGCCAAAACCCTAGGGGGAGCGGTCGCGAGCATCGTGCAAAAAAATATATTCCTTATATATATATTTCTTTCTCTCTCTCTCTCTTTCTCTATATATATATATATATATATATATATATATATATATATATATATATATATATATATATATATATATATATATATATATATTATGGCTTATATATATATATATGTATATATACTATGGTATGTAAATGTGTGATTTTGTGTTTGGTATGGGGGCATATAGGGTTCGGCCAAGGAAGAGTTGGAAGATTGGTGTGTGTATGTGTTAGAATTGATAGTGTATGAGTGGTGTTTGAGTGAATGTTAGAGAGGGGTATGAGAGTGGAGTATTGGTGTTAGAGGGGGGAAACCACCCATGAACCCAGCTGCAAACAGCAGCTATGTGCTGTCCTAGTTCAGCCCCATATGCTGTCCAGCATTTAGCCCCATATACTACCCAAAAATAGTCCAATTATCCTCTTAAATGACATCCCCTAACCACTCTATATTACAGTCCCCAAGTGCCAGAAATCAGCTCCTCAAAACCAACATTTGGCTGTCCATGAATCAGTCTCATTGACACTCCAATTCAGTCCAATATTTCGCCCAAATCAGTCCTTCAACTGTCCATGTAAACCCCCATATTGTTGTCCCCTTTGCCCACATTTCAGCCCCTAAACAACCTTGTTGGCTGTCCCAAAACAGCCCAACTTTAGCCCACATTTTAGTCCCAAAAACCAGCTACTTGTTGTCCTCATTCCATCCCAAATTCAGTCCTTTACTGCCCTGTAATCAGTCCAGATTTAGCCCTAGTGGTTGTCCATTTACACCACAAACTCAGTCCATTTTAGCCATCAAATGGCTGTCCCATTGACCACATTTTAGCCTAAAAATTGGACACTAACACAGCCCATGTTAGCCCATATAAATTGTCATTAACCCCCTTGTTAGCAGTCCAATATTAACCTTGTTGGCTGTCCAAAGCAGTCCAATAAAGGCCCTACATGTCAGTCCAGATTTCACTCCATTGCACCCTTTGAACAGTCCCAAAAACCTGTCATTGTTACCCCCATTCAGTCCCATATTGGCCCTTTAACATTCAGTCCATACAAGCCTATATGGCTGCCAAATCAGCCTAGTAACCACTCCATAAATCAGCCATAACACAGCACATAATCAGTCCAAAACCATCCCATATCACCCCCAAATCTGTCCTCAACCCACAACCATTTTAGTCCATGTTTCACCCTCAAAAATCAGTCCCTACAAGCTTTGTGTGTGTGTTATGAGCTTATGTGTGTGTGAGCCTATGTGAGATTGGCATAGCCTATAAGTTAGCCTATATCTAAGCCTAGGTGAGAGCCTATGAGTGTAGTGTCATGAGTGATACATGAGAGTGTTGTGTGTGAGTGAGTTGTGTGGGTGAGTGTTAGGATGATGTGAGAATGGGGTAGGATATCTTGGTAGGGTAATGAGGATAAAAGCAACATGTATTCTAAAATAGGTTAGATACCTAGGATACCCGTATTTCTTGGTAGGTAAACCTTAGATAGGATAGTATCTAGCTACCCTAAGGAGCCTATGCTAGTATCTTGGGTATTAGCGGGTTTCCTTTGTATTGGGCAAGGTATCGGGATTTACCTTGGTAAGCTAATGTAGGTTTTACCTAGAAATAGGGTATTGGAGTCTAGAGTCTAAGATATGGTTAGAACTTGGTTCCCTTGGTTGGTAATGATCAAATATAGTGCTTCTAGACTAGTTTTGATGTCGGTTGACCATTTTGACCAAAAGTCAACAAAGGTCAACCGAGAGTCAAACTTAGCCTTTAAGCGACTAGATTTGACCGAAACCAAACCAGACTTGACCAGTTGACTGAAAATCAACAGTTGGTCAACATTAGACTAGTTTGACATAGAGTTGACTAGAGTTGACTAGAGTTGATCAGGGTTGACCAGTTGACCAAAAGTCAACCTTTGACCCCGTTTGACCTAGTTTGACTTGGATTGACTCCCAGTGGCTTGGTATGACCTAGTATGAACCAGTATGACCTAGTATGACTCAGTTTGACCTAGATTGACCTAGTTTTGACTTAGACTTGCATTCATGACTTAAATTAGTATCCTTTTCAGTATAAAATCCTGTTTGACTCATAGTATCTTATTTAGGTCTGTGATTTCTCTGAGCGTCTGTTCACCTTATCAGCTCAAGACCACAGGCGAGTACATTCTTTGATCGTTTCATACTTGTCACGACTTATATGTTGGCCCATTCCATGGTTACACCCGATTTCGATAATCAACATGCACTTAAGTCAATACACAAAATATACAAAATGTTGTAATCATTTCAGGATATATGAAATCAATTTCAACGGACGTTGTACTGCATCAACGAAGCATCAACATCATCAAATCTGGAGATGACTTATTTTATATTTTATTCTGTATTTTACATTTTATTGAGTCTAGGATTTATTTTGTAAAATCAGTTTTGGTAATACTAGCTTAGGGTTATTTCAGTCCACTTTCTAAAAAGTCTACCCATTACCACTCATGTTTCTTGTTACACTCTTTTTACAAAATATTCCAAAATACTTTCGAAAACAATTTCTGTTAAAATATTTCAAAAATCTCCTGACATAACTCATAACCGAGTTTGGCCCGAGTTCGGCCCGAACTCTGTCCGAGTTCGGTCAGTTTGTATTCAAACTTCTGTTGCCTCCAAATCTGCAAGCAACGTCTCTTTGCGAGATATATGCATCCGAACTCTGCCCGAACTCTGTCCGAGTTCGGTTCCAGAAAACACCTATAAATAGAGAAGAACTTTTCATCTCAAATCATTCATTCACTCTTCATCTTCTCTTCTCTACTATTCAAAGTGTTTTCAAACGATCTAAGATTTTCAAATCATACCTATACACCTTTTAGCCAAAAGCCAGTACTATCAGAGTTGATTTAGAGTCTTTTGGTATTCCAAGAGTTGTAAAGAGGTCGTTCCAAGTTCAACAACTTTTTTTGTTGTGGAGCTGGTCGTGCGCTCGTCACCAAGCACGGTATTGTGAAGCTGGTCGTGCGCTTGTCACCAAACACGGTGTTGTAAGAGACTGCAAGCTCTCAGTTAAATCTTGTGCCATAGTGGATTAACATCGAGCAAGAGTACTCGAGACTGGATTAGTCCTCTCAGAGGGATACCAGTATATATCGCTGTGTCGCTGAGTTTGAATTCTCTATCTCTTGCTACTTTATATTTACTGTCTCTTATTTTACTGCCATAGTTTAAAAGTTTACTATATTAATTGGTGATTATTTCCGCTGCACACACACACTCTATTCATCCCCCCTCGAGAGGTGCTCAACGTTCCTATAATTGGTATCAGAGCAAGTTATATTCAAATATAACATACCTCAGAGAGTATATATGGCAGCCGTGAAATTAATATTCAACGGTGAAGGGCAATCCACAAATAGACCTCCCCTATTTGATGGAACAAATTATACCTACTGGAAAATACGAATGACTTTCTTTCTAAAATCTCTTGACTTTGATCTTTGGTCAATATTCATTGATGGTTATAAGAAACCAGCACCCACAGTGGTTGAAGGTATTCTTATAGAAAAGCCTCATGACAAATACACCGAAGCTGAAAACGCTAAGGCTAGTCTTGATGCTCGTGCCATCAATGCACTATTCTGTGCAATTGACAAAACGAAGTTCAACAAAGTTTCAACCTGTAAGACGTCTCACAAAATTTAGAAACTTCTTGAGGTAACTCATGAAGGTACTTCCTAAGTGAAGGAATCTAAAATTAGTAGACTGACTCAGGAATATGAATCTTTCAAGATGAAATCCGGTGAGTCAATTACACAGATGTTTACTCGTTTCCTTGATATAACTAATCCTTTGCAATCTCTTGGTAAGGATTACAGCAATCATGAGAAGATCAGAAAAGTTCTGCGGGCTCTAACAAAAAACTGGAATCCAAAAGCCACAGCAATTATTGAAGGAAACGATCTCACCACTATGTCCTTGGAAACACTGATGGGGAAGTTGATGACCCATGAACTTGATTTGCAAGAGTTTGAGGAAGCAACACCAAAAGAAAAATCTATTGCCTTCAAAGCTCAAGCAAGAAAATCAACATGCAATGACTCTGATGAAGAATCATCAAGTGGTGATGAACATGCCCTACTTGTGAAGAACTTCAGAAAATACCTAAAGTTTACAAGTAGAAAGAAGAAAGATATCCAAGAAAGCAATGAAGATGAAACCATATGCTTTGGATGCAAGAAGTCAGGGCACATGAAGAAGGACTGTCCAACCACCAAGAAAAGCAGTCCATATGACAGATCAAGATCAAGCGGAAAAGCAACAAGCGGTCGAAAGTATGCCAACACAAGTATCTGGCATGAAAGTGATGCCAGTGATTCAGAAGAAGAGGATAGACCCTGCGGCAATGCAAATGTCTGTCTTATGGCATTTGATAAGGTATCTTCAAACCCTCTATATGACGACTTTACTTTCGATGAGTTAGAAAATGCCTTCAGCGATTTACTTGAAGAACACAAAAATGTGCTTGACAAGTATAAGCAATCTCGAAAAGAGATTAAGGCATACACAACCGAGTTAGCTAGACTGTCCAATCTTATTGAAGATATTAAAGAGACGTCTACTACCGGTAACATGGAAGAAATAGCTAAACTCAAGGTAGACTATCATGAGGCTATCCTCAAAATTGAAAAGAAAGAAAGAGACTATGTCAAGATGCAAGAACTATATGACATAGAGAAGAAGAAGCGCCTAGTAACAGATCAAAGAATCTCAGATATGACTGCTAGATATGAAGAGTCTATTGCGATTTCTAAAAAGTTAGAAATCAAGTTAGGCAAACAGGAAATACCTGTGACACAGCCTAATTTTAGTCCTAATGCTAAGCATACACCTAAGAGGACTAAAAACAAGAAAGCACAGAAGAAACACGTATATAATCATGCTTTCACTTATAGGTTCTCCAAACCAAACAAGCATGTAAACACAGTGATGACCACATCTCGTTCTAAACTGACTTGCACTTATTGTGGTACACACGGTCACATATCACAGTATTGTTTAGCAAGAAAGCTTGTTGACAATCACACTTTAATTTGGAGACCTAAAGCTAATCAGAATGGACCCTTCAGAAAATAGGTACCAAAGGATTCATCTACTTGTCTTGTAGGTGGACCCTCAACCCTCTTATGCTAGAAGCAAATGGATCCTCGATAGCAGATGTTCGCGACACATGACTGGTGATGCATCTTTATTCGCTACGCTATCGATGAAGAAAGAAAGATATGTCTCCTTCGGAAATAACTTGAGAGGTGATATAATTGGTAATGGTACTGTAGGTATTTCTCCCTATCCAGTAATAAAGGATATTTGTCTACTAACAGAATTGAAACATAACCTATTAAGCATAAGTCATTTGGCAGATAATGGTTATGGTATCAATTTTGTGAAAGATAAATGTACCATATATGATATGTCATCTGGTGATCCCATATATAAAGGGATTAGAGAAGACAATATTTATGTTTTCTTTTTGGAGAATACTAATAATGCAGGTAGGTGCCTAGTAGCCAATCAAGATGAAAGCTGGCTATGGCACATAAGACTAGGATATGCAAATATGGATACTATCTCACGACTAAGTACAAAGAAGTTGGTAAGTGGACTCCCTGAGATTCCATTCAAGAGAGATATGGTATGTGCTGACTGTGAAAAGAACAAAGCATATAGGTCTACTTTTAAATCCATCAACGCTGTAAGTACTTCTAAACCTTTGCAGTTGATTCACATGGATTTATTTGGTCCTAGTAGAGTCGCTAGTCTTGGCGGTAAGCTCTACGCTTTTGTTATTGTTGATGATTTCTCTCGATTTACTTGGGTTTACTTTTTATTAAACAAAAGTGATGCAATTTTTGAATTTTAGATATTTTACAAAAAGGTACAAAACGAAAAAGGCTTCATGATTACTCGTATCCGAAGTGATCATGGTGGCGAATTCAAAAATTCTGATTTCAAAAAGTTTTGTGATGATAGTGGATACTACCATGAATTTTCTTGTCCTAGAACTCCCCAACAGAATGGTGTTATGGAGCGAAAGAATCGTACTCTAAGCGAAATGGCAAGAGTCATGCTGAATCAGTATAATCTTCCTAGATATTTTTGGGCAGAAGCTGTTAGTACAGCCTGTCATGTTTTGAATAGGGTGTTAATTCGACCAATCTCGAAGAAAACACCATATGAGCTTTGGTTTGGAAGGATTCCAAACATTTCTTACTTTAAAGTTTTTGGATGTCGCTGTTTTATCCTGAACACCAAGGATAACTTGGGAAAGTTCGACTCCAAAGCAGATGACGGGATATTTCTCGGATATGCTGCTAAGAGTAAGGGATATAGAATTTTCAATAAAAGATCTATGATTGTTAAAGAAACTATTAATGTTACTTTTGATGAGCTAAATAGTCACAAATCTAGCGACAGTGATGATGAAGATACACACGCAAGGACTGAGAAGAGTTCTGTGAAGGATCTGACCCAAGATGCAAGAACTGAGAAAAGTTTTGTGAAAGATATGACCCAACAGTTTGAATCATTAAAATTCAAGCTAGATCATCCAGAAACACTCATCATAGGTGATGTATCTAAGGGTGTAAGTACACGTTCATCTCTTAAAAATTCTGATATAGCAGCAAATGTAGCATTCATTTCTCAAATAGAACCTAAGAATGTAGATGATGCTTTTACTGATGAGTTTTGGATTTCTGCCATGCAAGAGGAACTTAATCAATTTGAGAGAAACCAAGTTTGGGAACTCGTTCCTAAACCTATTGGTCAATCGATAATTGGTACCAAATGGGTGTTCCGAAATAAACTCAGTGAAGATGGACAGGTTCTACGCAACAAAGCACGTCTAGTGGCACAAGGTTATAATCAAGAAGAAGGAATTGATTATGATGAGACCTATGCTCCTATTGCTAGACTAGAAGCCATCCGCATGTTTTGTGCATTTGCATGCTTTAATAATTTTAAATTATTTCAAATGGACGTGAAAAGTGCATTTTTAAATGGATTTTTAAAAGAGGAAGTTTTTGTGAAACAACCCCCTGGTTTTGAAGATTTTCAAAAACCTAATAACATCTTCAAGCTTAAGAAAGCTCTTTATGGACTCAAACAAGCACCTCGTGCTTGGTATGAACGCCTAAGTGCCTTCTTACTTGATAATAGATTTTTAAAAGGAAAAGTTGATACTACTTTATTTATCAAATCCTTGAATGATGATATCCTTCTTGTGCAAATTTATGTAGATGACATAATATTCGGTTCTACTAACGAAAAACTCTGTCAAGATTTTGCTAAGTGTATGCAGAGTGAATTTGAGATGAGTATGATGGGAGAGCTAAACTTCTTCCTAGGACTTCAAATCAAACAGCACTCAAAAGGAACATTCATCAACCAAGCTAAGTACACGAAGGACATACTGAAAAAGTACAACTTCGAGAATGTAAAACCAATCGGGACTCCTATGGCTACATCTACAAAGCTTGATACTGATGAAAGTGGCAAACCTGTCGATCAGCGTAAGTATCGAGGTATGATTGGTAGTTTATTATATTTAACTGCTAGTCGTCCTGATATTATGTTTAGTGTTTGCATTTGTGCACGTTATCAGGCAAATCCTAAGGAATCACATCTTAGTGCCGTTAAACGTATCTTTCGATACCTTAAAGGAACTTCTACAGTCGGCTTATGGTATCCTAAAACTAAATCCTTTGACCTGATAGGTTACTCGGATGCGGATTTTGCAGGATGCAAAGTGGACCGTAAAAGTACCAGCGGCACATATCATTTCCTAGGAAAGGCCTTAGTCTCCTGGTTCAGTAAAAAGCAAAATTCTGTAGCATTATCAACTACTGAGGCTGAGTATATCGCCGCAGGTCATTGCTGTGCTCAAATTTTGTGGATAAAACAAAACCTGGAAGACTATAATCTGCACTACACTAAGATTCCTATTTATTGTGACAACACTAGCACTATTAATCTGACTAAGAATCCTATCTGTCATTCACGCACAAAGCACATAGAGATAAGACATCATTTTCTTCGTGATTATCAACAACACGGGGATATCTGCTTAGAATTTATTGACACAGATCATCAGCTAGCAGACATATTCACTAAACCATTGGCTAAAGACCGTTTTAACATAATGAGGCGTGAGCTCGGTATACTTGAATTTTCAGATTCATAATACAATATGGTAATTAAAATTAATTTCATGACTTGCAACTTTGGAATTTATTTAACGAAAATTATTTTTGGGTACAAACCTAAAAAGGGTATGTCTGTCACCACGACTACGGTCGAAGCGAAGCGGTACTTAAGAGTTCTCCGGTGAACCTGCGTTAGCTGGGGCAACCCTACAGTTAACCCATAAATAACGTAAGTTATTAAATACTAGAGTCAAAAGTCATAAAGTTACTTTTTATTCAACCAGAACTGCATTTATTGTCTCGGGAATACAAGTGACCGATCTTGGGCCGAACTCTGACCGAGTTCGGACCAAATTCGGACCGAGTTCGGTCGACGCTGTTATGGTTCCAGAAACGAACAGCCGGCCCTAGCCCCTTTATAAATCCCTCTTTCTCCACTCTTTTTCACTCACCAACTCGAGATTACTCCTCCTTTCTCCTAGAAAGTTCTTCCTCCTCTATCCTAGCAAGGAATCCAAGAGATCTGGTGGGCGTTTCGAATTTTCATCTTCCTCCTTTTTCTCAAAAAGGTAATCTACTTACTTTCCTTCAATTTCTTTCCATGGCTCCTAAGCGTCATAGATCATCTTCCCAAGGTGCCTCCTCCTCTTTGGATTATACACCTGCTAGCCTTTTTAGTCCAGCACGACCAATGAATGCAGAAGACTATGACTCAACTTTGTTTCCGGACAAAGAGTTTTATGATATTTGGTTCGACTCTTTTTTTGGTCGTAGGATTTGCAAAGGAGCTTTTGTAAATTTTACCATATTTTCTGAATATGCTCCTACTTTTGACCACTTAGGATACCGAGATTTTTTCGAGGTATCAGAAAATATTTTTGACAATGCCGTCCGAATGTTTTACTGCAATTTGCAAGTAAAACCTAATAAAAATTTCTATTCTTGCGTTGCTGGGCAAGAACTAGAATTTAGTGCTACCGATATCAGTGAATTTTTCCATGTTCCTGATCTTGGTGAGGCTTTGGTTGACATTACCCATGTCCAGTTCCCTGCTGATGTTATCCTTGCCTCTTTTAGGGAACTTATTTGTTATCCAAACCCTGTTCCTCGTAGGGTTTATTCAAAGAACTTGAACCAATCTTTTTATGAACTTCATCGCATGATTTTCTTTGTCCTTCTTCCAAAGAAAGGATCCACAGATGAAGTGACCTTCTTGGAACTTTCTGCTTTATATCACATTCATTTTGGCATTCCATTCTCTATTCCAAAGACCATGATGTCCTGGATGCTGAACTGCAGAAATGCAGGAAGGAATCTGGTATATCCTATGCACTTGGCGTCTATCTTTCGCCGTTTTGAGATTGATCTTCAGACATGTGCATTCTCCTCTCCTCCTATCGAGCTTACCAGATCTCGACGGTTTCCTGCTCCACCTCTGCCTCCTGGAGCTCAGCCTGCTCCAGCTGCTGACGCTGAGGTTCCTGATGCTCCTGCTCCTTCTCCAGCCCCTGCCCCAGGATTTGATCCGACCTTTTATCAGTGCTTTGATGATTTTGTTGCTATATCTGCGCAACGTCATCAAAGTTATCTTGATTCGGAGTTCCGACACATTTTTCAGGCCCAGGTGCTGAGAAATGGGATAGCTGATCTCCACTATAGCCTAGCCTATGATCCAGTCCATCCAGTCACCATCCAGCCTCACCCAGGCTTTCTGGGTCCTCGGTTCACAAATGAGGTTTCCTTCCAGCACTTCGACCCCACTGCAGCCTACTTTCCTCCAGAGGATCCTGGTGCTGACGACCCCACTATGTGACGTGGATTCAGCTTTTGGATAGTGGATATTTGTTAGATGATGATCTTTTATGCTTTGATGTAGTTTTTTTTATATGTCTAAACTCACTAGTTAGACATTTTCTGATGATTGTACTCAGCACTTATTAGTATGACATTTTATTTTCTTTCCATTGTAGCTGTTTTATGCTGTGATTATGTCTCTTTTATTTTACTTTGTCTTTTGTTTCCTATTGTTGGCTTCACACATTACGGGGGAGCCAAGTCATTTTACTATTTGACAAAGTGGGAAAAAAAGAGTACCATACCAAAAAGCATACATATCTACAAATCCAAAAACAAACTCTACCAATTTTGTTTAGGTATACTTGTATTTTGTTCTATTTTATCAAGATATATTTTGGTATAGACTCAAGTTTGTCAATTATCAAAATGGGGGAGATTGTTGGCCCATTCCATGGTCATACCCGATTTCGATAATCAACATGCACTTAAGTCAATACACAAAATATACAAAATGCTGCTAATCATTTCAGGATATATGAAATCAATTTCAATGGACGTTGTACTGCATCAACGAAGCATCAACATCATCAAATCTGGAGATGACTCATTTTATATTTTATTCTGTATTTTACATTTTATTGAGTCTAGGATTTATTTTGTAAAATCAGTTTTGGTAATACTAGCTTAGGGTTATTTCAGTCCACTTTCTAAAAAGCCTACCCATTACCACTCATGTTTCTTGTTACACTCTTTTTACAAAATATTCCAAAATACTTTCGAAAACAATTTCTGTTAAAATATTTCGAAAATCTCCTGACAGAACTCATAACCGAGTTCGGCCCGAGTTCGGCCCGAACTCGGCCCGAGTTCGGTCAGTTTGTATTTAAACTTCTGTTGCCTTCAAATCTGCAAGCAACGTCTCTTTGCGAGATATATGCATCCGAACTCTGCCCGAACTCTGTCCGAGTTCGGTTCCAGAAAACACCTATAAATAGAGAAGAACTTTTCATCTCAAATCATTCATTCACTCTTCATCTTCTCTTCTCTACTATTCAAAGTGTTTTCAAACGATCTAAGATTTTCAAATCATACCTATACACCTCTTAGCCAAAAGCCAGTACTATAAGTGTTGATTTAGAGTCTTTTGGTATTCCAAGAGTTGTAAAGAGGTTGTTCCAAGTTCAACAACTTTTCTTGTTGTGGAGATGGTCGTGCGCTCGTCACCAAGCACGGTGTTGTGAAGCTGGTCGTGCGCTTGTCACCAAGCACGGTGTTGTAAGAGACTACAAGCTTTCAGTTAAAGCTTGTGCCATAGTGGATTAACATCGAGCAAGAGTACTCGAGACTGGATTAGTCCTCTCAGAGGGATACCAGTATATATCGCTGTGTCGCTGAGTTTGAATTCTCTATCTCTTGCTGCTTTATATTTACTGTCTCTTATTTCACTGCCATAGTTTAAAAGTTTACTATTTTAATTGGTGATTATTTCCGCTGCACACACACACTCTATTCACCCCCCCTCTAGAGGTGCTCAACGTTTTTACATTATATTCTTGCTCTAGATTACTTTACTTGATGCTGTCACGTTATCATCACGGATTGGTACTATATGGATCTCTTCTTGGGATATTATCCCCCTTAGCGGGCGCATCGGATACTTTATGTCATGTGTGTTCATGTACATCATGTATTCCTTGCTCTTGCGTTATTTATGTACACTCATGTTCGCTCATGTTCTATCATGTACGCTCATGTACTTTCATGTGCTCTCATGTACGTTCATGTTTCCTCATGTGTTTCTTGTGTAACCAAAACATCATGTCCGTAACGTAACTTGACTGGATCCTTGTGTATTGATTGTGGGTAGGGATGAGTATAAATGGTCATGTGATTACCCATCATGTACACTCTGTTACTTCCATGTTTTATCATGTACAACCTAAGCCAATTACATGCCATCTCGTACTCTAAATCACTAGTCACTTACAGTTCTTACTTATCATGTATATATTTTCAGTTATCAAATATCTCTTATGTTTTCATGTACATCTTCTTATAGCGTTTCATGTATCTTACTCTATTGCTTGCTTTATATTTTCTGCCATGATATGAACTGCATGAGATGTACTGTGCTTGCTCCTGTCCTGACTGGACCTGTTGAAAATATTACAGATGATACCGGGGACTTCTGTCCGACCTACTATGGAGCCCATCTAGACGACACTTGTGAGCTGGACTCTCAGGAGGACCCAGCTCTAGCTGATGACATTACCCCTACTGCCTAGACTAGTTTAGTTAGGCTCTATTCTGTCATTTGAGATCTGAATTGTATATATTCTTTCATATTCTGTAGTTGAGACTTTGTATTCTGGATATTTTCTGGATTGTGTTATCTTAAACACTTAGACTTCTCTGGTTGTATCTCTGCGGATCATATTTCATTTTCATATCTGTCTATCTATCTTATCATCCTGCCTTAGATGTGATTGAGACTGTATTCTGCTATGTCACCTCCATTCGGGGTGTATATACTGTATAGGTACCTTTATATTGTTAGATGATTGACATAGGACAGCATTCTACCGCCGATACTGCGGCGTAGGCTGGACGTACCCACTTCTCGTGCCCTTACTCTAGGGTGCGGGTCGTGACACGTTTGTATCTTGTTTGTGAGAAGTCTTTGGGTGCTATCTCTGAAATTGGGAATGAAAAAAAATGCAGGGTTTTGATGGAGATGGGGAAGATGAAGATGATGAACAAGAAGAAGTAGGAATTTGAAAAGTTTTGGGAAGAAATAAAATGTTTAGGATTTTGGAAAGATAATGTTTAGGATTTTGGGAGAGAGAAGAGAAGAAGAAAGACAAAAAAGAAAAAAAATGACTTATATACCTATTATTGGACTAACCTTGAGTAATTTTTTCAATGACAAACTTATAAATAAACTAAAGTTAGATTTGGACGAGCGTTGAGTAAAATTTGATATGTCCTTACAAATAACCTTCTTTATCATCGAGATTAGGAATGGCAATGGGCAGATCGGGGTCGGGGATCATACCCCCCATCTCCGTCCCCGAGTAGTGTTCGAATTCCCGTCCCCGTCCCCGGTCGAATTTAAATTTTTGTCCCCATCTCCGTCCCCGTTTAACAACGTACTCCCCGTCCCCGCCCCATTAACACTTTTGGGATCAGATTTTTTCGTCCTCGTCTGCCGTCCCATTAATAATTTTTTCTGTATAGTATAAACTATTTCGTTCCAAAAAAAAATTACAAGACATGTTGATTTAATAAATTTTTTATCTAGTATTAGATAGATCATGAACTCATAGAAATGTGTTGCGCATATAAGTAAAAGTAATCGGGGTCGAAAATTTACCGGGACGGGAAGTACAATATCCATATCCGGCCCCGAATACGATCGGAGATTTTTGTTTAATCCTCATTTCCGTCCCTATCCCCATTTCTATATCCCTAAACCCATCTCCGTCGGAAAAAAAAAAAGTGGGGTTCCCGTCGGGTTCGGAGGAAGTTGCCATCCCTAATCGTGATACTCCTTGGCTTGACCATGACCAACCCTCTCTATTCTCTCTCCCCCCAACTCAAACCCTAACCCTAGCTTGCCGTAGCGATCGTCATCGCCAATCTCTTCTTCAGGTGAGCTTACTCGATTTCCCTAAATGGTAAGCTTCATTTTCATCTCCGAATCAAACTGTTCATTTTGGTACGAGGAGGTGCTCACATGCTCCAAATCCCTTCATTGCCATGATTTTTTTTTACTCGATTAAGGTCATACAATCTGAATCCATTTTTCACTTTTTCCTATTTCGGAATTAGGAATCGGTGTGGATCTGAGATTAGGTTTTGGTCTCTTTTCGATCCGAATTTAGGGATTTCAAATTATTGATGATTGCAAGTGCAATTCCTGGTGCGATTTTCTTCGGTTGACTTAGTTTTAATTGGATTGCGTTTATATTAACAAAATCCAATTTTCTGTTTTTTGATTAGGCGATGGAATTATTAGGAAAAAATGGATCTCTTTTCGAATTATGTATATGTGTATCTGGAATTATCTTTTGGTGTCTTTTTGTTCTGATATATATATATATATATATATATATATATATATATATATATATATATATATATATTATTCTTTCTTTTTGGAGATGGTAATTGTGTCCAACATCCCCACTGAGAATCGATATCCTGACCACTCGGACCGCATGCCTCACCACTACCACTGGACTAGAGGTATTGGACACACACACACACACGATCATGATCTCACTATTAAGCATCTCCGAATGTCTTTGAAATAGCAACCATTTTATCTCTTTTTTGACCGTATAGATTTGTTCCTTAAACTATTCAATTTCTTGCGGAGATTTTGTACCTCTTTCATACACGCATATATATATATATATATATATATATATATATATATATATATATATATGTGTGTGTGTGTGTGTGTGTGTGTGTGTGTGTGTGTGTGTGTGTCCGCGCTTAGCTTAGCTTAGCTTTTGTCCATTATAATCAAACCCATTTTTCCTGTTTGTTTGGACGACTGAATTGCTAATACAAGCTTGATCTTTCCCAATTTTGGGATTAGGGATTGGTATGGATCTGGGATTGGTTTTCGGTTCCTTTTTTATCAAAATCAGTGATTTCAGATTGATTGATGAGGGTTTTTTTTTTAAATATGCTGGTGTGCAATTTTTTAGTTTAAATTTGTTTTACTTAAATTTCCTTTATATAACCGAAACATTTATTTTCTTATTGATTAGAGGATGGAATTACTAGAGAAAACCGAAATTGGGTCTTTCCATTTTTGGAATCAGAGATCAGTGTGGATCTGGAATTAGTTCTTGGACCCTTTTTTATTGGAATTGAGGGATTTTGGAACGATTGTTGAGGTTTCTTGTTGATTACAGGGGTTCCGGGAGGCTAATTTTGCCTTCTTTTTCCAGTCCAGATTTTAGGAACACTAATCCAATTGAACAGTTCAGAGTCTTTTTTTTTTGGGAATTAGAGGTAGTCCAGTTCAAATATTTGGGTGATACTAGATATATTTTGTATTCCTTGTGTTTGCATCTCTTTTGGGTTGATATTTGAATTGATTTTTTAGTGACGTTGCTGATTAATCCTAATTTTTGCATGTTTTTTGGGATCAGGTGGATTAGGATTGGGAGTCGTTATCCATCTATGTTCCGAAGTTGAAGGTAATGTCTAATTCTATGTTCCTTTTTTAACTTAATTTTCATACTAGTTACATGATTTTGAGCTATGGGGAAGCCTTGTGTCTCTGTTGTATGTGATTCTATTTACACTTGAGGAGATTAAATATTGATGTTCTTTTTAATTGAAAAGTTGATTAGTTATTATTTCTCCCATTTGAACTTGTGGAGAGTGCTAATATAGATCAAATATCTTTGTTGAAATAAATGTCGTGTTTCCATCCTATTTTGTTTGTTGGATTTTAAATTGTTCAATTATATGGTTTCTTTGATTTTACAGGAAGAAAACCCTCTTCTTCCCTTTTTTTTTATATGTAGGAAATTGTGGATTTATATATGGAATTAGGGTTTCATTTTATAAACAATTATTGATTGCTACAAAATGTCTAACAGTGGTTTCTTGTCTATTCCAGGTTGAATGGCTGATCGGCAGAATGGGAGTTCAAAACCAGCAGCTTCTGGTGCTGGTGGTGCTTACACAATTGACCTTGAGAACTTCAGCAAACGGCTTAAAACATTTTATACACATTGGAAGGAGCAGAAAGCTGATCTTTGGGGTGCTTCTGATGCTATTGCTATTGCTACACCTCCAACTTCTGAAGATCTGCGCTACCTTAAATCCTCTGCAATGAACATCTGGTTGCTTGGATATGAATTCCCTGAGGCGATCATGGTTTTCATGAACAGGCAGATCCATTTTCTGTGTAGTCAGAAGAAAGCCACATTGCTAGAAAGTATTAAAAAGACTGCTAAAGAGGCTGTTGGTGCTGATGTTGTGATGCATGTCAAGGCGAGAAATGATGATGGCATTTCCTCAATGGAGGAGATAATTGATGCTGTCCGTTCTCAGGCCAAAGTGGACAGTCCTGTTATTGGGTATATTGCAAAAGAGACACCTGAAGGGAAACTTCTGGAGACGTGGTCCGAGAAACTGAATGGCTCTAGCCTACAGCTCAGCGACGTAACAAATGGATTTTCGGAACTCTTTGCTGTCAAAGATGCCACGGAGCTCACTTGCGTGAGGAAGGCAGCATACTTGACTTCGTCTGTGATGAAGAATTTTGTCGTTCCGAAACTTGAGAATATCATTGACGAGGAGAAGAAGGTTTCACACTTTACTCTGATGGATGATACAGAGAAGGTCATACTTGAACCACTGAAGGTTAAAGTCAAGCTGAAGGCAGAGAATGTTGATATATGCTATCCTCCAATCTTTCAAAGTGGGGGTAAGTTTGATATCAAGCCAAGTGCCTCTAGCAATGATGATGACCTGTACTATGATTCTACCAGTGTTATAATTTGTGCTGTTGGCTCTCGCTACAACAATTACTGCTCCAATGTTGCGAGGACTTTTCTGATCGATGCTACTGCAACACAGAGCAAGGCCTATGAGACTCTCCTGAAGGCTCATGATGCTGCAATAAATGCGTTGAAGCCAGGCAACACAGTTGGTGCTGCTTATCAAGCTGCAGCGGCAGTTGTTGAGAAGGAGGCTCCAGAGCTTCTTCCAAACCTAACCAAGTCAGCTGGAACAGGAATCGGTCTTGAGTTTCGAGAATCCGGATTGATCTTGAACATGAAAAATGATCGGGTAGTTAAAGCTGGAATGATTTTCAATGTCACCCTTGGCTTCCAGAATCTAGAAGCTCAGACGAAGAACCCAAAGACAGAGAAGTTCTCTCTGTTGCTATCTGACACGGTGGTTATTGTTAGTGAGAAGCTTCCTGAAGTCTTGACGTCAACTTGCTCCAAGGCAGTGAAGGATGTTGCTTACTCGTTTAATGAGGATGAGGTGGAAGAGCGTCCACGGAGCAGATCAGAGAGTAAGGGAAGGCAGGCATATGTGTCTTCCAAAGCAACCTTGAGATCAGGTAACCAGGAGTCCAAAGAAGAGCAACGGAGACAGCATCAGGCCGAACTTGCTCGTCAGAAGAATGAAGAGACTGCCAGGAGGCTGGCTGGTGGCGGGTCTGGAAGTGGGGATGGGCGTGGTACGGCAAAGGCTTCTAGTGACTTGATTGCTTACAAAAATGTGAGTGATGTTCCCTTTTCAAAGGAACTGGTTATTCAAGTAGACTCGAAGAACGAGGCAATTCTTTTACCTATTTATGGAAGTATGGTACCCTTCCATGTTGCCACAGTCAAGAGCGTGACCAGCCATCAAGACAACCGGACCTGCACAATTAGAATCATATTTAACGTGCCTGGCACCCCATTTAGTTCGCAGGATCCAAACACGCTCAAGAATCCTGCCGCTATATATTTGAAGGAGATTACCTTCAGGTCAAAGGATCCAAGGCATAGCAGTGAAGTTGTGCAGCAGATCAAGACCCTTCGGAGGCAAGTTGCATCTAGGGAGTCGGAAAGAGCTGAAAGAGCTACCTTGGTTACTCAGGAGAAACTTCAGCTTGCAACCAATAGGATGAAGCCGATGAGGTTGCCTGACTTGTGGATACGCCCTGCATTTGGTGGTCGTGGGAGGAAACTTACTGGTACTCTTGAGGCTCATGTCAATGGCTTCAGATATTCAACTTCCAGGGCTGATGAGCGTGTTGAAATCATGTACGGAAACATCAAGCATGCCTTCTTTCAGCCTGCTGAGAGGGAGATGATTACTCTTCTCCACTTTCACCTGCACAATCACATAATGGTTAGCAACAAGAAGACGAAGGATGTCCAGTTTTTTGTTGAGGTGATGGACGTTGTCCAGACTTTAGGTGGTGGAAGGAGGTCAGCGATGGATCCTGATGAAATCGAAGAAGAGCAGAGGGAGAGGGACAGGAAGAATAAAATAAACATGGATTTCCAGAACTTTGTCAACAAGCTGCATGACCACTGGGGGCAGCAACAGTTCAAAGCGTTTGATCTTGAATTTGATCAACCTCTAAGGGAGCTTGGGTTTCATGGAGTTCCTCACAAGGCATCAGCTTTTATGGTTCCATCTTCGAGCTGTTTGGTTGAGCTGATTGAGAGTCCTTTCGTGGTGATCACACTGAGCGAGATTGAGATTGTTAACCTGGAAAGGGTTGGGCTGGGGCAGAAGAACTTCGACATGACTATTGTTTTCAAAGACTTTAAAAGAGACGTCTTCCGCATAGATTCAATCCCGTCATCCTCTCTTGACGGAATTAAGGAGTGGCTTGATACGACTGATCTCAAGTATTACGAGAGCAGGCTGAACCTGAACTGGCGTCCCATTTTGAAGACAATCACTGAGGCTCCTGAGAAGTTTATTGAAGACGGTGGGTGGGAATTTTTGAACATGGAGGTGAGCGATTCAGACTCGGACAACTCCGAGGAGTCTGATAAAGGGTATGAGCCGACTGATATACAGTCTGAATCTGCATCAGAAGAGGAGGATGACGACGACAGTGAGTCGCTGGTGGAGTCTGACGAGGATGAGGAAGAGGATTCAGAGGAGGAATCTGAGGAGGACAAAGGAAAGACTTGGGAGGAGCTAGAGAGGGAGGCAACGAAGGCGGATAGGGAGCATGGTGATGAGTCTGATAGTGAAGAGGAAAGAAGTAGAAGGAAGGTGAAAGCCTTTGGCAAGTCCCGTGTACCAGATTCAAGGTCAAGGGCTCCCCCTCCCAAGAGGTCGAAGCTGAGGTAAGAAGAAGCCGTCACCCTACTCCCAGGATAGACAATATCCTAGGATATAAGCTTCGTCTATCCCCCCTTTTCCTACTCTAGTTGCTATTCTGCAATAGAATGTGTCAAGGCTGATTTTAGCTACGCTGCGAAGTATCTTTTACTGTTGTAGGCCACACATTTATTTTTAGTAGTTACTACTTTGCCTGTAACTAGCCGCAGAAGGATGTTTTAAAATTCAGGAAATAAGTATCATTCCTTCTTTTAGGTCTTGTGCCTGTTCTGTGTATTTTTTTCCTATTCTACTTATGTTGTGTTACGGCTAAATTTCTAACATCATATAGCTGGTAGATGCTTTCTTAGCACTTCCACGAGAATTTTAATTCCGTCTATGGAAGCAGTTATGCTCAAAATGATGGAGCTGAACCTGCTGCAGAGTTGCGAGGTTCATGTTATGTTCAGTATGCATAACTTTTGCATCTCTGATTCTTGGTGCTTTCTGCATTGACACTATATATTCCAATTCTTGTCTGGCAAATTGGCAGGGGTTAAATCTAGAGAGATCAAAGGATGAGCTTGTAGAGAACAAAGTCTAGGGAGAAGAAACTAGATTTATGATTTAATGCCTCAAATGTACTAATATATTCTCCAGGCATAGATAATAATATCTATGAGTAAGCTTGAGGCAGTAAATAATAAATCTAGTTTTCTTCTATCCCTATTTTGGTTCTCTACAGAGCTCATTAGTGCTGTGAAGTTCTATTCTGACGTAGATAGCAGAAGTTCATGATGTCTTTATGATATTTGCATTTTGTTGTCATATTCGACGTGTTTATTCAAATTATAGCATTAATGTCTCGACATTAATGCAGTGTATGGACATGCTATGAATTTAAGTCTGTTTATTCAGTCAGATCCATTCTATAGTTGTAGTAGGAATGAGAATGTAGCATCTGCATACTATTCTTGCACTCTGAATAGGGGGTTCAAATATCATGGTTTGTTAGGATGTCTTAGTTTTCATGCATGACTCCACTTCCACTCGACACCAATCTTAATGATACAGTAAGAGTGGTCAAGATGGCAAAGATGGCAATGAATGGTGGTTGATTTAACTTGACTTGTCACGAGCCGCCAATACATCTACTCATTTTGTAAATTTAAGAAAATTGTGGATTTTGTCGTACAATGTATGACCAGTTAAATGTGGCAGTACTTGTTGCCGGGTTGATCAAGTGGCTTTAGTCATCCATGATATTTCAAATGTCAGAGGGTTCGTTTCTTTGCCTTCATTTCATCTATACAGAGCCTTTAGTTCTTATTTGAAAATTGATGTTCTGAAATGCTGATGGACACTCACAATATACACTAAACTTCATGCAGTTAAGTCATTACCAGGCACAACATACACTTAAACTTCATCAATTAGTCCTCGGACCACAGATATGTAAGGCCTCGTTTGGTACATTGTAATGTAATCGTAATCGTAATGTAATCAAATAAAAAATAATAATTTTTTTTTATTTGATTACATTGCAATTACGATTACATTATAGTGATACGGGTCGTAGCTTCAAATCTTCAACTAGACTAAAGTAAGAATAGAACAAGGTATCAACTTTCTTCATATTGTTAGCTACTTTTTATCTTAGGTTATTTACACCAACCACCCCTATATTTTTGGTTTATAACAAGGGGTACCCCTAATTTCAAAAAATTACACTGACCACCTCTCCCTTTAGAAAAATAAAATAAAAATATGGATAGTTAGTGTTATAAATTTTTATTTTTATCTTAAAGTTGGGGTACTCCGTGTAATAAACCAAAAAGTAGGGTGGTCAGTGTAAATAGTTTAAAAGTAGGGGTACCCCGTGTTATAAATCAAAAACATAGGGGTAGTTAGTGTAAATAACCATTTAATCTTTAAGAGAACTCGGAATGAGGATGTGAAAAATGGAATCATATCCGGACCAAAAATTTGGTTTGAAGCCTTTGTTGTTCCTGTTTTAGATATTTTGTAAGCTTTTATATTAACGAACCCTAATACACATTAGATGCTAATTCTTAATTTGTGTCAAATGAGCACAAATATATAAAATGACCTTAGTGTATATTGCAATCTAATTTCTATCAACGAATAATTACTTTTCCTGAAACATAACAAAACCGCAATTTAAGCTAAATTTGTTGCGAATTTCTTCAAGGATTTGTTTTTTTGCATGAGAGCTGTGTTTCTTAATGTTGATGCAGACATCTTGACGTTATCTATGTTACACGGACACCATAAAATGGAGCCCGTATCTATATTGTATCTGTATCGTGTCTGTATCCGTATTCGTGTCTCTATTCGTACAACATAGAAGTAATTACACTATCTATTTGATATATGTATCACGTATCGTGTATCCGTATCGTATCATTATCCATATTTGTAAAACCCATAATCTACTCAACCCGAACCCGCTAACCCAAAACCCAATTAATTTAAAACCTACACGTTCAACCCCACTCCCCGCTCAGATTCGTCTCTTCCGCGCAGAAATTCCCCCCCCCCCCCCCCCCTAATCAGAAATATTTATTCTCTACCAAAAATTCATAGAACTTTCAACTCCCTTCTTTACCAAAAAAACTTCAAAACTTCCTCCTCCCTCCACCAAATCCAAATCCGAGACCACCGTCGCGTTCACCTCGCCGCCCCCGTCTTTTCTAGACCACTCACCCCACCATTTCGCGCCGGAAACCCGAGCCACCCCGGCGACCCGAGCGACCGGCGCGTCCCGCACCCGATCGCAGCCAGCGCCCTGCATGCTTGCGGCCTCGTGTCCGCGCTCCCCGCGTTCCCGTCGGCTTTGCGACGCTCCGATCCGAGCCCGAGGCCTCCCCTCGGTGCTCCGCCTCCATTTTTGGTATATCTCTGACCCAGAAACCTTCTGTCATTTTTGTACAGAACATATTCCATGTTCCGGCCAATTGGCAGAATTAAGCTATGCCAATTGGAATAGTTTACATTAGTAATAATAATGCTTGGTTAATTATGTAATAATGTGTAGTTTATTTAATTATGTTGGTTATTAATTATTAGTGTAAAAAAACTATAGGGATTAGATTGATAATGGTTAATTAGTATTAGTACTCTTTATAAGTAAAATATTGGCGTATAAAAATTTATATCAAAATACATTATTTATGAATTTTCGGCTTATAAAGAAATATGGTAAAAGAGTTCATTAGAAGGAATGGTCTATTAATAATTAATTTTGCCGAAAATATTATTAGTATTTGATTTGCCACTAAAAACTTATGTATATATTTCCTAAAACGTTTTATACCAAAAGTTTTCAATAATTAGAATAAATAATAAAATAATATTATTTCTATAAATGATTTTTATTTGCTAAATAATTGATTTCGGTAAATAAAATGGTTTTTTTGGTATTAATAATCGAAAATGTTTTGCTATTAAATTAAATCGTTAGTTTGGTAAAAATCGTATGGTTATAAAGGATTATTTTGCAATTAAAAGTTGTTTTCCTTTTATGATAAAAAATGGTTAGAAATGGATTTCTAAGAAAAATCGTTTTATTAGTATTGATCGGTAAATAATTTCTAAATTAGTAAAAATATTTGTTTTTGGAAAATCTAATTTTCTTTTTAATTATTAACCTCTAAAAATACGATTAATAGTTATTTTTCTCAATATTAATTATTTCGACGAAACATGTATTTTATTAAAAAACGATTACTTTGGCACTTATTATTTTGTAATAAAATCTATTCTTAAAAAAATATAATTATTTTCCAAATAGGTTTTTTCAACCTACCAGACTTAGCCTTTAGTGTTGTTCTTTAGAATTAAGCGTAGTTCTAGTTACTAAAATCTGGTACTACGATCTTATATGTTATGTTCCCTAAAACCTTAGCAGTTACCCACTTGTTGCTGCCCACGTCGAGGAACTGTCAGAGGCAAGATTCATATCTATTCCATGTCTGTGTTTTTACGTTAATAATTAAATGTATGCATCAGTTGATTTCATATAGTATAGTGACACTGATTCACCATGGATCTCTCTCGGACTCCACATCAATTGACGGATTGCTGGATTGCTATAGTGACTTATTGACTCATTGACTCGGAGATTGCTTGGGGGAGTAGTATAACGTCTGTGACCAAAGCCAAAATTCTCGCTTGTCTCTCTCGCGCTAACCTCTACCACAAAGGGGGTTGAGACGTACCGTATGCTATTCGTTTCGGCCAAAACGTTAGTATATATATTGCCTCTATCCCAGCCGGTCACAGGTCCTGTTATATACTCAAAACACTAGCTTAGCATTATATCATATTTGACATTGAGACCATATTGCTTGTTGTCTTTTACTATTATTTACAAAAACATATAAAGTTTCTTAAACTGTCTCGCATTTTCATTTATTGTTAATTTAAAAATGCTAGATGTGGAAGAAATATGTTTCTTGTTCACTCCTGACTAGAGACCCAATATTTTAGGTGGTTGCGATGAGGAGGAGCTAGCTTACTGTTCTTTCTACGGACCTGACTTGGGTCCCGCAGATTTGGCTGAACCAAAACCAGGAACCCCAGAACCATAGATGTTGGCATAATTTCTTTTTCCTTTCTTTGTTTTTGAACAATTGTAATAAATGAATTATGATATTGTTGTCTTGTTATTTCCATTCTAGACCAGTTTCAGTTTAATAAAATATTTTATTTTTGTTAGATATTTGCATGTTGTGTTTCACTGCTTGATACAGCTTACTGCCGCCGTCTCACAACGGTGCAGGATGGACATGATCCGACTGGACCCATTATATTTTAGATCGGATCGTGACATATTTTTAGTGGTGGCCCATGCAGGTCCAGTTCTGTAAATTGGTCTAGTCAACTTAGTCTAGACCAGCATGCAGTTCTGCATTCTAACCTAGATCTAGATATGACTTTAGGAAAACAGACTCTATAAACAAAATTAGAACACTTATATTATTTTCACCATGTCACAACATAGGATCGAATTTATCTTATTTATATAAAATCTATTTTTGCTTGTTGTTTCATAGGTTACCTTACTTATGTTGTACCCAAACCTTACCCAGATTAGGCCGATTGTATGATGGTATATTTTACTCCATATATTATTTTCTAGATTTTATATATCTTTTAGTGTCTCATGACTTTCGGGGATTATTTCCTCCATATCTTTATCAGATTCTACCATCCCTTAGGATCTATACTCTTTCGCTATTTATGGATCAATATTAGATTTTTTCAATCTCCTTATTCAGCAAACCTATTTCCAATTTCTTTATTAGTTTAATCAAATCTTACTCTTCTATCTTTATTTAGAATCTAGATCCATTCACTATTTAGAATTTTAAATCTCTTTTAGCAAACCTAATAAACTCTTATCTACCCAAAGTATTTCTATGACTAGTGTATCCAACCATTTGTCTTGGCCTTATTCCCAATTGACTTTCTCAGAACTAATCCCGAACTAAATTCTTCTGGAACCATAAAGCCCCAAGGTTAATTGCTACCAAAAGAATTGGTTCAACTTAGCTAGTTCACGAATCTTCCAAAGAAATTATTTTCTAGAAATAATTCCAATATTGATTGATATTTTCTAAGTTATTCAAAGGACCGAGAATATTTTCATTTGTTGACTTCCTCCACTCAACTTGAAATCTTACTCTCTCTAGACAACTTCTCGATCAATTCAAGGCCTAGAAAGTTCTAAAGTCAATGCTTGAGTATCATAAAGCAGGAACGGTCAGAGAATTGATTTCATTCTATTGTTGAATTTTCTTTAGTCATTGAAAAATATTTGATTTGTTGAGCTATCCCTTTAATATTCTCATGGACAAAGTTGAGAAAATATTCAGTGACCTAATATGGCTTCACACATGCGTTGCAGTCATTTATCTAAATTATAAAAATTACGAGTTTACTGCACCAGATGCGCACCGGAGAGGCATAGGCTTAAGTTGAAGTGATTTCAGGTGTTCATAGCTTTTCGGATATTATTGAGACTATGTCCTAAATGCATCTTGTTTGTCTCCTATGTTGTTCAGCCAGAAATGGATAAAGTTGATAGACTGCTCGGTAACCTATCATTATTCAAGTTATGGAGCCAAAAATTTATTGCAGTCAGGTGCACTCTGGCGAGGCATGAATTTGAGGCAAAGTGACTTCGGATATATTTGGTTTCTGAATATTATTAAGACTATATCCATACCATGGTTGTCTCTTTAGCACCATCAAATTATTTTGACTTTTGTCCGATTAGAGGATTTACATTTTTAGCGGTTGTCTCCATTTTCAGAAATCTCTTATCACAGCCAGAAAGAATGGATTTCCTATGGAATTCTACCTGATTTTCCTAGAACTTATTATGACCATGTCAATCTCTATTGGCTCAATCTCTTTCAAGGTCCAATTTTAGTATATTGCATATATTTTGTGGATAGTTATATATTTTGTAGCTATATATATATATAGTTAGTCGACAGTTATATGTAGGAAAAATCTAGATAGTTACCTAGCAACCTTATTATATTATTTCGGTAAGAGCACCCTTAGAGGATCGATATTTTTCCTAATAAGATCGCTAAGGGTAGAATGACAAGGCACATTGTAAGAAAGTTAGTCTGGAGAGAATTATAAATTATGGTTCATTTAGGATAGAATCGTTATTAGTGCTTGGGTATTGGATTTGAACAAATGGATATAATTGACGATTTTGAATTTTATGATTAAAGGAAGAGTTATGGAAGATAAAGGAAAATATAGGTAGAGTTAGCAAGAAAAGTCTAGGATTTGGTAAGGTTTTCCCAAAGAGAAAGTGAATTTGGATAATATATATATAAACATGAGAATATGATGATCAAGTAAATGAACACTTGACGAGGATGAACTTTTATGATTAGATGACTACTATACTCAGAAGGGACGGCTATAACCATGGAAAAAATGTCACGAGCAATGAAATGATAGTGAATAAGCAGTGAGAAATTGAGATAAGACCATTGGCATGTAACTTTGGAAAGGGACAATTGGGTTTAAAATTTCTGCCAAACATTGGAAACTCATATTAGTTATGGTAAGAATGATTGGGATTTTGTGATATTTTGCTAATGTGTTTGGATGAGAACGATTGTTAGGTGCATGGTTATCACTCTCCGTTCCCAGAATACATATTTTTATACATGTACTGCTTGAATGTATTTATTTAATATTTATCATGCATTTGTTGTGTATTTAAATTCTTTAATTTTGCGCTTATTAATTTCCCTGTATTTTATTTTCTGCTTTTGCTTTAGCCCTTGGCTTTGTCTGTTCATTAAACCAATTTGGTTTAGCTTGGTTCATCATGAAGAGAAGTGGATGGCCTAGATCTTGTAGGAAGGAATGGGTGGTGGAGATTGACTTGGACTTGATATTTATGCCCCCTTTTACTTTTCTCTCTCTTCATTACTCACATTTACTTCTCCTTCTTCATCATCTATTACTCTCCCACCCACCCATTTGGAGAGGCAAGTACATCTTGCACACCATGAGGGATTTCATGCATCCCTATTTATTTTAAATCCATGTTGTTTATCTTTTCTTCCTCTACAAGTTTAGGTCTTGAAGTTCTTGATTTCCATGGATGGTTGGGTGTAGATCTAAGTTTTAAGTTTTGGTTTTTCATATAGATTTTATGGTTTTGATCTATCAAACTTTGTTGTTTTTGAAAATAAGTAGTTCCATGTTGTAGAGAATTCAATTCTACCAAAGTTTGGCTGTTGAAAAGTTAGGTTTCGACTTGTTTTGAGGAAGTTATGGCCAAAAGTATTTTTGGTCATTTCTATGTTCATCTGTCAGCATGTCGCAGTTGAGCCGCATATGGTGTCGCGAATGAGCCGCATAAGGCGCATGTTGCAGTTGAGCCGCATATGGTGTCACGAATGAGCCGCATAAGTCACATGTCGCAGTTGAGCCGCATAGGCCGTTTTTAGCAGTTGAGCCGCATATGGTGTCGTAGTTGGGCCGCATAAGCCGCATGTCGCAGTTGAGCCGCATATGGTGTAGCGAATGGGCCGCATAGGCCGCATGTTGTAGTTAAGCCGCATAAATGTCACGAATGGGCCGTATAGGCCGCATGTCGCAGTTGAGCCACATATGGTGTCGCAGTTGGGCCGCATAGGCCGCATGTCGCAGTTGAGCCGCATAGATGTCGCGAATGGGCCGCATAGACCGCATGTCACAGTTGAGCCGCATATGATGTCGCGAATGGACTGCATAGGCCGTATGTTGCAGTTGAGCCGCATATGGTGTCGCGAATGGACCGCATAGGCCGCATGTCGCAGTTGAGCCGCATATGGTGTTGCAGTTGGGCCACATAGGCCGTATGTCGCAGTTGAGCCGCATATGGTGTCGCAAATGGGCAACATATCGCAGTTGAGCCGCATAAGCCACATGTCGCACTTGGTCCGCATGCATGTCACAGAATAGGCCGTATAATGCCTATTTTGGCTATTTCTAACTGTTATATGTCCTAATTGACCGAATTATGGCTAGAATTTCTTTCAACTCCCAACATGAAAGTTGTAGATCTTTTTCTTGGCTTCAAGAATATGTTACCAACTATTTTATGCAAGTTATAGGCTCGACCATGCTTAATACTAGTTTAACTTTTATGCCTTATCACAAATTGACCTCTACTGTTGCTTTGACTAATGATTGGTCATGCGTTCCTAGTTGGAACTAGAAGACTGGCTAGTCGTCTTATTGAATTGAATGAGACGCGTTCATGTATGGACCATGAACCATTACGATCGACTAGCCGATCCGAACATTGGCATATGAACACATGTTGACTTCTATTTTTCTGCAAAAGTAGTATGTGTATTTTACGGTCAAGGCATGATTATTCCGTGGCTAGGCTTGATTGTTGCATTACGCTATGTAAGACCTATAATCTAGCCGCACGGACATCGTTGTAGAGTCATGCATATCGTACTCTGTACGGGAGTACTCATTCAGAATGATCATGATCCACGGCATGAGTTTTCAATTAACATAGGGACTACTAAGCTAAATAAAAATAACTATTGCATGGAGAGAATGGATTCTTGAGTTCTTACATGGCAGCCATCTCGGAACAATTAGTGCTCCGACATGCCGGTTGGTTTCCACGGATACTGCAAATCTGCCACACGGGTAGGGAGTGGTGTCTGCTTATATTTACTATACATTGATGACGGGCGTCCCGCTGGGACACGTCTAATTCATGATCCTGTAATTGATTATTGGGTAGACTAGCCTTGCTTGTACATTGTAAGAACTGAGGAATCTCTTATTGCACGTTTCCACGACAATTTGGAACTCACAGTAGCAAGCCATAGTAGTTGCATGGCCGTTTAAATTGATTTGTTTGTGCACTGTACCTACTCTGTTAACTACTGAGATGAGCAGAATATCAGGACATGACGGGTCAACTTCTGTCCTTGTTTCGTTGGAAAGTTGGCTTGAAGTGTCGTAATGTTGTGCGAACCCTAGTAGCAAGCAGGGATCTATTTTATTCTTAATTCTTACTACTGGTTCTAATTCCTCATATCGTGCTTCCTTGCGGTACTTGCTATTAGAGGTCTAACCTCTCTGGTTTTGCATGGCCAGATTTAGAGCCAGTTCTCGAGGACTCAGCTTACTTCCACCTCCAAGATGGTCAATACTAGAGGAATGATCGCCGGAGGACACGAGTGGGTCCCTTGCTTTCCTGCTCATTTTTACTATTTACTTTATTTTTACCGTTTGGCACCGACATGTTAGTCGGATTGTCTTGTACTTACTTTTGCATAATTATAACTAAGTCAGACTGCAGCTGATAATAATTGTGTATACATTGCTACATCATCTGGCTAAGTTTTGTACAGCCAGATCTCAAGAACATTTTGACCTAGCATTTGGGACGCCTTACTGCTTTATCTTATATGTTCTCTATTTACTGTTTCTTGTTTGAATGATTGAGAAAATAGATGTTGAGTAACCCTAGAAAGACTTTCATGTAGTATGCACCCCCTTGTCTTTTAGACATCATTGATCGTATTATACGGTATTCTTCTACCCGTAATACATAGCTGGCTGAGTCATTCTCCCGCTCTTCAGTATTCCGGTTCTGGGACGTGATAAGGTTTTAGTGGTGGCCCATACAGGTCTGATTTCAGACTTGTGGGGTGTTTTAATTTATAGGATGTCTCACTCACACATGTTCCCCATTGATCTCATGATTCGTTACTCTCGACTCTAGCTTGACATTCCGGTATCCTTTGACTTTATTGATCTTTTCTGTCCGATCGTTTGATTGTTCTCTTGTTCCTTTTCTTATGGGCACTTCGTCCGTATCTGCTAGGACTGGACAAAAACAACAAGGGCAACACGGACAACCTGACCATGTTAGTCAACAATAAGGGCCAGTACTACCTCAAGAGACTATCCAAGAAGAAGTGATAGTAGAACCAGCAACTGGACTGCAGTATCCGGAGGTTCCAACACCGCCAATAGTTCTATCCACCCCTGTGGAAGTGGACACACCAGCCCTTCTGGAGATCATGAGAGGGATGATGGCCACTCAGCAACATCAGATGTTGGCCCAACAACGCATGCACACTCAGCTATGAGAGCAGAATGTATTACTCAACCAAGGGTTGCAGACGACTTTGGAAAGAGGGGTAATGACAGATTCAGGAGCCTCAACCAGATTTTGCAAGTACAACTCCCATCGTTTCGAGGGCACGGAAGATGCCATTTCAGCAGATACATGGCTTAAAGATATTGAGGCTATTCTGACAGCGGCTAAGGTTCCGACAGAAGAACGTGTAGATCTAGTGAAGCTGTTACTTCAGGACCTCGCACGTGATTGGTGGAAATCAGAAGAAGTGGGCATCAGACGTCCTGTTGCTTGGGACAATTTTACTACAAGATTCAAGACGAAGTACTATGGAGTTGTGGCGCGGTTCAAGCTACAACAAAGATTTATCAACCTCAAACAGGCTGACAAGACAGTGGATGCTTATGCAGCGGAGTTCTGCAGACTGAGTAGGTTCGCCCCGGAGATGGTAGCAACAGAGAGCCAGAGGGCTATGAGGTTTCAGCAAGGGTTTCATCTTGAACTCTTGTAATTAATAGAGGGGCACAACTACCAGACTTTTGATGAGGTATTGGCGGCAACCCGAAGGCATGAGATCACCATTCAGAGGATTACAGCAAGGACTGGAGGTCAGAAGTGATCTCACAATCAGATTGAAGGAGGAGGGGGTAGCGCCCCGAGTTACACCGTCTCCTGGCATTCGCATCTACGATGTGGCAATGCAAGGGCTAGCACGACCAGCAAGGCAACAACAGTAACATAGAAAGAACTAGCAACCCCCGACGGGCTACACTTATTGTGGGAAGGCAGGGCACAATAGAGGTGTGTGTCGAGCGTTGAACGGACAGTGTTTGATATGTGGAAGTCCAGATCATCAGGTTTCTACCTGTCCTATGAATCCGAGGTCAGGAGGACCAGTACAACAATTTTCTGCTCTGCCAGCACCAGGGGCTGGCCAGTATCGAGGACCAGCGGTGGCAGTGAGATCGTTGGCACAACGTCCGTTGATATCGCAGGCTCAGATGATTCGACAGCAGGGACCACCGATGCAGCAACAACAACATAGACCACCCCAGCATCACCAAGACAGGGGCCAACAGCAGCACCAGGCTAGGCCGCAACATGGAAACCAACAAGGAGGCCGAGGATAGGCATTCAATCTGTCCTTGGAAGAGGCATTAGCATCGGGAGATATAGTGGCAGGTAACATTCTCGTCGCCTCATATCCTGCAGTAGCATTGTTTGATTCGGAAATATCACACTCATTTATATCTGTACAATTTACGATACGACTAGAAATAGAATTCGAGGCATTGCCAGGGAGGTTGAATATACTCACTGATAATAGGCTCGTAGGAGTTAATAGAGTTATTCTAGCGTGTAGTGTTGTAGTGTGTGGACGTTCCTTACCCGCCAGGTTGATAGAATTTTCTATGAAGAATTTTAACGTCATCTTAGGCATGGACTGGCTGAAAGACAGTTGTGCCACAATAGATTGCCGTAGAGGGAGTGTATCTTTTAATATTTTGGGCATGGAGCAGTTTACCTTAGTTAGATCAGAGGCAACTCAACAAAAAGAAGGAATGTAGCGGCAATGGAAGAAATTCAAGTCCCGAAGATAGTTGAAGAGTTTATTGACGTATTTTTCGAGGAACTTCCAGGTTTACCCCTGCTTAGGGATATTGAGTACAGTATAGAATTGGCACCTGGAACTCAACCGATATCAGATCGGGTTTACATAATAGCAGATTTCGAGCAGGCCAAGGTGTATCAGCACGTAGAGGAATTGAAGGCAAAGAAGTTTATTCGAGACAGCGAATCACCATGGACAGCACCAGTGGTACTTGTAGGAAAGAAGGATGGATCATCAAGATTGTGCATTGACTACAGAAAGCTCAACGCGGCGACAGTAAAGAACAAGTACCCATTACCGAGAATCGATGACTTATTTGATCAGTTGAGCAGAGCAAGAGTTTTCTCCAAGATAGATCTTCGGTCAGGATATCATCAAGTTAGAGTTCGAGAAGAGGATATTCCCAAGACAACATTTAGGTCGAAGTACGGGCATTACGAATTCCTAGTTATGCAGTTTGGTTTGACCAATGCTCCAGCAATATTTATGGATTTGATGAACCGCATCTTTATGCCATACTTAGACCAATTTATCGTTGTGTTCCTCGATGACATTCTTGTATACTCAGCTAGTGAAGAAGAGCATGAAGATCACCACAGGAAAGTGTTGCAGGTTCTGAGAGAGAACCAGTTGTACGCCAAGCTCAGCAAGTGTGAGTTTTGGACGGATCGAATTTCATTCTTGGGGAATATCATATCAGGGACTGGAGTAGCAGTAGATCCCAAGAAGGTAGAAGCAGTAGAGAGTTGTCTAGTACCTAAGACCGTAGCTGATGTGCATAGTTTCTTGGGATTGGCAGGATATTACAGAAGGTTCATATCAGACTTTGCAAGACTTTCAGTACCCATGACCCGCTTGACACGGAAGGATGTGCCATTCGTCTGGTCGGTAGAATGCCAGGCATTATTTAAGAATTTGAAGCAGAAATTGATATCAGCACCTATTCTTACATTGCCAGTTGGACCCGGAGATTTTATCGTTTATTGTGACGTGTCAGGAAAGGGACGGGTGTGTCCTCATGCAGCATGGAAAGGTGATAGCTTATGCATCTAGGCAACTTCGAGACCACGAGAAAAATTATCCGACTCATGACTTAGAGTTGGCGGCAGTAGTATTTGCTTTGAAGCTATGGAGGCATTACTTGTACGGTGATCAAGTGGACATGTACACAGACCATAAAAGTCTGAAGTATATCTTTACTCAGAAGGAACTGAACATGAGGCAGAGAAGATGGTTAGAGTTGATCAAGGATTACAACGTGGAGCTTCAGTATCACCCAGGCAAGGCTAACGTGGTAGCAGATGCTCTTAGCAGAAGAGGTGGCGCATTTATGTTGACATCACAAAAACATATCTTAAAAGATCTTCAAGAGATGGGGATCGAGGTTATACTTCTTAGTGATATAGGAATTCTGGCAAGTCTACGAGTTCAATCTGACTTGGTAGACAGGATCAAGGCAGCTCAGGCCCAGGACCCAAGAATTCAGAAGCTTAGGACAGAATGTGAGTCATGACTCAGAAAGGAGATAAAAATTCATGAAGATGGTACACTTAGGTTTGGATCACGCCTATGTGTGCCTAGTATAGATATCAGACAGAAGATTATGATAGAAGCCCACAGTTCTCAGTATTCTATACATCCTGGAGGGACCAAAATGTACAAGGATATCAAGCAGCACTTCTGGTGGAACGAAATAAAGAGGGAGATAGCTAGATTCATTTTCCGTTGCTTGATATGTCAGCAAGTGAAGGCAGAGCAATAGAGGTCAGTTGGATTATTGCAACCGCTTTCTATCCCGGAACGGAAGTGGGAACACATCACAATGGACTTTGTGACCGGTCTACCGAGATCGCCAAGTGGTAAAGATGTCGTTTGGGTGATAGTGGACCGGCTTACAAAGGTGGCACTTTTTTCTTTTAGAGTAGGGCAATATACAGAAAAGTTGGCAGAGTTGTATATGCAACAGATAGTCAGGCAGCATGGGGCCCCTGTCAGTACTGTGTCAGACAGAGATACCCATTTTATATCACATTTGTGGAAGAGTCTACATCATAGTCTGGGTACCAAGTTGAGATTTAGCACGGCTTACCACCCACAGACGGACGGGCAATCAGAAAGAACAATTCAGACTTTAGAATATATGTTACGAGCTTGTACCTTAGATTTTGGAGGATCTTGGGAGAGTCACTTACACTTAGTCGAGTTCTCATACAACAACAGTTATCAAGCTAGTATCCAGATGGCGCCATTCGAAGCACTATATGGTAAGAAGTGTAGGTCGCTACTGGCATGGGATGATATCGGGGAGAGGAAGATGCTAGGCCCAGAAATGATTGTTCAGACAGTTGAAGTGGTTAAGGGAATTAGAAAGCGACTTCGAGTTACGCAAGATCGACATCATCATTGGACGGACCATCATCGTAAGCCGCTAGAATTTTCTGTTGGAGACCACGTGTTCTTGCGGATCTCACCTACTCGTGGGGTCATTAGATTTAGCGTTCGCGGAAGGTTGAGTCTGCGATACGTGGGCCCATTTGTTATCCTTGATAGGGTAGGCGATGTTGCTTATCGTTTGTCCCTTCCACGTTCATTACGAGAGGTACATGATATGTTTCAGATATCTCAGTTGCGCAGGTTTGTATCGGACCCAAGCTATATCCTCGATCATTCTGAACTGTTGTTGGTACCAACCTGTTTTACGAGGAATAGCCTGTGTCCATTTTAGACCAAAAGGAGAAGATACTCAAGAACCGAACAATTAGCCTTGTCCATGTTGATTGAGAACATTACTTCTTAGAAGAGTCAACGTGGGAACGTAAGGATGATATCCGATCATGGTACCCGCACCTATATGACTCACAAGGTATATTCATTTTCGTGTACCTTGATTGTCTGGATTCCTCATGCTTATCACCCTATGAGTAGAAATTACTTGATGTTGTAGATTGATAAATATGGATATATTACTTGCTATTTGACATTATAGAATAGCTGCTTGCTCAAATTGCTTGTACTTAGATTAGTCTAGCTCTGACATTTCTATCCTGCTTCGATCTGAAATTTCGAGGACATAATTTTTCTAAGGAGGGTAGAAATACCACTTTCCGTTCCCAGAATACGTATTTTTATACGTGTAGTACTTTAATATATTTATTTAATATTTATCATGCATTTATTATGTATTTAAATTCTTCAATTTCACGCTTATTAAATTTTCCTGTATTTTATTTTCTGCTTTTGCTTTAGCCCTTGGCCTAGTCTGTTCATTAAACCAATTTGGTTTAGCTTGGTTCATCATGATGATGAGTGGATGGCCTAGATCTTGTAGGAAGGAATGGGTGGTGGAGATTGACTTGGGCTTGATATTTATGCCACTTTTACTTTTCTCTCTCTTCATTACTCACATTTACTTCTCCTTCTTCATCCTCCATTACTCTCCCACCCAC
The DNA here is from genome assembly GCA_029216955.1 of Iris pallida. Classification (NCBI taxonomy): domain Eukaryota; kingdom Viridiplantae; phylum Streptophyta; class Magnoliopsida; order Asparagales; family Iridaceae; genus Iris; species Iris pallida. Next base: position 1,278,604 of record JANAVB010037217.1, on the reverse strand, counting down.
CCATTTGGAGAGTCAAGTACCTTGCACACCATGAGGGATTTCATGCATCCCCATTTATTTTAAATCCATGTTGTTTATCTTCTCTTCCTCTACAAGTTTAGGTCTTAAAGTTTTTGATTTCCATGGATGGTTGGGTGTAGATCTAAGTTTTAAGTTTTAGTTTTTCATATGGATTTTGTGGTTTTGATCAATCAAACTTTGTTGTTTTCGAAAATAAGTGGTTACATGTTGTAGAGAATTCAATTCTACCAAAGTTTGGCTGTTGAAAAGTTAGGTTTTGACTTGTTTTGAGGAAGTTATAGCCAAAAGTATTTTTGGTCATTTCTATGTTTATCTGTCAGCATGTAGCAGTTGAGCCGCATATGGTGTCGCGAATGAGCCGCATAAGGCATATGTCGCGGTTGAGCCGCATATGGTGTCGCGAATGAGCCGCATAAGCCGTATGTTGCAGTTGAGCCGCATATGGTGTCACGAATGGGCCGCATAGACTGCATGTCGCAGTTGGGCCGCATAAGCCGTATGTCGCAGTTGAGCCGCATATGGTGTCGTGAATGGGCCGCATAGGCCGTATATCGTAGTTGAGCTGCATAAATATCGCGAATGGGCCGTATATGCCGCATGTCGTAGTTGAGCCGCATATGGTGTCACAGTTGGACCGCATAGGCCGTATGTCGCAGTTGAGCCGCATGGATGTCGCGAATGGGCCGTATTGGTCGCATGTCGCAGTTGAGCCGCATATGATGTCGCGAATGGGTCGCATAGGCCGCATGTCGCAGTTGAACCACATATGGTGTCACGAATGGGCCGCATAGGCCGCATGTCGCTGTTGAGCCGCATATGGTATCGCAGTTGGGCCGTATAAGTCGTATGTTGCAGTTGAGCCGCATATAGTGTCGTGATTGGGACGCATAGGCCACATGTCACAGTTGAGCCGCATATGGTGTCGCAGTTGGGCCGTATAAGCCGTATGTCGCGCTTGGTCCGCATGCATGTCGCAGAATAGGTCGCATAATGCCTATTTTGGCTATTTCTAACTGTTATATGTCCTAATTGACCGAATTATGGCTAGAATTTCTTCCAACTCCCAACATGAAAGTTGTAGATCTTTTCCTTTGATTCAAGAATATGTTACCAACTATTTTATGCAAGTTATAGGCTCGACCATGCTTAATACTTGTTTGACTTTCATGCCTTGTCACGAATTGACCTCCTGTTACTTTGACTAATGATTGATCATGCGTTTCTAGTTGGAACTAGAAGACTGGCTAGTCGTCTTATTGAATTGAATGAAACACGTTCATGTATGGACCATGAACCATTGCGATCGACTAGCCGATCCGAACATTGGCATATGAACACATGTTGACTTCTATTTTTCTGCAAAAGCAGCATGTGTACTTTACGGTCAAGGCATGATTATTTCGTGGCTAAGCTTGATTGTTGCATTACGCTATGTAAGACCTACAATCTAGCCGCACGGACATCGTTGTAGAGTTATGCATATCGTACTCTGTACGGGAGTACTCATTCAGAATGATCATGATCCACGGCATGAGATTTCAATTAACATAGGGATTACTAAGCTAAATAAAAATAACTATTGAATGGAGAGAATGGATTCTCGAGTTCTTACATGGCAGCCATCTCGGGACAATTAGTGCCCCGACATGCTGGTTGGTTCCCACTGTTTGCAAAAACAAAAGTATAGAACTTTATTAATACAAACTGTAATAAAGATTACAAGAATTCTGGGAAAATTACAACTGTAGGAATCCAATCTCGATGACGATTGCTTTATCCCTTGGACGATGTGAACTGTAAAGACGAAGCCTTTGAAGTTGAAAACAACTCTGGAAACTGAAGGCAAAAGCCTCTGAAGTTGAAGACAAAAGTCTCGGAAGAATGCAGCAGCACTTTAGCAAGAACTCCTAAACTCTCTGATTTCTGATCTTTTTTTCTGATCTTGATATCTGATCTCTGATCTCTTGAATGAAGACTTGAAACTCTATTTATAGAATTCTGGAAATAACTAACTTTCAGTTATTTTGGACTGCGCAGGATGATTTGCGCAGCATTGGTTTGCGCAACATTGATTTGTGCAGATAGTTACTGGATCGTGGGCCGATTATCATGGACACATGGCATGATTTGATAGAAATGCGCATGATCGTGCATAAACAGTTGCCACGTAATGAACAATCGATGGCATGAATGCCACGTGTAACTTAACAGTTACGTTTGATAGAGTGCGCAGAGTTGAATTGCGCATACATGGTTTGCGCAAACTCAAACTGCGCAGGATTGGTTTGCGCTGCCAGCTGTCAGCCGCCCTCGAGCACTGTGCGGCGCAGGAAATGAACAGACTCCTTGTTATCCGCGCTGTCAGTTGTCAGAAAAGATTTGATTTGATTTAGTAATGATGACTTCTGCCATGTCAGCTTGCGCAATCGGTTGTGTGCGCAAATTAGAATGCGCAATCGGTTGGCTGCGCAATCTGTTGTCTGCGCAATTCAACAAGATGATGTATATTTTGATTTCTTGATTTTGTTGATTGATGCAACTTGATTTTTTAGGACCTACAAGACCCCCTTCAAAGTTTTCGAAAGTTGATTTGATTCAAAGTTTCGAAATACTTTGAATTTTTGAATTTTTGAATCAAGTTGCGCATGATGATGGGCTGTCTGCGCAAAGCGAAGTATTCCCCGATCTTAGGTGCAATCCAAGGCAGCCGTTTCGTATTTCAAAGGCTATAAATAGCCCACTTCTTCATTTCATTTTTTTTTACTTTGCCTCTTTCGTGCTTTTGAGAGAAAAATTCCCGAACCCTTTCTGTCTTCTTTCTCCGACGACTTCCATGGCGCCCCGACGATCTAATGTTGCCGCCACCGCCGCTGCGAAGGGAAAAGCTCCGGCCGAATCCTCTGACAGAGTTGCTCGGCGAGCATCTCGATATGAGTCTGCGCACCCTGCTCTGATAGGTAGTAAAACCGATCGAAACCCCTTTTTAGGGTGTTTTGACTTCCTTCGATCTTCGAAACTCATTTCTTTTTAGAGATGAGTTCAACTTGCGCCACCCTTTTTAGGGTTTTTGGTTGCATAAACAGTCAGTCTTCATTTTTATGAAGACTGTAATCCTGCGCAATCTATCGAATTGTGCTGACAGAAAGTCAGCGCAATCGATTGATTTGCGCTGAATGTCAGCGCAATCGATTGGTTTGCGCACCCTATTATGATGCGCAAACTAATGTTGCGCAATCCATATTAGCGCAATCTGAGGATTGTGTACTCTTCTGTTTTGCTTGTCTGAAAAATAGAGTTTTTGACTTGTACTGATCTTCCTCTGTTTTTGATGCAGTTGAAACCAATGAAGATCCAAACTATGAACATTTTGTGGGAACTTTGTCTGAATCTGAATATAAAGAAGATTTGTCTCACATCCATTATCCTCAATACGATCTGCCGACTTCTCGTCAGGCAATATTGATTTCTCAGGACAACGAAACTTTAATGTGTCTGATGAATGGACAGCCTCTAGAATCAGCAGATGCTGTTATCCACAAGAAACCCTTATTCTTGTTTGGTGACGCCTTTGAAAAAGTCTCCCAGCCTAGGCCAATGATGGAGGAGATGGTAGTCCACCGGGAAGACAGATCATTCTTCATTCCTAAAATTGCTCGATGCCTTCCTTTGTCACGGTATGCTCATGCGAGCTACCCAAGGAAAATGGATTGGAACATCACCCTTCTCCAGGATGCTCGTGCAGGGAAGATCTTTGTAAAGAAGGTTAACAGGAAAGATATGTTTTACAGCTCTTCTGACAGATACAGTGTTATGTTGAGAGGTTTGAGACCTAGCTGCATTCCACCGGAAAACTCCTCTATGCTGATGCCCGTCAGAACCCCTATATTCGCAAATGAATTTGCGAAGGAAGAAGGAAGATACCCTGAACAGGATATCAGAATGACTGGATTAGTGAATCCAGATTACAAACGATGGAATTGCATTGCAAATTGGGTTCTGACAACCTTCCAAGACAAACTTCAACAAATTAACCTGTTTCAAGCAGTGCATGCCACTGTATACGGGTTTGCTCCTAACCCTCAAATGTTTTTGGCCTTGGCTGAGCGATACAATTACAGAACAGGAACCTTCATGACCCCGGGTGGAGAGATGGGGTTTGCACTCCATGAGATGAAGTACATCTCATACTTGCCCATGGCGGATGCTCCATATGAGGAGTTTGTTCCCACAAATGATGAGTTGGAGAAACTCAGAAAAGAAAATGCAGAAATGGTAGCAGTGTTTAAAGAACTACTATGCCATTACAAAATTTGCTCTTTGTACTATAAGAGTGCTACGGCCAACACTTGCTATTCTTCGAAGTGGTTGCCATATTTGTTCTTAAATCATATTGAAGAGAAGAAAACCAAGGAAAATGACAAATGTTACCCTCATTTTTTCAAACCCTTGATTAACACGGAAGTCATGAAGATGATGGAAGAAAGTAAACATTATGATAAGGAAATGAAGGATGATTATCAATGTCCACCTTTAAAGAAAGGTGACATTTTGGAGAGTTTTTTGAGAATGGGTTACAGACCCATGTCCAAAGAAGCCCAGTTAGCAGGGTTTCTGACACACTGGCTCAGACGATTCGTGGTCCCGGGATCTAGTGCAGTGGACCGTTTTCATCGCGGTGTACTTTTTGCTGCCGTCAAGCTAGTCTTCGGTTATAAGGTTGACTTGTTATCGGCAATGACCTGCAGATTGAATGCGAGTCTTCGCTTGTATGTTGACTCGATGCTGAAGGCAAAGGGAGAGAAAGAATTCCCCCGTCTCGAAATGCCGTACACTTATCTCTTTGGATGGTTACTCCTCCACTATCCAACTTTAATGGACCCTGGTATGGGACCAGTAGATGGCAGCTTCTTGCGCAGATATTCTCAGGGTAAATGGAAGTATACCTCTCTGAGTGAATGCAGATTCGTTTTAAATTTGAACAGAGGATGGAACTTCTGTTGCGCGCCTCTTCCGGCCGGTCATGACCAGATGCCACCCAACATGGTAGATTCAAAACTGCAGCCCTTAAACCGTGTGGCCTTTGAATGGTTGAAGACAATTCGACCATCTCATTTAGTATACCGCTTTGAAGAAGAATGCTTTTTGGAACCATACCTCCCTAGCCGTTTTGCTAGACAATTTGGGTATGATCAGTTCCACGTAAGGAACGCAATCACCTGCCTTCAGGGCAAGGGTTTCTTGATTGACGGGGCCCGAGCTTGGGCCTACTACAATGCCCGTGACACAAAGGCTACCTTCTCGATGCCACCAAAGAGCACTCCTTAAGGGCCTCGGATGCTCTTTACATACTCGGTATTTTACACATCTGCAAATACTTTTGCCGAGAACTTTAATCTCGCCGATAGTTTTGCTTCTGCGATAAGATTGAGGAAAGGGAGGATAGCTTTATCAATCCCTGCCAATGATGAGGCAAACGAGCCGACGGATGAACCCCTAGAAACTTCAAGAGAAATGATGTTCCAACAAGAGATAAACGCAGCAATGCGGATCTCTCTAAGAGTGGGAAAATCTCCTGCCAAGAAAAGAAGAAGAGAGGAGCCTCCTGCTCCTGCAGCAAAGAAGAAATTGGTCTTGGAGCATTCTTCTGATAAAGTGACTACAAGATCCCAATCTCGGCAGCTAGCCGAGACAAATCAAGAAGTTGCTACTACACCAACTTCTGTACAGAAGCAAATAGCACCAATAAATGTAGAGAGTCCCGACAGACCTCTACACAGAAAGAAGAAATTGGTCACCAGAAGAAATTTAGAAGCCTCTTCTTCTAAGCAACTCCTGACTTCAGTAGATGCTGCAGCAGGATTTATAATGTCATCTCCTACACCTATTTCTGAATCAGGGAGTAAAACCCTTGAAGAAACTGAACAGAGGGGAGATCTCGACCCCAGAACTGAAGTTGAAACATTCAGAGAAAACATCATTGAGGATGAGCAAAATATTACACGACCTCTTTCACCCGTCGCGGAAACAACTCAGCTTCCTCCTACTCCTAAGACTCTTCGTGAAGAAGAAGAGCATAAAATGATAGCAGCTTTGGCCGATTGCAGTTATAGCTTGCAAGAAGATCAGACTGCAACCGACAGTGGGAATGCAGCACAAGAGGAAGAAGAAGAGGATGAAGAAAGCTCGTCATCTGGAAATGTTGATGAGTATATACAGGATCCTGAAGGGAACAACGAAGAACACATATCTCTTGATACCGCCGATGATGCTTCAAATCCTAAAAAGGATATTGAAGTGGAGGCGCTCGCAGAAAAGGTTGTTAATCCTGATGAAGACGTCAAGATAGAAATATCTCCTGAAGAAGCGGCCGGTGAAGACGTTCCGAAAGAGAATTCCACCACCGAACCCCAAGGTATAAAACAAGATTTAGCAATCTTCTTTCTTTAAAATAGATTGATATATAATATCTTCATTTGTAGTTCTTGCAGATCTTGATACTCTACCAACACCTCCAATGGACCTCACCATGGTGCCTATCCCGATGGTGGTTGTTAGTAGGAGCCATCACTTATCTTGCGGTTCTGAAGCAGGTAGTAGCCAAGCTGTCGCAATTGAAGCTACTTCCGTTCAACGGGAGTCTATTCCGGCAGGAGATGCAGTTGTTGTTAGATCAAATCAAGGTAAGACTGTTTTTTTTATTTGATCTTTTTGTTTATTGGCAAATTAGTAAAATAATAATTTTACTTTTTGCAGAAGAACAAGCAGGAGGAGCAACCAGCTCTACTTTGGCTCCCTTATTTAAAGAACCCATCATTCAGCAGCAAAGGTTTGAGCAACCGACTACTCCATCCTCAACAGGGGTAGCTTCGACTCCTGGAACCATAGCCATCAATCAGCAAGTTGTACAATCATTTACCAGATGTTTCTTTGAGTCATTGGGATCTCTTGTCCGTAAAATGATAGAGAAAGAAGGAGCTGACTTCATTATGGTCAGGAAGCCCACTTCTTTCTTGATAAAAGCCATAAGAGGCCAAGGAGATGAAGCCCAAGCCATTCTTCTTGAACATATATTAGATGAGTTGGAAATATCCATAAGGAAATATAAAGAACTCAAGAAGAAGAATATAGACTCTCTGGTGCAAGCTGAATATGAGCGACTAGCCCAAGAAGCTGATATAGAAAGAATAAACCTTCAGAACCTTTTAGAAGCTCATTCTATAAAGTCAGCTGAATTCAACTCAAAGATAGAATCAGTTACTTTGGCAGCTGAGAACAAAGGACAGAGGCTTGCTGGATTGAAAGCGGAAATTATTCGCCTTCAGAAGGAATTTGAAGAAGAAACTGCCAATCAACGACTTATGATTGAACAACTCAATGTCCTAATTCAGGAGAAAAATGAGTATGACGAGACTCATAGTGCTGAAATTACCCGCAGGACAGTGGATATGCCCATCTTTGATGAAGAAAATGGGATGGAGGAAGCAAGAAAGATAGTAGAATCAACACATGAAGAAAAGCTGCGGACATTGAAGCAGCAGATTGACAATCTGATTGTCCCTCCTTCTTGATTTTTATTGTGTTTTATTGCTATAGCTACACTTTTGTAATGTCCCGTATTTTGATATAAAAGACATTTTGTTGTGGCTCCATTATTTATTGCATATCTTATTTAGATATAGAAAATATATTCAGAGGTGCAAGACATGATATATTTCCTGATGATTTTAAAGAAAATAATTATATTCATTATATCTGCTCAGAGGTAATATGGACGTGGCAGAATATATTGAATATTATTATTTCGACTTGACAACTTAGTCGAAAACAACCAGTTGCTGATATAGATAATAAATGATGATGAATCGTCAATGTATGTGAAATGAATGAACAGGTAAACTGTCAAATGATGGATGACAATGAACGGGTAAACCGTCAAATGAATATGATAAATGAACGGATGAACCGTCGGGCCTTAATGAACGGATGAACCGTCTGATGAATGTGATAAATGAACGGATGAACCGTCAAACGAATATGATAAATGAACGGATGAACCGTCGGGCTTTAATGAACGAATGAACCGTTTGATGAATGTGATAAATGAACGGATGAACCGTCGCTTCCTTATTTGAGGAACTTCTGCCTATAAATATAGCAGAAATCTGACAGGAATGAACACTTCTGCTCTTCAACATAAAAATGTCGTCCGGAGAAGCATCTAAGAAAGCCGAGGTCGCCCCGAAGGTTGAGAAGGGCACTGAAGAGCGCCCTGTCGATCCAATCCAGCCGAAGGAGGCAAAAGCGGGCGAAGGTCCGTCTGTACCCCAGCCGCCACGGGATATCTTGGACTTCCTGCTCGAACCAGGAAGGACTGAAGAAGAAGAAGCCATGAGGATGGACGCCTGCAAATTCCTCGTGGGTTCCAGCAAGGAGGTTCTTAGCTCTTTTGCTGATCATGTCTTCGAGAAGAACGGCAGTGGGCCTCATCCCAATGTAGAGAAAGATGATAGTGACCTTTAACATTATGTACTATCATCTAATGAAATAAAATTTGCATTTTATTTATGAACTTGATTCTGTTTGACAATTTTACAAGCATTTACATTTATACATAATACTTCTTGAGAAATTTGCCATTGATAGGCATCATGGCAATTCGACCATCGAGCTCTGAAAGTTGATAGGCTCCATTTGAGAAGACTTTGCTTACAACATAGGGACCTTCCCATTTCGCATCGAATTTCCCTTTGCTCATATGAGTCATAGTCATAGGACGTCTGACTGCTAGAACAAGTTCTCCTTGCTGAAATGCTCTGACTTTAACTTTGCGATTGAAAGTCTTTGAGATGCGGGCTTGATATAGCTCAATATGTTGTTGAGCCATTAATCGCTTCTCATCTAACGCTTCTAACTCTTGAAGTCGAAGAAGATCGTTGTTCTCTGTAGTAAGCTCGTTAGCGACGGCGATCCTTAAAGAAGGAATTTGCAGCTCTAAAGGAAGAACAGCTTCACAACCATACACCAAAGAGAAAGGTGTAAAGCCTGTGGGATTGCGGATTGTAGTTCGATAGGCCCAAAGACATTCGCCAAGTTTCTTGCTCCAGTTCCGTTTGTTAGTGGAAACAAACTTCTTGAGGAGTTTAATGATGGTTTTGTTGAAGGCTTCAGCTAGGCCATTAGCGGCAGGATTGTATGCTGTCGAAGCGACATTATTAATCCGGTGATCATCGCAGAATCTAGTGAACTTCTGACTGATGAATTGAGGTCCATTGTCATGGATGATTCTTCGGGGTACACCAAATCTATAGATGACGTGGTGTTTAACGAAGTTGATGACACTGCTAGTCTTAACCTCAGTCAGTGGTATAGCTTCAGCCCACTTGGAGAAATAGTCCGTTATCGCCAATATGAACCGATGTCCTCTAGAAGAAGGAGGATTAATGGGCCCTATGATATCCATACCCCAAGCTTCAAAAGGCCAAGAAGCAGCCGTCGGGTGTAAAAATTCTGATGGTTGATGAATGAAGTCTGCATGGATTTGACAGGCTCGACATTTCCTTGCATACTCAATGGCATCCGATACCATAGAGGGCCAGTAGTAACCCATGCGTCTAATACGGTCCTGTAGCTTAGGACCAGGCTGATGTGCTCCACATACACCGTCATGAGCTTCACGCAGTACTTGCTTAGCTTCATCACCAGCGAGACAGCGTAAAAGAAGACCGTCATAAGTTCGCCGATAGAGAGTTTTAGTAGTTTGATTATAATAGAATCGGAGAGATCGTCGACGAACGCTTGTAGCCTCCTTAGGATCTTCGGGGAGTATGTCATGTACCACGAAGTCGATAAAAGGAGTTCTCCAGTCATCATCGATAACATTAACTTCAGCAAAATTGCTGAATTCAATATTACGATTATTTTCAATACAGAACAGTTCTCGGTTGGAGATAACCACCACCTGCTGTCTTTTAATAGGGATAGCTAAGACAGCTGCAAGATTGGCTAAAGCGTCTGCTTCAGTATTGCAAGCCCGCCGCACATAGTCAATGAAGAAATCTTTGAATGATATAGCTAAATTGATTGCCGCTTCATGATAAGACACTAGGTCCTGATGACGAACTTCATAGGTTCCTCTAACCTGATTAACAAACAATTTAGAATCACCGTATACTTCAAGATATTCAACGTTCAGTTGTTTAGCTAACTGAAGGCCAATAAGTAGAGCATTATACTCTGCTACATTGTTAGAACAAGGTTCATCTAAAGAGTAGGCTCTTTGGATAGTTGATCCGTCTGGAGAAACGACGACCACTCCAACACCTGCCACAACAACACCATTTGGTCCAATCCTTGATGCACCATCAAAGAATAAACGCCAGGTTGGAAATTCTTCGGAGATCATGTTGACTTCCAATGTTTCGTCTGGAATTTCGTCATAGAGCTTAGATGTCTCAGGTACAGGATGAGCCGCTAAAAAGTCTGCCAGCGCTTGACCTTTGACAGACTTTTGTGGAACATACACCATGTCATATTGAGCTAGCAGGATTGCCCATGTAGCCAACCGAGAATTAAGTGTACTTGGTTTCTTCATAAGTACCCGGAGAGGGTTAACTCGAGATATAACATGAATAGTTTGACCAATGATATAATGCCTCGTCTTTTGTACAGCAAACATGAGAGCCAAGCATTCTTTTTCAACTGGACTATAACGGTGTTCAGCACCAATCATAGTACGGCTAAGATAATAAATGGCCTGTTCGTGACCTTCTTTGTTCTTTTGGGCAAGTAAAGCACCCAATGAATGATCCATAGCACGGACATACATTAAGAACGGAATACCAGAAATAGGTGGCACCAAGACTGGTGGGTTCATGAGATATCGCTTGATATCATCGAATGCTTGTTGACATTCTTCAGTCCAAACGAAAGATACACCTTTCTTCATTAGTTGAGTGAATGGTCTGCAACGTCCAGACAAGTTCAAAATGAATCGCCTGATGTATGCAAGTCGACCTTGGAATCCTCGTAGCTCTTTTAAGTTGCGTGGAGGACGCATCTCTTGAATGGCTTTGATCTTCTCGGGATCTACGTGTATACCCTTAGAGGTAATGACGAAGCCGAGAAATTTGCCACTAGAGACACCCAAGAACGACTTGGTGGGATTCATTTTGAGTTGATGTTGGCGCATGAGATTGAAGATAGTTCTCAGGTCTTGGAGGTGATCTTCCTTTAGACGACTTTTGACAGCAATATCGTCAACATAGCATTCAACAGTTTTGCGAAGATGATCTTTAAAAATAGTACTCATAGCACGTTGGTAAGTTGCACCAGCATTCTTAAGACCAAATGGCATCACCGTATAGCAATAAACACCACGAGGAGTGCGGAAAGAAGTATGCTTTTCATCTTCAGGATGCATCTTGATTTGATTGTATCCAGAGAATCCATCCATAAAAGATATTCGTTCGAACCCACAAGTATTGTCGATCATGACGTCCGTAATAGGAAGAGGAAATTCATCTTTTGGACATGCTTCATTAAGATCCCGGAAGTCAATACAGACTCGAACTTTGCCAGTTTTCTTCAGAACTGGGACGACATTGGCTACCCAATCAGGATGTTGTTCTTCTCGAATGAAGCCACAAGCAATGAGCTTTTTGACTTCATCATCGATCGCGTCCATCATTTCTGGTTTGAAGCGTCGCTGTTGTTGCTTAACAGGTTTTGCATTAGGCAAAATGTTCAATTTATGTGTAGCAATCTTGGGATCTAAACCCGGCATGTCTTCATAACTCCAAGCAAAGACATCAATATATTCTTTAATAAGAAGAATCAACTCTTCCTTGTCTGTTTCTGGAAGATTTTTGCTAATAAAAATTGCCCGAGGTGAATCTCTTTCTCCTACATCAATTTGAAGTAGTTGATCTTCAGTAGGGGGTTCACGTTGTTCAAAGCGAAGTACCCATTGATTGTCCATATGCTGAGCCCAAGGATCTGTTTCAGGATTTTCTTCCACATTCTCGTCATAGTCTTCTGGAAGTTCAACGGAGACCATGTTAGATGATACGACCAACCTATGGACTTCACCAATGCTAGTATCAGAATCCCAAGATCTGGAATCAGATGAGTTAGAGCGTTCTTCACTGTCGGATTCGGAGACTGCTGGAGATAACAATGGAGGAGAAGCATATCCGAGACCTCTCTTAGTCCTGCTATAGTACATGTCTGACTTTCCTTTCGGAACAGTTGTACGAATAGGAGTTCGTCTACCCTTACCGTAATTGAAGCCACTTTTGAAATCATAACCCATTTTCCGAATGATGTCTTTTGATTGTTGACTATAACGATGGAGTTGGATACGCCCCGTGTCGTTAAGTTTACTGTCATCCGTATAACTGAATTTTTGTTCTGGTCCTTTAATAAAAATTATTGGACTTTCGCCTCTCTTTCGAGAAGAGACAACAAAGTATGAATCATCTGAGTGTTCGAGTAAGACCTCTGTATGAAGAGATTGCACAACTCCCATTGTAATTGATTGGAAGCTATCTAACATATCTAAATAGTATTTAGTATGATAAATAACATCAGTATACTGGAAAGTAGGTGCTTTTTCATTGATTTGTACATCAGTATTTACAACAGGACCTTTGGCCTTAGCAGGCTTAGTCAGATTAATTACAAGAGGGGGAGAAGAAGAACGTGGAGGCGGTTTGTTACGACGGAGGTCGATAACAAGTGGCTCAGAGGAAGTGAGCTCCTTTTTTTCTTTGTTGCGAATGAGATCAACAACAATTGGCTCAGAAGAAGTGAGCTGCTTTTTGTCCTTGTTACGACGTAAATCGATAACAAGTGGCTCAGAAGAGGTGAGCTCCCTTTGATCTTGATCAGCATCAATTGACTTCTTTTGAGCTGATAAGTGAATAGCCAGTGGCTTGGAAGATTGAGGATGAGAAACTCGCCCTTTGACGGGTATGATTAGAGTGTCTTTAGGCGTCGCTTCTTGTTCTTCTTCAGTGTCTAATGCTAACACGATTTTCATGAATTCATCCTTATACATCCGAGCGTCGTTGCAGTATGCTTCAACACCCTTGAAAGGATAAAGATCCGCAACCTCCTTACGAACTACGCCTTTGTCATCAACATATTTGAAACATTGATGAAGGGTTGATGGAACAACATTGTGCTCGTGTAAGAATGGTCTCCCCAATAGAGCGTTGTAAGAACAACCAAAATTGTCAATAATGTAGAATGTAACTTTTGTGCGAAGATTGCCAATTTGAAGTTTTAGGCGAATCTTGCCCAAAGGTTCACTCTTTCCTTGATTGAATCCAAGGATGGTAGTGATTGTAGTGGAGAGACTATGCGCAGGAATTTTCAAAGCATCGAGCATTGTCTTCGGCATGATACTAAGAGCAGACCCTGGATCTATCAGAATACGATCGACTTTCATCGAATCGACATATCCTGTATAGTAAAGAGGACGGTCATGCCTGTTGTCTTCCATCAGCATGTCATCTTGCGTAAAAGTTATGTTCGGAATGAATTCCTGAACACTATTACAAGAGACTGATTCTACTTCGGGCTTTTTGAGAAAGGTTAGACAAGCTTCTGCTTGTATAAGAGCTTCGCTGAGGGTTTCTCGAGTCTCTTTGGAAAGACGCAAGAGTTCAAAGATAGACAACTTTGCTGGGGTATTGGCTAGTTGAGCCAATATATCGAAGTTGTAAGGCTTCTCGAGTCCTGTAGGAGACGATTTCTTCAAAGGTTTGTCAAAGCGGATTTGTTGTTTGCCTTTATCAGCAGTCACTGGCTTAGAAGGAATAGGAATCACAACTGGTGAAGGTACAGCAGGATTCTCTTCAGCTAGAGCAGGTTGTGCTGAGGTAGGTTCAGAAGAAGAAGCAAGATTCTCTTGAGTTTCAGGGTAATCCTTCAAATAGGGCTTTCCTGATCTGGTGCCTAATAGAATTTCTTCGTCAATAATGGGATCAAAAGATACCATGTTGCAAATCTTCGTCTTGCCTTTGGAGCGACTTTTCTTCTTGGAAGAAGAAGAATCCTCGAACTCTGAAGTAAGATCGGGGTGAATCCACATAACCTCGCCATTGTCTAGAGACAAAGGAACGAGACCTTCATTTGGTGGAGAAGGAATATTTTCAATCTTAAGAGTAGTTTTCGGAATAGGAATGACACCATGCTGTATCATCTGCGAAAGAAAGTTACCGAACTGAACTGAAACCATATTGGCAGTGACAGTCTTTTCATCTTGTTGCAGAGTAACAACTCCAGCATTAACAAGCTCTTGAATCTTGCCCTTGAGCACATAACATGCTCTAGTAGGATGTCCAATGAATCGGTGGTAAACACAGTACTTAGGATGATCGGTCTTACCGACTTCATCAGGTTTCTTTGGGTCTGGGAGCTGGATCTTATTGCTTTTGAGTAAACAATCGAAGATACTTGCCGTGTCATTCTCGTCAAAAGAATACTCTACCTTAGGACGAGGTTCCCTCGGTTGTGGTGCAGAAGGAGTGGAAGTGGACGTAGGCTGAGCTACGTTGACAGCCAAAGACTCTTTGCTTTTCAGATTAATGTTCAGAGTCTCTTTGTTCTTGTGGTTGTTTTGGCGATTACCACCGCCTGACGCTTGATGTTCATCCCGATCGAGGTTAGACATTTGTACCCCCAACTGTTTGAATTTATCAGCACTTACTTCAGCTGCTTTGGCATTAACAATGAAGGATGGCCAGTCTTGAAACTGAGTTGAGCCTGTCCACATACTGATAATAGGCAAGAGATTTGCCTTACAAGTATCTATGGTAACAGCAGCAGGAGTCCCTGGAGGCATTTTCAGGGCTTCTCGACGAAATCGTTCAATAAAGCTCTCAGCAGTTTCATTATGTTTTTGTTTGATTTTATTTAGGGCTGACATAGTCATGTCATTGAATCCCTCATAGAATCGTTCTAGAAAGATTTGCTTGAGACCTGAGAAAGAAGTGATACAACCATCGGGCAGACTTCTGTACCAGTCATATGCTACGCCGGCTAAACAACCGACGAACACTCTGGTAAGAAGAACGTCGTTTGGTTGAAGTTGAACAGTCATTACCTCGAAGTGATTGATGAATTGACTTGGTGAGGTACTACCGTCAAAGAGAGCGATTGTTAGAATCTTGTATTTGGGAGGAAATGGAACTTCTTTCCATTCGACGGGATATGGCTGTTTGATTCCCAACCTTTGCAGGTTGTCTTTCTCTTTGAAAGCTTCAAACTGAGTTCGTAAAAGCTTGACTGCTTCATTAGCATCTTCAGATGAAGAGGAAGGAGCCGTGGTAGGAGGAGGGACAGCATTATAAGCACTACCCCCAGTACCTGATTGACTGGGTGTATTTTGAACTTGTACTTGCACATGAGGCATCTGAGGAGGTACTACCCCCAGCCCAGTATTGACAGGCACCGATGAAGCTATGATTTCAGGGTTTATAGCAGCCGGTACAGTTGGTGGGGTAGCATGTTGTGCCATAATGATAGAATGCATACTGGCGACCATTTCAGCCATGGTTTTCAATTTGTCCTCCAGTGCAACAATACGCTGTTCTTGGTTTACAGAAGTTGAAGCATCTGGATCATCAGTAACAACATATGCCGTCACTTCTCTAGGCACAGTAGACGAAACTGTTTGTTCAGAGCTTTCACTATATGCATCATAATCAGAGAAAGATTCGTCTCCTGACTGAAAAGTAGGAAGATAAGCTGAAGGATCTTGGGGAAGATTCCTTTGACCGATTGTGTCTCGGCTGTGGGAACGAGTATGTTGAAATACTCCTTCAGAGGATTCTTGGAGTAAATCCAAATATCGTTGGCTTGGTCTGCGAGGCTTACCATGTTTGGAGCACTTTCTACCCCCGGTGTCTCGGGAAGCCATATTGACAGAAGCGTACAACACTTCGTCTTCTTCTGACATTGGTTCTGTTTTAGCAAAAGTCAGACGATCGAAGATAGATCGCTTTGTTGTTGGACAACAACATTGAATGATGACTTTATGATTGCAATGATGATCAGATGGTTGATTTGAAGGAGTTGAGACATTATCCCGTTTTTGTCTTAGATGTTCTCGAAGATCAGAAATCATGCCGGGACGGGGAAAAGTTTGAGGAATGTGTTCTTTAACAATATTTGGAACATGGTTCCGATTCTTCAAATGTTTTGTCCCCTGTGTATACAAGGAAGTACTCATCTCATTGGCATAGGTATCAGAATTTATGTTCCTGGAGATTTGTCTTTGAGGCTTGACCTTCGGCATTGGCTGTTTACGTTTTGCCGAAGTTGTCCTGTTAAGATATGTTCGTAGGTCTGCAAATTCACTCCCAGGGGTTTCTGTTTGAGACACCAACAGTTTTCCTTGTTTGGAACGGGATATTTTGAAAGTTGGGAGGTCTTGGAATTCTGCTACTGGGGTAGGCAAAATACCTCTTTGATCAGTGCAAGTTCTTTTGTTATGAAGGTAAAAAGAATCTTTGTTCGTAGGAGATCTTGTACTGACGGGTGTTGAAACACGTGCAATTTGATCTGCTTCAGTAAAGACCGAAGAAGACTGAGAAAAGACCAAAGGGCCTTTTCCTTTGTTCTGAGAAGAAGGGATAACTAAAGAGCATTTCCCTCTGTTGTCTTCCAAGTCATGAGACAAGGAAGTTTGAGAAAAGACCAACGGGCCTTTTCCTTTGATCTGAGAAGGAGGAGGAATAGCCAAAGGACTACCCCCAGTAGATTGTGCTAGAACAGCAGGATGTTTAAGAGGAGAATCAGATATTTTCTCTTGATTATGAGAAGGAGAGAGTCTAGCCAAAGGGCTGTTTCTCTTGGTTTGCGCAGAAGTGATTTGCGCATGAGTGGAGGGTACATTGGTTCTGGCCACAGAAGTAGGAGTCCTTGCTTTAGAGTGCTTAGGATGCACTTTGGTTGCTGGAATGCTGTTTTGCGCAGGAAAAGCTACTGCTAATTGCGCCAGAGTCATAGGAGTCTTCTGTTTTGACAAGGCAGCATATGAAGTAGCTTGTGCAACTTTTGCAACAGATTGCGCAGCATTGATTGCAACAGGTTGTGCAGCAGTTGCTGAGACAGACTGTGCAGCAGTTGACACAGCAGTTTGCGCAGCAGACTGGCCAGCAGATTGTGCAACAGAGTGTGCAGCACCTTTGGTGGCAAAACTGCCAGATTGTGCAGCAGTCTTGGAGACCCAAACTGAGCGCACTTTGCTCTTGGCAGAAGTGGCTGCAGTACGGGGAATGGTCTTGGAGTTGAGCATTGCCTCGTAGGCTGTCTGGTTGACCTTGACAACCAGGGTCTTCTGCGTCTTCCCGATAGACGCTACGTCACATTGAGTTGCTACTTCCTCGTCGGAGGAGAAAGTTGTCCCCAGCAGAGTCGCCATTTTGTTTGCAAAAACAAAAGTATAGAACTTTATTGATACAAACTGTAATAAAGATTACAAGAATTCTGGGAAAATTACAACTGTAGGAATCCAATCTCGATGACGATTGCTTTATCCCTTGGACGATGTGAACTGTAAAGACGAAGCCTTTGAAGTTGAAAACAACTCTGAAAACTGAAGGCAAAAGCCTCTGAAGTTGAAGACAAAAGTCTCGGAAGAATGCAGCAGCACTTTAGCAAGAACTCCTAAACTCTCTGATTTCTGATCTTTTTTTCTGATCTTGATATCTGATCTCTGATCTCTTGAATGAAGACTTGAAACTCTATTTATAGAATTCTGGAAATAACTAACTTTCAGTTATTTTGGACTGCGCAGGATGATTTGGGCAGCATTGGTTTGCGCAACATTGATTTGCGCAGATAGTTACTGGATCGTGGGCCGATTATCATGGACACATGGCATGATTTGATAGAAATGCGCATGATCGTGCATAAACAGTTGCCACGTAATGAACAATCGATGGCATGAATGCCACGTGTAACTTAACAGTTACGTTTGATAGAGTGCGCAGAGTTGAATTGCGCATACATGGTTTGCGCAAACTCAAACTGCGCAGGATTGGTTTGCGCTGCCAGCTGTCAGCCGCCTTCGAGCACTGTGCGGCGCAGGAAACGAACAGACTCCTTGTTATCCGCGCTGTCAGTTGTCAGAAAAGATTTGATTTGATTTAGTAATGATGACTTCTGCCATGTCAGCTTGCGCAATCGGTTGTGTGCGCAAATTAGAATGCGCAATCGGTTGGCTGCGCAATCTGTTGTCTGCGCAATTCAACAAGATGATGTATATTTTGATTTCTTGATTTTGTTGATTGATGCAACTTGATTTTTTAGGACCTACACCCACGGATACTGTAAATCTGCCACACGGGTAGGGAGTGGTATCTGTTTATATTTACTATAAATTGATGACGGGCGTCCTGCTGGGACACGTCTAATTCATGATTGGTGCAATTGATTATTGGGTAGACTAGCCTTGCTTGTACATTGTAAGAACTGAGGAATCTCTTATTGCACGTTTTCAAGACAACTTGGAACTCACAGTAGCAAGCCGTAGTAGTTGCGTTAAATTGATTTGTTTGTGTACTGTACCTACTCTGTTAACTACTGAGATGAGCAGAATGTCAGGACATGACGGGTCAACTTCTGTCCTTGTTTGGTTGGGAAGTTGGCTTGAAGTGTCGTAATGTTGTGCGAACCCCAGTAGCAAGCAGGGATCTATTTTATTCTTAATTCTTACTACTGGTTCTAATTCCTCATGTCGTACTTCCTTGCGATACTTGCTATTTGAGGTCTAACCTCTCTGGTTTTGCATGGCCAGATTTAGAGCCAGTTTCCGAGGACTCAACTTACTTCCACCTCCAAGATGGTCAATACTAGAGGAATGATCGCCGGAGGACACGAGTGGGTCCCTTGCTTCCCTGCTCGTTTTTACTATTTACTTCACTTTTGCCGTTTGGCACCGACATGTTAGTCGGATTGTCTTGTACTTACTTTTGCATAATTATAACTAGGTCAGGCTGCAGCTGATAACAATTGTGTATACGTTGCTACATCATCTAGCTAAGTTTTGTACAGCCAGATCTCAAGAATATTTTGACCAAGCGTTTGGGATGCCTTACTGCTTTATCTTACATGTTCTCTATTTAATGTTTCTTGTTTGAATGATTGAGACAATAGATGTTGAGTAACCCTAGTAAGAATTTCATGTAGTATGCACCCCCTCATCTTTTAAACAGCATTGATCGTGTTATACGGTATTCTTCTACCCGTAATATGTAGCTGGCTGAGTCATTCCTTCGCTCGCCGGTATTCCGGTTCTGGGGCGTGATAATGGTTAAAGATAAAAATTTGGTTAGTGATTATAATTTGGTCAATTGATTTCAAGAATTGGAAATTCTCGAATATAAATCGTGGATCGACTTTCTAAGGATTTACTCTGACAAGTGAAGATTGTGACTTTGATGTAGTCAGTATTGGAAGAATGACTGACAATAAAAAATTAATGTCTGTAAAATGATTTTATCGAGAGAAATACTTGAAATTTGAAATATATTTGGCATACGAGTTACATAGTACGACGGATGAAAATTTGATTTAGATGATTTATGATTCCAAATAGAATTAGTTTTAATACCTTGGCAGCTAGCTGCCTTAGTTTTCATTAGATACTGGAAGTTCAGCCAGTTTAGTGAGTTAGAGATTGATTTTTGTATGGGTGTTAATAAGATGGCTATCTTGTAAGTTATTTTTTTCCCTTCATATCCTATCTTGAAATGCTTTTTTGACCCCTGAAATATTGTTTTGATATCCTTTCTACCACCATTTGGTCATCACGTAGTCCTCAATGAAAATATCTTATTCAATTACATTCCTATCATAGAACTTGTTGATTTTCTCTGAGTCACAAACACTTATACCCCATTTCAATTTGATTTGGAATTTTTAGTCCCTCATCTCAGAAAATTCTATTACTTTCTGCCTTCTCAATAAACTGTTGATATTCGTTTCCTTTTTGCATTTTCTGTTTCATGAGACCTCATTCGATTTTCTCCTATTTTATGATCATATTTAAAACGTACCTAGATTTTACTCGTGCCTAAAAATAATTTTTGATACAACAATATTGCAACCCTATTTCAGATCATATATAGATAATTCTGATCGTGCCTGTATTTTATCATCGTACCTAGTGATCATGCCTCGAATCCGTTTATGCTTGATGATTTAAATCTGAAAGGATCTATAGCATGGATTTATACAGTACATGAGTTTTGGGATAAAAATGAGATAAATATGAACACTTGTGATTTGAATTTGAATCAAGGATGGGACAATTAATAATGTGAATACCAAGCAAATTGACATTGTAGATTAGAAGTTGTTAAATGATAAGCATGGAGATCCACCATAGGAAGATGCATGATGAATCAAAAGATATACAAAGGACGACCGAAACAAGAAATTTTGGACTTAAGGTGTAACTAATTAATGATGACAATTGTATGAATTGAAGGATGCAAAAGATTTTAAATCAGATACCAGAGATAGAAGGATTGTAAATAATACATGGTTGGGAGATGAAATAAGATATATTTTTAACAGAGAAAAGTTTGTTCAAAATGATACAGTGAAATCAAGATGAAGGGTTTGAGCTTAAACAGGATAAATAAATTTTATTGAGAATTCATGATCAAATAGGTAAATGGGGGTTTAGAATCAAGATATATACATGTTGGTGAAAATAGACGTCTAGATAAATTACAGAATGATCACATATGAGTACAATAGGTAAACAAGGAATGATAAAAAATTTATAGATCATGACAAATTGGAGTATTGAAACGTGATGTTGGATTTTAAATGTGATATTGGATTATTGAGGCTTGATACTAGAGTATTACGACAAGACGGAGCGTACCAAATTATGATATTTTGGTCAGGTTCGAATAAGATGTATAAGAACGTAATTGGGACATAGAGTTAAATTTTGGATATTTATTAGCAAGATGAAGGAAGTACAAAACATATTGCGGAAAATATTATGTGTTTAGTAAGAAAAGGTGAGAAGACAAATTTTTTTAAGGTTATGACGGCGATTGACAATTCAAGGACGAAAGCAGAAATCCATAATTATGGATAGTGACTGTATTCTTAAGGAGGGAAGAATATTATTTGTGTATAGTGTTTAGATTGATTAAGATATTGTACTACATAGATTTGCTATGGACAGTTAGCCTAGTTATGCATGAGGCTATTGAGGAAGAATATCCTTACTGGTTTGAGGCATGACTGTACCCCAGCCTTTATCTTTAAAATTTCGAGGACAAAATTTTCTAAGGAGGAAAGTTTGTAAAATCCATAACCTACCCAACCCGAACCCGCTAACCCAAAACCCAATTAACTTAAAACCTACACGTTCAACCCCACTCCCTACTCAGATCCGCCTCTTCCGCGCAGAACCCCCCCTCACATATATCCATAAAAAATATTTATTCTCCACCAAAAATTCACAGAACTTTCAACTCCCTTCTTCACCAAAAAAAACTCCATAACTTCCTCCTCCCTCCACCAAATCCAAATCTGAGACCACCGTCGCGTTCACCTCGCCGCCCCCGTCTTTCCTAGACCCCTCACCCCATTATTTTGCGCCGGCAACCCGAGCCACCCTGGCGACCCGAGTAACCAGCGCGTCCCGCATCCGATCGCAGTTAGTGCCCTGCACGCTTGCTGCCTCGTATCCGCGCTCCCCACGTTTTCGTCGGCTTTTTGACGTTCCGATTCGAACCCGAGGCCTCCCCTCGGTGCTCCGTCTCCATTTTTGGTATATCTTTGACCTAGAAACCTTTTTTCATTTTTGTATAGAACCTATTCCAGTTCCGGCCAATTGGCAGAATGAAGCTCTACCAATTAGAATAGTTTAGATTAGTAATAATAATACTTGGTTAATGATGTAATAATGTATAGTTTATTTAATTATGTTGGTTATTAATTATTAGTGTAGAAAAACCATAAGGATTAGATTGATAATGGTTAATTAGTATTAGTACTCTTTATAAGTAAAATATTGGCCTATAAAGGTTTATATCAAAATGCATTTTTTATGAATTTTTGGCTTATTAAGAAATATGGTAAATGAGTTCATTAGAAGGAATGGTCTATTAATAATTAATTTTGCCGAAAATATTATTAGTATTTGATTTGCCACTAAAAACTTATGTATATTTCCTAAAACGTTTTATACCAAAAGTTTTCAATAATTAGAATAAATAATAAAAATAATATTATTTCTATAAATAATTTTTATTTGCTAAATAATTTAGTTCGGTAAATAAAATAAATTTTTTGGTATTAATAACCAAAAATGTTTTGCTATTAAATTAAATCGTTAGTTTGGTAAAAATCGTATGGTTATAAAGGATTATTTTGCAATTAAAAGTTGTTTTCCTTTTATGATGGAAAATGGTTAGAAATGGATTTCTAAGAAAAATCGTTTTATTAGTATTGATCGGTAAATAATTTCTAAATTAGTAAAAATATTTGTTTTTGGAAAATCTAATTTCCTTTTTAATTATTAACCTCTAAAATACGATTAATAGTTATTTTTCTCAATATTCATTATTTCGGCAAAACATGTATTTTATTAAAAAACGATTACTTTGTCACTTATTATTTTGTAATAAAATCTATTCTTAAAAAAATATAATTATTTTTCAAATAGGTTTTTTCAACCTACCAGACTTAGCCTTTAGCGTTGTTCTTTAGAATTAAGCGTAGTTCTAGTTACTAAAAATCTGGTACTACGATCTTGTAGGTTCTGTTCCCTAAAACCTTTGCAGTTACCCACTTGTTGCTGTCCACGCTGAGGAACCGTCTGAGGCAAGTTTCATATATATTCCATGTCTGTGTTTTACTTTAATAATTAAATGTATGCATCAGTTGATTTCATATAGTATAGTGACACTGATTCACCATGGATCCCTCTCGGACTCCACATCGATTGACGGATTGCTGGATTGCTATAGTGACTTATTGACTCATTGACTCAAGGATTACTTAGGGGAGTAGTATAACGTCTGTGACCAAAGCCAAAATTCTCGCTTGTCACTCTCGTGCTAACCTCTACCACACAGGGGGTTGAGCCGTACCGTATGCTATTCGTTTCGGCCGAAACGTTAGTATACATATGACCTCTATCCTAGCCGGTCACAGGCCCTGTTATATACTCAAAATACTAGCTTAACATTGCATCATATTTGACATTGAGACTTTATTGCTTGTTGTCTTTTACTATTATTTACAAAAGCATATAAAGTTTCTTAAACTATCTCGCATTTTCATTTATTTTTAATTTAGAAATGCTACATGTGGAAGAAATATGTTTCTTATTCACTCCTGACTGGAGGCCCAACATTTTTAGGTGATTGCGATAAGGAGGAGCTAACTTACTGTTCTTTCTACGGGCCTGACTTGGGTCCCGCAGATTTGGCTGAACCAGAACCAGGAACCCCAGAACTATAGATGTTGGCATAGTTTCTTTTTTCTTTCTTTGTTTTTGAACAATTGTAATAAAGGAATTGTGATATTGTTGTCTTGTTATTTCCATTCCAGATCAGTTTCAGTTTAATAAAATATTTTATTTTCGTTAGATATTTGTCTGTTGTGTTTCACTACTTGATACAGCTTACTGCAGCCGTCTCACAATGGTACAGGCTGGACATGATCTAATTGGACCCATTTGAGATCGGATCATGACAATATTGGTACCCATATTAGTGCAACATGGAACTATAGTCTCCTGTTCACGAAAAAAGTTTCTTCTGTCAAGTCATCTTGAAAACTCTTGTCCGTTCTGATCGTACATGAAAACTTGAGCAAGTTTGGGTTTTCGGGCAGCATATCTTTTCTTAAAACTTGTTTAACCCCAGCTGTCCAATATACAGACAAGTGGAAGGCTTTTCAGTATGAAGTTGGTTTCATTCGGAGCATTGAAGATCTTTCCCTCTTTGAGATTGTGGCGCTGTGCGGTATTACTCCCTCTCTCTCTCTCTCTCTCTCTCTCTCTCTCAAGCTTAGCTTTCAAAGTAGAACAGCATTCTTCCCCTATCTGATGATGAGAAGGACCACCTAAAAGTGGCACAATCTATATTACCATTGTTAATTGCTGGCGTTTCTGATCACATGCCAAGCCAGAATAAAAGAATTGGACCCGGATGAAAATTTTCGAAGCTAATTGGTCAACTCCTCAACCGTCGATGCTCGACTAAGGTTCCAGGAATGGCCAAAGTCATGGATATTGTTAAGAAACAGCTTGCCCTGTTTGAAGATACTGTATTGTTCCTCACCTATAGATAGGTTATGTCATCCATCGGAAAAAAAAAAACAAGTTATGGACTACGAGGGCAACACTGATGTTAATAAAAAAAATACGGATTTATACAAATCGACATTACGAACTAAGCAGATACACAAGCAAGAAAATCCGATCCTGACAGAAAATTCTAAAACTAAGCTCTTGTGCCTCCCAAAAATCGTATATATTACGTCATCCAAACTAACCTTTCAAGAAAAAACAGTGGTTTTCACGATAATTTTTTTTCTTAATCTTATATCTCTGGATAAATAAGATTTACGTGATATATTAGTGTTGCATTTTCTGGAATAACATTTTGAAATCAAGGTGTCGAACTTGATATCCCTAGCTAAGCCCGGAACCATAATGACTTTTCAATCATGGATAAAAAAAATCTTTCTTTTCCGTGCTTCTCCAAACCTGGCTCACCCGTCAAATTAATGTATGAACTAGACTCGAAAAGCGATACAACCTAACATTCTTTTCTTCCCAACATTTTGTATCCATAACCATTTGGTGTGTGGTTTTGTTGCAACTGGCATCGTCCGGGACAGGGCCGGTCCTTAATAATTGAAGGTCCTGTACGAATTTTAAAATGTGGCACTAAATTTATTTATTCATATTTTTTAAATATATTGTTATATGTCTTTAACAAAATCTTTGGAGATGCTCTTGATTGTATATTATAACTGAATTTATAGGTAGTTACTAAACAAAATAACTAAAGCTCAAATTATCTATATTCAAGCACATTATATAGTATAATAAAGATGTTTTAGATAGAAGACGTACTGGCCGTTAAATTGTCTAAATCTGGTCTCAAATTTTTCTGTTGATGAAAACATATAATAAAATGAATAACGATCAATACCCAAATGAGAAGTGTAATATGTAATCACAAAATTTAGAGCCTCCAAGACCTACGTACGGTCAGCCCAGGGCACGGACGAGGTGGACAACCGTCATGGGCCCCCAATTTTGGAAGTCCCGTAATTATACAATAGACTAGGTATATCAAAAAAAATCCAATCTGAAAGCAACAAAAAAGCCAGCGCTCCAATCGAAAAAAAATATGAAAGCTTGACTGATGATTTTGATAGCTTAATTGATGATTTTGCTTATAAAAATGCTAACAAAAATTTATTTATGTGAGAAAAATGGTCCAAATTTTAGATTTTGTCATAGGTCCCGTAAATCATAGGACCGGCTATGGACCTGAGTCACCTGATGCAAGACCAAGAGCTTTGGACATCATTATTTCTTAAATAAATACTAAGTCTGCACATCCAAATTCTTAAATTATATATATAAGAAAAATCTGATCATTATTGTAGAAAATAAATTCATCTAACAATTGAGGGATCTTTAGAAACAAAATAGCAATTAACACACCGGTCAGAGCAATATTTTTAAGAAATCCTAATTTTTTTATATGATTATAAATATGAGTCTTAGAGTCAGTAGGAAATAGGGATCCAAGAATTGGACGTCTTGGAGGGATTGTAAAGTAGGAATTGAGGAAGAAATGGAATAACTTGAAATACAAAATTACAAAACTAACCATAATATTTTTTTTTGAGGCCCCAAAAAATTAGAGGCCCTGTGCGGACGTACTATTGGCACGGCCCCAGGGCCGGTCCTGGTCCGGGAAAATGTCTTGATCATTTTTATTGGGAAGTTTATCAAAATAGCATCATTTTTCATTCAATTTAGCAAAATAGCAAAGTAACCTTTTTTTTATTTATTAAAATAACGGACTTTCATGCTATGTCATCGTGCATTTACAAAATTGGATGCCACATCATTTGTTCAACGAGACAAAATTTTTTTTATCGTTTTTTGTCCGGTTTATCGTGATTAATTTGATGTAGCAAAGAAAAGCATAAATATAATTATAAATAAAAATTGGAACTAAAAAATATCAACCGACATTTCGTGACAGTTTTTTAATGTCAAGGATGAGATTTCTTGACGGTTTTGCTTCCGTCATCTAGGTCGGAGTCAAATTTTTTTTTTTTTTTTTTTTTACGGTTTATTGTTATATTTTCTTGACAATTTAAAAGCGTCAGGAATTATTTTTTCTTGATGGTTTCAAACCATCACGATAATATAAAAATAGGGACTTTTCTTGACATGACAGATGAAAAACTGTCAAGAAAATTCTTTCTTGATGGTGAAATACCGTCAAGAAAAATCAATTTTCTTGTAGTGTCCAGTTTTTATTGTATCTTTTATTTAATTGTCTAGTTGATATTAGACTTGGACTTGAGTTATTTATAGACAACGTACTTACGAATCATGGGAGTTCCATGAGTTGGATTAAATTTCGATTCACACCATTTAGCTAAGTCATGTGTTTGTTGCATATGTTTTGAAACTGGGACGTGAAAAAGAACTTTTGGAATACTCATAAGTCAACCCCTTCTCTCGGAAGGTGTTAACTAACGGAAATAGGAACAAACACACGGCTTCCTTTGAGGATTCTTTATATTTTTTTTTGTTTTATGACTAAGCACTAAATGTTGGAGGAAGAACTTAAATAGGGAATAAATCCCTTGAAAGTGATAATCATTCACTAAAGGCATGAGCAGAATACCATGGAGTAACTCCCAATTAAGTGGGGGCATTTACCATCAGTAACTCTCTATATATATGACAGATACAAGGTTGAACAACCTATAGCTGCAGCAAAACTGCGACGCTGAGATAGAGCAACAGTTTCACAGCACTACACGAAATTGTGCCACTACAACCCGTAGCTCCACAAAATTGCTATCACGCCCCAGTTCCAAAATACTTAGGAACCCAAGACATGAGCATGCCAGTTGTACGACTAGAATACTGTCCCAATTCAATGGACTTATCATAATCGTAGTACGCTGAAATCATACGTCTACAATATAACAGTCACAAGTAATCTACTATCTCCACAACAACATCATAACCACTATAATGTCATCCACAGAATAACATCAATACAGAGACAGGAATATATATAATAAAATGTCTGAAAAATAAATATAAATAAGTCTGATATCCAATACAAAAAAAGATCTATCTAGAATAGTCAAAGTTTAGTGGAAATATATCCATAGAAATAAAAGTACAATGCTGAAAAATAGGAAATAACTGAAATAAGAAAATAATTCGGACATAGCTAGCTAGATAAAATGTCCATGACTCTACTATCTCTGCAAATCCCTGGATCAGAAAAAATCCTCTGGAACAACCTCTAAGTCTTCAACAATAAAATTTGTCTCAATTCCTGGTCCATAAACAATAGGGTACAAGTGCTCGTCCGGATCTTAACAAAAACCAGGTTCTCAGAGGGACATAGCAAGATACAAAAGAAACATTACCATAATGAACTGTGAACAAACATGATAATAACAGGGCTCACTAACCATCTATGTGTATGCACATCGAAGATGACTTTGGTATGTATGAGTAGGTGAAAGAATAAAGCATAACATCCTCTAGAGGCTTAAGTATTACTAGTATACCTCCCGACCACATATGATGAAAAGTCAGGACCGCTGTCGGATATATCCTCTAGCAATACACCCATAAACCAATAACCGGGTAACCATATGGCTAATATAGGGCTGTCTCATACGCCTACTAATAGTCTTTCCCGCCCATGTCTTGAACAAATCACATCCATGACTCGAACAATCCATATTTCTATACAAGTCACTAGCTAGACTCACTCTAATGAATATATGTATCGACATACGAACTGCTCACATCGGTAACTAGCCAAATGCTTAAGCTTCTGCCAACACAATGTACCTCACTCACAATATCGTATGATAATACGTAACAAGGCATAGAAGTTATTACCATGCCCTAAGGCTCCTCCTCAGCTGGTATCATGGCAAAGGCCTGACCAAGCCTCTGTGCTCCATCCTGCTGCCTAGCTCTCTCATACTGTGTCTCCTGAGTGGGTAAGGGTGGTCCTCTTTGTTGTCCTCTAGGTACTGGTAGCCTCAGAACTGTAGTCGCCTGAGCAGGTGGTCGGGGCCCAGTTGGTTCTAGTGTAACGCTCCAGTCCCAAAAATACGTAAGACTAGGAACGTAGACATGCCAACCATATAATAAATATATGTAAGTTGTAAAATGCAGTAACACCATGAAAATTAATCTCATTGATAAAATAAGGGAATAAAGAATATCATATAAGGAATGGTCTTAATACAATATGTTGGGTGGAGACACATCCACTACCAACCAAATAAAAGAAAGAAGTACATGATATATAAATTTTTTTGACGAAGGTAGCAACATAGATCCAAGACATGTCATCTTCGAATAAATGGAGAAGACTACGACCTCGGCTAGAATACCTGCAGAAGATATGAACACACACCTGGAAAGATAACTAGGTTCTCAGAGAGACGTAACAAGATACATAATATCATGCAATATAAACTGAATAAATACTGCTCAATAATAATAAGTAAGATCGGATCATAACATGGTCTAATACCTCACCATTTGGATTAGCATACCATCCCCCCAACCAAACAAGGACATGAGATGGCACACTAACCCACGATGAAGTATCTTTCCAAGTCACAAATCCACTATGGTATCCGGACCCCAATAAGGTTCAATACCTTTTCATCGGAGTAGTAAGCCACACCTATAACCAAACAAGGACAAGATGTGGTGAACTAATCCGCGACAAGTTATTGTTCCAAGCTACGGTCTGATACAAGTACCCAAACCAAGAGTACTCATACCTAACGGATAAGGGTGCATAACCAGTCTAAGTGTATGCAGTTTTTAAGAACATCCTCCAATGCATGGGCCCTGGCTAAAATGGGATCGGCATGGTCCCCCCTTGGGAACCAAAGGCCCAATCAATAAGAGCATAACGTTCTGCAGAACGCCAGTGGCCGTCAGTAATCATGGGTAATCTCACCCGCGTCTCCGGCGGAGCTCACGGGTTACAAAAGGGAGAGTGTATAGTAGCCCATACGCTAAGGTATTGTCCTCCCCGTCCAATGTGTACTATGTTGTATCTACAACACAAAACCTCTATTAACCGCTAAGTCAAACTAAGCATGCAACCTCTATTAGCGGTTATTCCTATCGTACGGCTTATACGTACCGGTGGCCAGCCAATCACGCATGTCCAAGTTCTACCTGCGACTTGCAACTCCGTAGTAAAAATATGTCAAGGCCTATGAATGCAATACACAAAGGGTGGTCCCTTAACTCTAAGTTCAATGTATAAGAAAATAGTACATAACAGAAAATAGAACTAAACAGTAAAACTTCTATCTACTTGTGCCATGTATCACAGTTTATTTTGCAGAAAATAAATAATAAATAAATACATGAATATGAGCTAAAGTAAAATAATCAGCTAATGGCAAGGTATCTTGCCTGGTATTGATGCCTGGTGTGTACTGCAATAATCAAGGTGGCATGAACTGTGACTTCGGTGTTATAGCTACGCAAACAGCCTCAGACGATGGTACGGTCTGTCCCATTGGTCAAGAATAATTAATTTAGCTAGGAACGACATAAAGGGTACAAAATTGATGAGGGATAGTCATGGACAGTGATGGATAATGAGAGGAATTTGGATAAATAATAAATATATGATTTTAGAAAAGTATTTTATAATACTTAAAATATATTTTATTGGTCAAATTATCTAGTTTAGGCAAATATAAAAAATCCAAAAAACATTTTTAGGTTAATAACCTAAGTATGTCAAAATAAGATTTGATATAGAAAAAAAAAACTATCTTTCAATAGTGGTAAATATTTTAGGTATTCATTTAAAATTCTAGAGAGTTTTTAGGGCCGATACAATTTAAATACTTAGAAAATTATAGTAGCATTTCATAGCCCCATAATATTTTGTTACAAAAATAGTTTTTAGGAAATTAGTTGATATGTGTGTATATAAAAAAATAATTGACTAAATAAGTATACTAATATATAATACATGTATTCATACTCGTTGACAAATACTTACAACAATAACCATAATATACTTAAAATACTTAAAATATTATTTTAAATTCAGCACATCATGTGCTGTTACTTTTCTTTGCAAAGAGAAAGCACAAAGCAACAAAATACAACAAAGCAAAGAAAATAAATAAAAAAACTACAGGAAGCCCAAACAAAATATATAAAATCTCAACAGCTAACATTAGCTGTACACTTGAAAAAAAGGGAAAGGGGATAGAGGAGAGAGGGAGGAGCAGGAGAGAGAAGGGAGAGTGTCACCGTACGATCGGCGGGGGCGATCGAGAAGAGGGGGAAGAAGCAAGGGCTTTACCAGAGTAACTCCGACCGGTCGCTTGGTCATGTGAAGCCGGTGGCGGGGAAGACGCACTGGCACGCGACGATGAAGCTGCTCGAGGGCGCGACGTCTCGCTGGGGAGGCGCGACAGCTCGAGTGCTTGCATCGCGGGAGTCCACGGTAGAGGTTTCCCCTCTGACACGGTGGTGACTATCGGAACGACGGAGATGCGGGGAGGAGTTGGTGTTCCGGTGGGTGTGGCGGTTCGGCTGGCCCGGTCGTGGTTGGTCGCATGGAGGGGTTGGTGGTAAAGGTCTGATGGTTTCGATGGGGGCTAGTATGGCGGGAGGAGGTCGCGATGAGGTTGGGGGAACGATGGTCCAGTTTCGGTTTGGTAGAGTCGGGCGCGGTGGCGCCAGTTTGGTGGGGCTGGTATGGGATGCTGGTGGTGGTGGCCGTATAGAGGAATGGCCGAGGTCAGGGAGTCGGGATCTCCGGAGAAGAGCACGGGCGGGGTTGATGGTGTAGGCGGGGCTCGGGTGGCCGGGAGGAAGATGAGGATGGTGGTGTCGTAGGTGGCTGGCGGTTGATGTCGCGACAGTGGGGCTCGGCCAGGAGTAGGATATTAGGGCAAGGGTTAGATGAATCGTGTCGGAATGTATCCGACACGAGGAATTGGTCTAATTGTAATAGATGGAATAAGATTTAGACGGGAAACATGGACACGATGTACGCACATATATTTGTGGAGAAATTTGTGGACTATTTGGAAAGGGAAGCATATGGAAACTCCTTATATAGGAGGTAGAGTCTCCTAAATGGATATGGACTTAGAATATTTAAAACCGTTTTGATATCTCACTTTTAAATTTAAATCAATTTAAAACCGATTCAATCCAATCCAAATCAAATTTCGAATTAAATCTATATATATTCAAATCCAAATTTAATATAGATAACTTCCATATTTAAATTAAGCATTTTAAAAGTAATAAGAAAATTTCAAATTTAAATACCCATAATAAGTTTAATTAAATAGAAGAAATTCAAAGTAATTTTTTATAAATAATATAAAAATAATTTCAAAAATTACAATAAATATTTGAATACCTTTTTATAAATTAAAATAATTACTAAAATAATTTTAAAAATTCAAAATATATACATGAATTGAATTCCATGTACTCGCATGCAATTAGTATTTTATTTAAAACATGTTTTTCTAGTATAGTACATAAAAAGAGAAAAGTATCATTTTTTAAATTATTACCCATACTTGTATAAAATAAAAAGCATTTTTATAGTAATAAAAATAAAACATTTGACTAAATTTTTGCGAAAAAATATTTATATACAAATTATTTGTTATTTATGTATTTCGAAAGAAAAACTTTTTACTATATTCACGAAACCTAAAATAAACTCTTTATGTAAAATAACTAGATAAATAAATATCTCGTATGTACATACTCGCACTTGTCGTATAAATATCCGCATTAAACAAATAATAATAATAAAATGTAGTAAAATTTTAGGGGGTTTACATCCTACCCAACTTACAAGAATTTCGTCCTCGAAATTAAGAATAAGTATGGGGGTTGAGAAGGTACAAGAGCATATCGATAAGGAAATACAATCAAGTCATTGGACGAGGCAAAGAACGATATTCAATGCAACCATGCATTAGAAAATCATGATTTCTATAATGACAAAAATCATGGATATGGAATTGAACGAGGGTCGCTAGTCAAGGCAATAAAATCATGATAATACGAAGGGAGTAGATCAAGAGAATAACTTAGGGGCTTGGGAGAGATGGTTCTTCGGAGAAGGTTGCATGGTAAATATCTAGGTTGAGGGCACGAATGAAAGGATGATTGGAATCATTTTCAAGTTTCATAGAAGGTTGCAATAATAGATATGGAATCGACGAGTGGTTCAAAGCGAGGATATAGTCACCTTGGTTGGTCTATGGCTAACTATCTTGGCAATAGATGGTGGGACAACTAAAGGTGATACTTTGGGCCTATCTATCAAGTATGAGTCTTCGTCTAAATAGGTGAAAGACGAAAACCAATATGAGTCCAAAGAAGTTGTTTTCGAATACCAATATGTGGTCCAAAGGCGGGTGAGTAATTCAAAATAAATTGCCAAGGATGTCGCAGATGGGACTCTAGAGGGCAAGTTTAGCTATGTCCCTATCCACGTAGAACAATAGATAAAAGCAAACCAAAGTGCACTCGGTTGATCAGACCATCATGCACCAGTTCTGACTAGACAATATGTTAGTGAGCGCACTCAATAGCATAAGTCATGAAAAAGCTCGACATATGGATAAGCTTGCAAAACTAGATTATAGTAACAACATTAGTCAAGATGGTAAAAATATAGGCACGTGAGATTAAGATTGAAAGGAACTAGAGTTTGGTCAAAGTCCTCAAAAATCTAGGCCATGTTCTATATTGATACCTATACAGTCATCCTACCGTCTACTTGTCTAATACTTGGTTAAGGTCATAAGGAAGGTTAGGTCGTAAGACATTCTACATAACTTACAAGAGTTAAACTAGTAGGGTGATGGGACAATGGGTCATGTCCACCTAGTATGGGTTACCTTATTAATCTCTATCAAGCACGAAAGAAGGCACGAATCACGATAGATGGGATCAAGCAAGGTACAAATCGAGGAATCAAATAAGAGTTCGAAAATAGAATCGAGGAGGGAGGTCAAGTAAGTGGATGAGATCCTAGACTCTAATCCTATACGCAGGCTTGCTTGGTACGGGTAAGTAACCAAATAATTTATCTTGACCTGCATGGGCCACCACAAAAACATGTAACGCCCCATTCCCAAAATACGTAGGACTAGGAACGTAGACATGCCAGCCATATAATAAATATGCGTAAGCTGTAAAATGCAGTAATACCATGAAAACTAATCTCATTGACAAAATAAGGGAACAAAGGATATCATATAAGGAATGGTCTTAATATAATATGTTGGGTGGAGACACATCCACTACCAACCAAATAAAAGAAAGAAGTACATGATATATAAAAGATTTTGACGAAGGTAGCAAGATAGATCCAAGATACGTCATCTTCGAATAAATAGAGAAGACCACGACCTCGGCTAGAATATCTGCGGAAGACATGAACACACACCTAGGAAAATAACCAGGTCCTCAGAGGGACGTAACAAGATACATAATATCATGTCATATAAACTGAATAAATACTGCTCAATAATAATAAGTAAGATCGGATCATAACATGGTCCAATACCTCACCATTTGGATTAGCGTACCATCTCCCCAACCAAACAAGGACAGAAGATGGCACACTAACCCACGATGAAGTATCTTTCCAAGTCACGAATCCACTATGGTATTCGGACCCCAACAAGCTTCAATACCTTCTCATCGGAGTAGTAAGCCACACCTACAACCAAACAAGGACAAGATGTGGCGAACTAATCCGCGATAAGTTATTGTTCCAAGCCACAGTCTGATACAAGTACCCAAAGCAAGAGTACTCATACCTAATGGATAAGGGTGCCTAACCAGTCTAAGTGTATGCAGTTTTTAAGAACATCCTCCAACGCATGGGCCCTGGATAAAATGGGATCGGCTTGGTCCCCCCTTGGGGCACTAGAGGTCCAATTAATAAGAGCATAATGTTTCGCAGAATGTTAGTAGCCGTCAGTAATCATGGGTAATCTCACCCGCATCTCCGACGGAGCTCACGGGTTACAAAAGGGAGAGTGCATAGTAGCCCATACGCTAAGGTATTGTCCTCTCCGCCCAATGCGTACTATGTTGTATCCACAACACAAAACCTCTTAACCGCTAAGTCAAACTAAGCATACAACCTCTATTAGCAGTTATTCCTATCATACAGCTTATACGTACCGTTGGCCAGCCAGTCACGTATGTCCGAGTTCTACATGCGACTCGCAACTCCGTGGTAAAAATGTGTCAAGGCCTATGAATGCAACACACAAAGGGTGGTCCCTTAACTCTATGTTCAATGTATAAGAAAATAGTACATAGCAAAAAATAGAACTAAACAGTAAAAATTCTATCTACTTGTGCCATGTATCACAGTTTATTTTATAGAAAATAAATAATAAATAAATGCATGAATATGAGCTAAAGTAAAATAATCAGCTAATGGCAAGGTATCTTGCCTGGTATTGATGTCTGGTGTGCTGCAACAATCATTGTGGCATGAACTGTGACTTCGGAGTTACAGCTACGCAAACAACCTCATATGATAGCACGGTCTGTCCCATTGGTCCAGAATAATTAATTTAGCTAGGAACGATATAAATGGTACAAAATTGATGAGGGAAGAGGAATGATGGGCTTAGTCATGGACATGGATGGATAATAAAAGGAATTTGGATAAATAATAAATATATGATTTTAGAAAAATATTTTATAATACTTAAAAATATATTTTATTGGTCAAATTATCTAGTTTAGGCAAATATAAAAAATCCAAAAAACATTTTTAGGTTAATTACCTAACTTTGTCAAAATAAGATTTGATATAGAAAAAAATATCTTTCAGTAGTGGTAAATATTTTAGGTATTCATTTGAAATTCTAGAGAGTTTTTAGGGCCGATACAATTTAAATAGTTAGAAAATTATAGTAGCATTTCATAGCCCCATAATATTTTGTTACAAAAATAGTCTTTAGGAAATTAGCTGATATGTGTGTATATAAAAAAAATAATTAAATTAATTGACTAAATAAGGATACTAATATATAATACATGTATTCATACTAGTTGATAAATACTTACAATAATAACCGTAATATACTTAAAATACTTAAAATACTTAAAATATAGTTTTAAATTCAACACATCATGTGTTGTTACTTTTCTTTGCAAAGAGAAAGCACAAAGCAACAAAATACAACAAAGCAAAGAAAGTAAATAAAAAAACCACAGGAAGCCCAAACAAAATATATAAAATCTCAACAGCTAACATTAGCTGTCCACTTGAAAAAAAAGGAAAAGTGGATAGAGGAGAGAGGGAGGAGTGGGGAGAGAGAAGGGAGAGTGTCTCCGTATGGTCGACGGGGACGATCGAGAAGAGGGGAGAAGAGGGGAAAGAAGCAAGGGCTTTCCCAGAGGAACTCCGGCCGATCGCTTGGTCATGTGAAGCCGACGGCGGGGAAGACGTACTGGTGCACGGCGAGGAAGCTGCTCGAGGGCGCGACGGCTCGCTGGAGAGGAGCGACAGCCCGAGTGCTGGCTTCGCGGGAGTCCACGGTAGAGGATTCCCCTCCGACACTGTGGCGACTCTCGGAACGAGACGCGGGGAGGAGACGGTATTCCGGTGGGTGTGACGGTTCGGCTGGCCGGTCTGGAGAACGTGACGGTGCGCGACCAAACTCGACGCGGCGGGGCAAAGCTCGCGGCTCGTCGGTGATCGGAGATAAGGGTGGTGGTGGTGTGTTTTAATTGGTAATGGCGGTAATGATTTGGAGAATTTTCGGCTTGTGGCTGTCGCGGGTGGAGGCGGTCGGTGATGGCCGGTCGTGGGTGGTCGCACGGAGGTGTTGGTGGTAAAGGTCTGATGGTGTCGGTAGGGGCTAGTATGGCGGGAGGAGGTCACGACGAGGTTGGGGGAACGATGGTCCGGTTTTGGTTTGGTAGAGTCGGGCACGGTGGCGCCGGTTTGGTGGGGCTGGTATGGGATGCTGCTGGTGGTGGTCGTAGAGAGGAATGACCGAGGTCGGGGAGTCGAGATCTCCGGAGAAGAGCATGGACGGGGCTGATGGTGTAGGCGGGGCTCGGGTGGCCGGGAGTAGTAGGTGGAAGAGGAGGATAATGGTGTCGTAGGTGGCTGGCGGTTGATGTCGCGGCAGTGGGGGCTCGACCGGGAGTAGGATTTAGGGCAAGGGTTAGATAAATCGTGTCGGGATGTGTCCGAAACGAGGAATTGGTCTAATTATAATGGATGGAATAAGATTTGGACGGTGAACATGGACACGATGCACGCACGTATATTTGTGGAGAAATTTGGGGACTATTTGGAAAGGGGAGCATATGGAGACTCCTTATATAGGAGGTGGAGTCTCCTAAATGGATATGGACTTAGAATATTTAAAACCCTTTTGATATCTCACTTTTAAATTTAAATCAATTTAAAACCGATTCAATCCAATCCAAATCAAATTTCGAATTAAATCTATATATATTCAAATCCAAATTTAATATAGATATATATTCAAATCCAAATTTAATATAGATAACTTCCATATTTAAATTAAGCATTTTAAAAGTAATAAAAAATTTCAAATTTAATACCCATAATAAGTTTAATTAAATAGAAGAAATTCAAAATAAATTTTTATAAATAATATAAAAATAATTTTGAAAATTACAATAAATATTTGAATACCTATTTAATAAATTAAAATAATTACTAAAATAATTTCAAAAATTCAAAATATATATATGAATTGAATTTCATGTACTCGTATGCAATTTGTACTTTATAGTATAGTACATAAAAAGAGAAAAGTATCATTTCTTAAATCATTACCCATACTTGTATAATATAAAAAGCATTTTTATAGTAATAAAAATAAAACATTTGACTAAATTTTTGCGGAAAAATATTTATATACAAATTATTTACTATTTATGTATTTCGAAAATAAAACTTTTTACTATATTTACGAAACCTAAAATAAACTCGTTATGTAAGATAACTCGATAAATAAATATCTCGTATTTACGTACTCGCACTTGTCGTATAAATATCCGCATAAAATAAATAATAATAAAAAAATGTAGTAAAATTTTAGGGGGTTTACATCTAGCCTCTGATCTGTTGGTGGTGCTCCCTTATGACGTCGTGGACAGTCTCTGGCTTAGTGCTGACTCGACCCATACCATAAGTACTGTCCATGCCTCCTTCTGCAATCTCGTTGAACATGTCCCTTCTTGCCACAGTGATGAC
This sequence comes from Iris pallida, assembly GCA_029216955.1. Classification (NCBI taxonomy): domain Eukaryota; kingdom Viridiplantae; phylum Streptophyta; class Magnoliopsida; order Asparagales; family Iridaceae; genus Iris; species Iris pallida. The sequence goes on along the minus strand of JANAVB010037217.1, from coordinate 1,240,991 downwards.
AAGTGGGGAGATCCTTTATCGGGTACGGGGTGACTCGCTACTGGTATAGTTTGCCGGGTCGTCGGATAGGTCCTTCTGACTGTTCTTTGATTGGTGCTGTTGCAGTAGGGTGTCTCAAATGTACTGGGTCTTTATTGATATCCTCTTGAAGACGAGGTTCTACTAACACCTCGACATACGAAACTATGGACTGTGCAGTAGTGTATCATTAGAGATCCTTCATCAACCCATGGTAAAATCTTCGTGCCTTCTCTACATTATTTGGTATCAGGATGGTACCGAAATGACTAAGGCGATTGAACTCAGCATCATACTCGTCTACGATCATGTTCCCCTGTTTGAGATGGAAGAACTGATTATAGAGAGCATCACGAACTGTAGCGGGATCACCTTGAAATACTCTAAAAACTGCTCCCAATTCTGGCCTCTATCGATATCTCGCTCGTTTGATTTCCACTAGTGATGTGCATTTCCTTCAAGCTGGTTCCGAACGGTTGTCATCCATAAGTCTTCTGGCAGCTGCGAAGCATTGAGAATCTTTTGAGTACTGATCATCCATTCGGTGATCTCCTCCGGTGTCTTTTTACCTTCAAATGGCTTCAGATTCATTTGTCGATAGCCACGAATAGTGCCCACCATCGGAGCGGGTGCCGGTACTAGTGCAGGTGTCAGTACACGTGCTAATGCTGCCAACCCCTCCATAACCATCATCAAGATCTGTCTCATAGCTTCGGTATACTACATCTGCTGCTGCATCAGCTACTGCATCATGATCTGGAATAATTAGAACATCTTGGCCTGGCCATCAGGCTGGGGCATCTGAGGCATCGTTCCATAAGGCTACTGCGGATATGCTCTAAAGGACATCTGAGGTGAGAATTGAGGTGGCGGAGGCAACGGATCCTCCTGCTACATTTGGGTCTGCGAGGTCTGGCCCTCATGTTGAGTCGTCAGTGGTGGTGCAAATCCTACTGAAGTCGTCGGGTTAGCTGGAATCCCTCCAGGAGTCGAGTTTCCTAGCATCACTCGAGTCCTACCATCATGAGGAGTGGTGTCAATGGTCTAGTTGGCTTCGAAAGTTATGCGTCCACTGCATAACTACATCTTGCTGCAAAAAAATTACATGAAAGAAGTAGGGAAACAAGATGTATGCATAATGAGATAGTACGATTTTGGAATTCAAAGGCGATATACTTAGCAAGTGGATGACATTTCCTAAGACTCCTTAATTTTTATTACAGGCTCGTCTTGGTTGTTTAGGTAACCAAAACGACAAATTGACCTGCATAGGCTACATAAAAATATGTCATATCCCAGTTCTAAAGTACTTAGAAACCCAAGACATGAGCATACCAGCTATACGGCTAGAATAAGTATTCCCAATTTTATGGATTTATCCTAATCGTAGTACGCTAAAATCCTACATCACAAGTAATCTAATAGTTTCATAACAACATCATAACCACTATAATCTAATCCACATAATAACATCAATACAACGACATAAATATATATAATAAAACGTCTGTATAATAAATAGAAATAACTCAGATATCCAATACAAAAGATCTGTCTGAATAGTCAAAGTCTAGTGGAAATATATCTACGAAAATAAAAATACAATGTTGGAACTAGAAAATAACTAGAATATAAAATAGTCAGGACATAGCTAGCTAGATAAAATATCCATGACTCAACCATCTCTGTAAACCTCTGGATCAGGAAAACTTCTCTGGAACTGTCACCCTCTGATCCCGGGAGATCGAAAACTAACCACTGGGCGTGATGTCGTACAAGTCTAGATTGCACTTATATAAGACAAAAACCATTACAGTTCCCGGTATTTCTCAGAAAATAACGACATCGTAGCAAACCAAGCAGATAAATTTAAGTCACAACAAGATATGCAGAATTATCTCTTTATTGATAATAGCAACAAATTACAAGACTTGTAGCTGAATACAGAGTTTATAACAGATTACAATGGCTCTTAAAAAGACAACTAAAGTACTTGCCATTTAGGCTTACAATCGAACATGCCGACTTGGCTTACAATGAACTTGCCAATTTGGCTTACAATCTCACTGGTACAACTGAGTTATACTGTTCCATACAATATTATCCGTATAGAAGAAGACATCATCTTGTAAGAAGAGCTTTTGCACATCCATCTGATTCATCGATGCCAAGCATTGATCAAACGATTGCACCCATGCATGATCACCTATAAAGATGCCCACAAATGTGGGCCAGTACATCATTTATGAACTAGCGAGCAGTACTGGCCCAACTCACCTAAGAAGACAACACTAAGTAATCATGTTATAGAACATTATTAAGAGTGGTCTTTCTCGTTGTCTTAGGATCAATTAGCAGTTCATATCTAACAAAAGTAAAACATGCATATCATTAGCAATATGTAAAGCAAAATGATATTACCCTTTGGTGATTTCTTACTCACGGTCGTGTAGCCATTCCTGTACATTTATAATACTTACTCTGTTTGCACAAGACATTGTTAGAACAATATCATAATTATCATATTTGTCACCGTTTAGGTGTTTCTTACCAACAGCCGACATCCTTCTCTGTATATGATTCATAATTTACTCTGTCTGCATAAGACATCATTAGCATGCAACCTGTCTATATGTGGGTCATCGACTATACGTCATTTTGGACTTATGGTTAGACGACTCCCCTTCAGCGATGGGTAGCTAGTCCAGTCCGAAAGGTTTTCGAATCACCATGCTACTACTTCAGTACTGTGCTACTACTTCAGCATTGTGCTACTACTTTAGCACGAGGTTTCCCCTAGGACGAATCAGTTTTCGAGGCCTCAGAATACCATTCAAGGAACCACCTTGTCGACAAGTTGTCCATGACCATGCAAATATATGCAACTTATCTATGAAGAAAACATGTAATGCATGCTAAGGAGAACTAAGTAAATAAGCCATTAATCTCAAATAAGCCACCATTCTCATTCGTATTGCCTCATATGCCTTGCGATAATGCTCACAAATACCAACTGCCCAATCCAGGGACTTAGTGTGATCAACATTCTACATCGGCACAGGATAATAGAATGTGATTACTCAAGCCTTTCCTACATCTTTGATACCATGTGTCTTCCAATCGAAACTTAATGTACTCACCGCCTAATTCTTGGGACTTAGCATCTGTGTTACCATTCGCTCATTCGAACATAATTCAAGCATACTCACTACCCAGTTCTTGGGTCTTATTATTTGTGTTATCATATATTCATCGAGCTGATGATCGATATACTTACCGCCCAAGTATTTGAGACTTTTCCTTCACCTGTCATGTATTTCATTGTAAAACACGCAAAAATATAATTCATTGAAATGATTCGAAGCACATAGTCCAAAAAATGATTTACAACAGTTTTCGGGTCATGTGATTAATTATCTTTCATTATCTTTCAGGTTTCCATGTAGGATGTTATTTAGTATCCCGATAAGCAACATAGAATACTAATTCTTTTTATTAAAAGTGAAGCTAAAGGATCCTCGAAGGGTTCAATACTACTCACATTTATAAGATGATTTCTGCCACGATCACATAGCCTTCCGAGCGATCCTTCCGAATATTCTCAAGTCCAACAAGGCTTCATCGAACCAACTAGCCATCAATATGCACCAAGCGGGTTGGGGCACTACAATATATACCACTCAGAAAAAATTTTATCCTCGAAACTTAAATAAAACTCATCCCCATAACTTCAACTGAATATATGAAACTTCTTATGATCAACTTGCACTATTTCGATTGATTTCAAGTAATGTACCATCTCGTCACAACATTCAAATTTGATTTAAAATACTTTACCATCTTTGTTCTTTCCTCCAACACTAGTGCAATTTCTTAGCATATGATATTCTTTTTTCGTTGCTACGTTTGAATTCAGCATACCACTTAGTTGGAATTATACACGTATTTTAGGCGTCCTAGAAAATATATACATTTCAACTAAGTTTAGTGATAGAGAAAACAAATGAGCTACATGTATAACTTTATTTATGAACATCAGCAAATCCTCTTGAGGATCTTATATAGTCTAAACTCATTTATTCAATCTTCCAACCGACTATTAACATATGAATGTTACAAATTCTAGCTCGCATAATTTTTTTCCACAACCGACCAATGTTTTCCAAAGTATTTCAACTTAGTTATATCAAGTTTTCCAATGAATCCAGTGTTCCTTTTCAAGTCCATTGTCATTCCTACCACCAAAATTGATAAAAGCTAATAGCTACATTTTATTTTGACTCGACGATTCTCATCGATCAGATCCTGTACCCATTATCATTCGCATCCATATATTTTATTTGTGTCTCATAGATTTTTTCGATTATGATCCATCCTTCAAGTTGTACCATCATTCTACTATAGTAAAATTTTTCGATGTACATAAAATTTTTGTATTGATCAAGTTAACATATTATCATCTCGCATGCGCAACTCTCATTTCCAGCATCATCAAATCCTAGGGTCATTTCAAAATTGCATTTGCTCTCGTCGATCTCGATTACATGCGCTATCCCATTTCGTCGTACACTTATTCTCAATTTTGATCTGATTATCCATCAATAAAATTATTCCGACTGTCTCAAGGCACTACCATCAATTTAAGCAGCCCAAAATGATTCAACCAACCAATCAAATCCAACAAGTTCTAACAAATTTTGACATTCCAAATGAAGGCATCCAAGTTTCGAAACTAATATGATTTATCATTCCATCCAACGTTTGTATCATCGAATTTCCAATCTTCATTCTAGTCCGAAGTTTACTTCATGACATATCTCACTCATTCCCACTATACCCACGCAACATCAATAGGGACATCCTAAGGTGTAAACCCCTAAATTTTCACTATGATTTTTTATTTGTTTTATGTCGGTATTGGTACGTCGCGTGCGAATACGTATGTACGAGATAACTATCTTTTCTTGTACATAAAAAGTTTTATAATAGGTTTCGGTACATATAGAAATAAATAGTTTTGCTTTTGAAATACATTTAGAGTATATATTTTGTATATAAAAATTCTCCCCGCCAAAATTTAGCCAAATTTTATAATTAATTTTATATTTATAAAAAGGCTTTTATTTATACAAGTATACATAATAATTCAAGAAATGATATTTTTTTCACTTTAAAAGTGTACTATTGCATGCAATTTAATTCGTGTATATTTTATTTTCAAAAACTAATTATGATTATTTTATTTATTTGCAAAAAGGTATTTTAAATATTTAAATATATTTATTATGATTTTTAAAATTATTATTATCCTTTATAAAAAGTTACATTTGAAAATTTCTTTGATTTAATATTTAACTAATTATGGTTATTTAAAATTTGGAAAAAGATTTTAATTTAGATAGCTTTTAAATTTAAGATAGGAATTATCTATGATTCAAATATGGATTTGATTTGAATGGATTAATTTTGATTTAATTTAAATTAATAAGTGGATTATCTAGCGGGATTTAATTCTTCCTAATCCTTATCAAACTAGGAGTTTCCACCCCCTATATATAGGGGAGCCTCCACATGCCTTTCCTTCACAAATTATTCCACAATTTCTCTACCAACGTGAGTGCATCGTGTCGGTGTCAAATCTTTCCCGTGCCAGCCGTGACGGCCTCGGGTCCCACCCCGGATGTCTTTCCAATATCTTCTATTCGTTACATTTACATCATAGATGACCCTCTTCATGTCCGATACCCCGGACACGACGACAACGTTCAAACAAAAAAATCCTAATTTCCTAACCAGCCCTCTAACCCCTGTCTGTCGCCAACAAGAACTTGCCATCCCCGACAAAGCTTTCTACTCAGCTACCAGCCTTTTTCCACTACCACGTCCACCGTCCGGCCCCTAATTTCACCACCACTGTCGTCATCAACGCCACCATCATACGCCCGTCTCCTTCGCTCACCTCGAGCGCATCACCAGACCGCCACCAGACAATTGCCACTCCTACCACCATCTAGCCTCCAGCCAGTACCTCCACCATCACTATCCAAAAAAACAAATACACCACTACCACCCTTACCTCCGGTTGTCGGTGCTGCAGCCACCGCCGCTCGCAGCACCTGTCGCTGTCCGTTCGTGTCCCAGCCCCCGCACGCATGAGCCATCCTCAGAACCCTCGCTCGTCCTCCGCCACTCCTCCCGTAAGCCTCGATCCCTTCCGCCGCGACCAGATCTAGCCGTGCGCCACTAGAGTCGACAACCCCGTTGACTCTGTCGCCACGACCAGTCACCACAGTGGTTGCCATGCTCCCAGATCTGGCACCACTAACGAGGACCCCTTGCTGTTGCCTCACCGTGAGCCTTGACGTCGTGCCAGTTCAGATCTGAACCCCTTGTGTGGAGGCAATCACGCCATGTTCTTCGGTGAGCGCTCCGCTCACGTTGACACCCACTGTAAGCTTTCTCTGCTCCCGTTTCCCGACCTCTCTCTCTCTCTCACTCTCCGTTGCTCTATTCTTCTTCGATCCCTCTTCATCCTTCATTTTTTTATTTTATTTCTCTCTCCTTCGGTTTTGGCTTTACTCTCTTGACTTGGTTTTATTCTAATTGACTCCTTTCTAGGAGAAGAGAGCAGCACCACAACTTGATATTTTACAACTAATATTTTGTTCTTTATTTTCTTTGAGTGCTCTGTGCTTCCTTCAATATGATTAATATCATCATTACTAGTACTATTTTTATTCTCTGTTCTTTAATTGAAACAAAAACTGGAGTATTACTGTTACTTATTATTATTATTATTATTATGAAATTATTTATTATTTTTATTATTATTTTCTTTCACTTGCTTCTTTACAGCAGTAATGTTATTAACATAATTATTATTATTGTATAATAAAAAAGGTATATATTTTATATATAGGTGGATTTGTATTTTAGTAAGTTAAAGACAAATTTTTTTATTTAGTATCATTAATATTATTTATAATCACTATTATTTCCATTCATACCAATATTGTTATTTAGACATATTGTATGGAACACTTAGTGAGCGGACAAGAGAATCAACCGATTTTTCAGTCAAGGGAGCAACTTAGAATAATTTGGAAGCAATACTGAATAATCGTGGAAGCAACTTTGAATCATCATACGAGCAACTTTGACTGAAACAAATCGAATAAGAATCCAAGGACGTAAAGCCATGCTCTGATACCATTCTGTCACGCCCCAATCTCGAAAGATCGAAAACTAGCTACGGGTGTGATGTCGTACAAGTCTAGATTGCACTTGTACAAGGTAAAATTGTTACAGTTCTCGGTATTTCTAAAAAATAACAACATCACAGCAAACTAAGCCGATAAATTAAAGTCACAACAAGATATGAAAAAAATCTCTTTATTGATAATAGAAACAATTATAAGACTTGCAGCTGAATACAGAGTTTACAACAGATTACAACGACTCTTGAATAACCAACTGAAATACTTGCCATTTAGGCTTACAATCAAACATGCCAATTTAGCTTAGAATGAACTTGCTGATTTGGCTTACAATCTCACTGGTACAACTGAGTTATACCGTTCCATATATTATGTCCCGTATAACAGTAGACATCGTCTTGCAATAAGAGCTTCTGCACATCCATCTGATTCATCGATGCCAAGCATTGATCAAATGATGGCACCCATGCACGATCACCTATAAAGATGGCCACAAATGTGGGTCAGTACATCATCTATGTATGGCGAGTGGTGCTGGCTCAACTCATCTAAGAATACAACAATAGGTAATTATGTTATAGAATATTATTAAGGGTGGTCTTTCTCGTTGCCTTAGGGTCAATTAGCAGTTCATATTTGACATAACTAAAACAGGCATATCATTCTTAGCTAGCATAATGTAAAGTAATATGATATCACCCTTTGGTGATTTTTTATCCACAGTCGTGCAGCCATCCCAGTACATGTATAATACTTACTTTTCCTGCATAAGACATTATTAGAACAGTATCATAATTATCATATTTGTTACTGTTTAGGTATTTCTTACCAACAGTCGACATCCTTTCCTGTATATGATTCATAATTTATTCTGCCTGCATAAGACATCATTAGCATGCGACCTGTCTATATGCGGGTCACTAACTAAACACCATTTTGGACTTATGGTTAGACGGCTCCCCTTCAACGGCGGGTAGCTAGCCCAGTCCGGAGGGTTCCTGAATCACCTTGCTACTACTTCAGCACTATGCTACTACTTCAGCACTAGGTTCCCTTATAACGAATCAGTTTTCGAGGCCTCAGAATACTGTTTGAGGAACCACCTTGTCGACAAGTTTTCCATAACCATACAAATATATATAACTTATCTATGAAGAAAACATATAATGCATGATAAGGAGAAGTAAGTAAATAAGCCACTAATCTCAAATAAGCCACCATTCTTATTCGTATTGCCTCATATGCCTTGAGCCAATGCTCACAAATACCAACTGTCCAATCCAGGGACTTACTGTGATCAATATTCTACATCGACACATGATAATAGAATATGATTACTCAAGCTTTTCCCATATCTTTGATACCGTGCGTCTTCCAACCGGAACTCAATGTACTCACAGCCCAATTCTTGGGACTTAGCATCTATGTTACCATTCGCTCATTCGAACATAATTCAAGCATACTCACTACCTAGTTCTTGGGTCTTATTATTTGTGTTATCATATATTCATCGAGCTGAGGCTCGATATACTCACTGCCCAAGTATTTGGTACTTTTTCCTTCACCTGTCATGTATTTTATTACAAAGCACGCAAATATATAATTTATTGAAATGATCCGAAGCACACAGTCCATAAAATAATTTGCAACAATTTTCGGGTCATGTGATTAATTATCTTTCATTATCTATTTGGTTTTCATGCAGGATGTTATTTAGCATCTCGACAAGCAATATAGCATACTAATCCTTTTTATTAAATATGAAGCTAAGGGATCTTCGAATGGTTCAATACTACTAACATTTATAAGACGATTCCTGCCATGATCACATATCCTTTCGAGCGATCCTTCCGAATATTCTTAAGTCCAACAAGGCTTCATCGAACCAACCAGCCATAAATATGCACCAAGTGGGTCGGGCTACTACAGGAACAACCTCTAACTCTTCAACAATAAAACGTGTCTCAATCCACAGTCCATAAACAGTAGGGTACAAGTGCTCGTTCGGTTCTAGAAAAGAACAGGGTCCTCAGAGGGACGTAGCAAGATACAAAAGAAATAATACCATAATGAACAGTGAATAAACATGATAATAACAAGGCTCACTAACCATGTATATGTATATAACACCCAGTTTTCTAAATTTGGGTAATTTTAAAATTTTATAATTATAATCATTTAATAATAATATTTAAATCATATTGTGATTTTTGGTAATTTTTAATCAATTTAAAACTATTTAAAATGTGGAATGGTGATTTTGATGGTTAACTAGTGTAACCCTAGAATTGCTAAGCCTAGAGACTAACCATGACCATGGGAGCCTAGTCATGTGATTAGAATTTCAAATTACCAATTTTTAGCCTAGGGGTATTTTGGTCATTTTGACAATTTTATGAATTTGTAATTTATATTAATTAAATATTGTGCTAATCCTTTAGTTAAGCCTTAACCTAGAAGTTTAACCTAACCTAGATTAGTCTTGAGGTTAGAATCATGGTTAGAACATTCCTACTAAGTGCCAAGGTTAGTAATATCTAGATATTCCTAGGTAGGATATTTTCTTTTGAGATATTTGTAAAAAGAAGCCTTGAACCAATAGGAAGGCTTGGAATTGGGTGGAAGAACCTCAACCACTCATCTAAAACCCTAGCCCTAATCTTTTCAATATCCATATAAGCCCCCCCTCCTATAAGTATCCCACTTAAGAGCCATTGCCTCTTTTTAAAAACCTAGAAGAACCCTACCTTGTTCTTTCCTAAACTTCTCCTAATTAATCCAAGTTGAGCCCAAATTAAGTCAAATCAATTGCATCATCATCCCCAACATTAGAGGAGACTTGTGGGTGCTTGTTAGCGAGGTTTGAGGATGTTTGAACTGTAGCAAATCGAGGAAGACGTCAAGTCGAGGCTCTTTACATTGAGTTTGAACACTCAATAGGTAAAACCCTACAAACCCTTGTAAATTCTTGATTTCTTTACATAGATGCATCCATTTAGGGTTCTCCTAGGTGTAGCCCAAGTTTGGTAGGAATTCGTGTCTATTTCGTATCCGTATCGGACACGTGTCGGTGTATTTAATTGTGTGTTCGATGAAATGTCACATAAAAATGGATTTTGGTAATTTTTAAAACTAGTTACATGTATATATAGCCTAATAAGTGTGTATTACAACCCTAATCGACTGAGTCGATTTTAGTATAGTTTGGACACAGTTTTAGGGCTTGGACACGCAGCACGAGATACCGTACGGGGCTCGTGCGGCTGTCCTGCTGTTCGGGTGTCCTAGCGGACATGACACCCCGACACCTAAAAATTGGTGTGTGGGTGCGGTCAATCACTGACACTATGCACGTAAAATTTGAGTAATATCATCGAGTGGCTTGAAAGATATTCGATCTGTACTGTCTCGACCACACGCACACACACGCGCGCAAGTGCCATTGATACGCACTTTGCGCGTGGACACACGACTTCGTGGATATGACTCAGGCAGCTAGACACATACCCCTATACCCTACCTACCCTCTGACATGTGCACAAGACCCAAGGATACATGTGTCGTGTCCTAAACTAGCTGATACAGCCCCACGAGCTCACTGATACTGTGTTTTCTGTTTTAAAACAAATCTCTCTGTTTGGACACTTGTGGCTACTGTATGGACACGTGGACACCCTCCACATGTGCACATACATGACTGACACCTCGGTACACGTGTTCCCTAATATATTTTTGGTTTTCATTGGGTTTATGGTTTTCGAATTTGGATTTTTTCAAGTATCAGCCATCATTTTCACTGTTCGGGTTTAAATGAAATGAGAGTTAAAAAGAGGAACCTATTTTTTGAGAATTCCTGAAATGAAGTGCATGTTCATAACCATATTGCAATGGGGCGAGTGTTAACTATGGTTAGTCTAAAACGTGGGACTGAATGTGTAAGTTAATCTGAAAATTAGGTTGGTTTGGTTTAAATTATAAAACCTGAGAATTTGTGATGTATGTTAAGATCTGAGTTTATGAGAAAACTGAGTTTTGGGTTGTAAATGTTAACTGAGATGTTAATGATAACTGGAAACTGGAATTAAAGGAAACCTGAGTATCCCAGTGACTAGTTAACATGAGATTGGAAATTGGTTTTGAATGTTAGATTGAAATATGAAAACTGGGAATTGTTTGGGTCTGTACTCAGATTTCTGAGGCTGAGATTAGGGATTATGTGTAGGTTGTTTTGTCCACATTATCTTGACCTGTCCACACGTGGACCTGAGTCCAATCTCTACATCCCTTCAACTGTCCTACAATTGAGTATCAATCCCTGTATCATTCGAGCCATTCCCCAAATATGTTCATATACCTTGCATGTTCTGATTTCCCAAATGCACAATTTTCCTTCTATGTATCAGTTAGTGTTGAGCCAATGTATTGTGTATAAGCAGACCATACCTTACCTTCATTCTTCCCTCTTGATATCAAGGAGATCACTACATTATTTAGTTCTCTGTTTCCTTGTTCTGCCCTACTGTTTACATTTAGTAATGGGATGGAGAGTGAAGTGTTACTGTTTAAATTCAAGCCTTTGAGTTAGGTTCAATCCTACCATGCCATATTGTTCTAATTTTTTTTATATATCATTCAGTCCACTTGGACATATGATTTTAGATTTATTTATACATGTTGTGAGGGTTTGAAATTGAGAGAGGGTGATTTGAGAGTTAGGAGTTATATGGTTTGATTTGGTCTAGCCTTGGTTTCAGTTGCTATATAGGGCACCCTGCATTAGCTTGGCATAGCAGCAACATGCATTGCCTTGGCCTTGGTCTTGGCCCTGTTAGCATATGCAGCAGCAGCAGGGCAGCAGCAATGCACTGCATGTGCTGCAATACAGAAGGCAGTAGCAGGGGTCCTACCCCTTAGGTATGGTCACTTGGTGAGAGGTTAAGGGTTGGTAAGCTAAGGTAGAGTTTTGGTTTACATTTGGATTGGTGTAGAAAGGATATATATATAACTGTGGTATAGGATATCACCTATGTGTATGGTATGTGTTACCTATTGTATTAGAGTAGGATATTACCTATAGCCTTTAGGTAGAGTATATGATAGGTTTTTGACATAGGCTATCTTCTATAAGTGGGGTATTACCTATTCTAAGGGTTACTTAGTGTTTTACCTAGGGAGAATGTGTGGGGAAAGGCCATAGAGATTTGGTAGTTGCGTATACATAGTTTTACCTAGAGTGAGTGGATAATGGCATGGGATATTGGTATAGGATACATGCCCCGGTAGGTATTGGCTTAAAATGGGTTAACCTAACCTAGATTGACTTAAATTGACCCATAGTTGACCAAGTTTGACTTTGACCTAGATTGACCTAGAAATCATGTAGATTGCATTGTAAACTTCATTTATTTTATTTTAAACACATTATAACCCATATTGCTCTATTTAGGACATTATGACTCCGGTACAGACATCTGATATTGCACTACTCTTTTCAGAGTGACAAGCGAGTACATTCTCTGATAGTTCTTTCATTTACTTATCTATTACTGTACTTCAGTTCTAGTTAGTTCTATTTGATTCTTGTTACAAACATATATTGTTATTACTGAATCCATGTATACGACACACATATTTACTATCTTGCCTCTATTATTCGAATCACTATTCGAACTATTCGAACCACCTATTCGCATCTTCATATGCTGGTTGGACTTGTATTCATCTTATGTGTTGGATTATGGATTCATTTATATTAGACTAGGTAGGGAAATACTGATTAGACATATAGACATATCCTCCTATTCGAATCACCCCTCTGTGAATGATATTCGAACGATAGTCATCCCTTGCCTGATCAGTGTAGGGTGTGCCGTATTATCTATAGCCGTTTACATGTCGATCTCGGTATTTTAAAACACACTTGGAGAATTTATTCGAATCATTTTTAGATCATCATGTGAATTATCATTCGTATCACCTTATTCGAATCACCTTATTAGAACAATGATTAGAATCACATTCGACGCATATTGTACTGGAATCACATTCGACTCATCTTGTATTAGACTCATATTGGGATTACATTCGACTTATATTATACTGTCTGGACTTGTCATGTTACTCTAGTTCAGTTAGATCTTATTTTACAGTCTTCATTGCCATGCTTCTTCCCTTGTTTAGTTACCTTACTTTTCTTGTACCTTAACTGTTTCTCTACATCATTACTCGTATAAACTGCCATGTTCATCAATACAACTGTCTATAACTGCTTTATAGTTCTCTATCATTTACTTGGGATTTTTGATAAATTGTACTCGTTCATGTCCTGATTGGGCCTATTAAAAATATTATAGATGATTGCCCTGAGGACATTTGCCCTACTTGCCTTGGACCAGGAGATGGCTTAGTGTAACACCCAGTTTTCAGATGAGGGTAATTTTAAAATTTTGTAATTATAATTATAATTTATTGATATTTATTTCACATTATGATTTTTGGTGATATTTAATAATTTTTAAACTATTTAAAAACTGCCTTAAGTCATGACTTGTGATTTTGACGTGCTGCTAGTGAAACCCTAGAGACTGCATGACCTAGAGCCTAACCATGCCATTAGGATGGTTTAATTATCATTTTTAGCCTAGGAGTAATTTGGTCATTTTTGGCTTATTTGAATTTTTAATTATTTAATGAATTGGCGAATTCTAGTTTGACTTTGACTTATTGAGACCTAGTGGACTAGCCTAGAACCTAACCCTAGCCATGGTAACCCTATTCTAACTTGAGTTAACCCATTTTAGTCAATAGATATTAGTTTTAGAATGAGGGGATTTGGTTTAGTGAATTTAAGTCATGGCTTATGGTTTCATGAAATGACTTATGGCTTAATGAATGTTTGGTCATGACTTAAGCCCATGGGCCATTTTAGTAAACCCTAACCCTAATTATTGAGCTTATGACCAGCCATAGGGATCCCCACCCAATATAAACACTTATTCTCTAGGGTTTGCCTCTTTCTTTTATTCATTTCAACATTGTTAAAGAAAGGTATTTGTCCCCCTTCCAAAATCCACATAAATCCATTTTTATTCCTTTTTAATCCTAGTTTCTTACATTAGAACCTAATACTCTCCTATTTTCTGATTTTGGGGTTTAATCCCAACTTTGGATCAATTTGGAGCTTTTGCCATCAAGAGGAGGGATCCCCCATTTGAAGCTTTTCCAAGCTTTTTGCACATATAGATAAAACCCTTTAAATTGATTTAAATTTCAGTTTTTTTGCATGTAGGGCTAGATCTAGGATTCCCCTAGGTGTCCCCGAAATTTGGGATTTTGTGTCCGTTTGGTGTCCGTATCGGACACGTGTCTATATGTTATTTAAGGTGTTTGTAGAAATGCCTCAATGGATTGAATGTTAATGTTTTTTAAAACAAATTAAATATTTGGAAAGCTTATTATATGTAGATTATGTTTGTATATGACTGAACACAATTTGGGTTGGTTTTTGTGTCCAAAATTGGACACGAACGCGTGCACGAGGACACCATGCAGTGCCCTGCTGCTCGGGTGCCACTGCGGACACGACACGGGCTCTCGTGAGATAAAATTTGGTGGACACGGTGGCCTACTGACTGACACGACACACACAAATTTTGAATAGATTTTATCGAAGGGTTTGAGAGAAATTCCATCCGTACGGATTTTGCACACGCACGCACGCACGCAGGAAACGCGACTGATACGCGGTTCGACACGACACCACACGTGTCGTAGACACAGTGTAGGGTGATGGGACCCTAGCCCTATCCCTGGCGTACCCCAGGACACCTATGGTGTCGTGTGTCGTGTCCTAGCTTGCACTGCACCTCCGCACGAGGCTGCCCTGTGTCAATTTTTGACACACAGTATGGTTCATGTTTTGGGCACCTTGTGTCTCGATTTTTGGACACGAATATATCCCCCATGACACATAATATATCCCTATATGCTTGTGCACGTCTCCTTGATATGGGATTGGGTTTTTGAATTCAAATTGGGTTTTCAAAAAGAACTTATGCCTAAACTATGATACTCTCTGTGTGTCTGATATCAGAAGTTCACTAATGATGTTAATTCATTTTTTAAAAATGCTAAATTCCTGTTGTTAACTGATGGTTAATGTACTGTTAGCTAGTTAATCCTTTTTGCTATGGTTTAGAGTTCGTTTTATGTCAAATTGTTTGGTTTAGGTTTTCGAATTTAGGCTTGGAATGGTTTAAAACTGTCTTTAACCTGAGAATGGGATGTCCATGTTGTTGAATTGCCAAGAATGGTGTTCCTGAGTTTTAAACCATCATTCATTTCACTGTTTGCAAATCTGAATTTCCTATATGTTTTCTGAGATTGATAACCTATCTACAGGTTCTATTGCATCCACAGTTTCACTAGGACACACTCACCATTGTCACTTGACACACACACAAGCATGTGCCACACATGACACATTCCTCACATTAATGTACACACACACTGAGACACCTGTACCACTCCTCTCTCACACACACACAGAGGCACTGGTACATTATAGCATGTATTGAAATTCTGAGAACATTGTGTCCCAACCTGAGAATAATGTAGATGCCACCTTACATTGTATTTTCCTGAGACATTCCTAGACCTTGACACTTTTACACACTGTTTTGGGTTGGTAGTTCAATGTAGACACACAAATGTACACTGATATCATTGGGATTAACTGTTGTTATGTTAACTGTCAATTATTTCTGAGATTGCTGAAGTGTTTTATTTCACTTTACACCCACTGATTACAGTCCTATTTGACACATCCCTACCTATTGAAACTGGGTTCCTGTTCTCCTATTGTGATCACTGAATTGGGCATTCACTAAAATTCCCTAATCAATTTACTGATTAGACAAACCTATTCCCTGTTTTCCAATTCACATTGACACTCCATTTAACTATGGCAATGTGACACCTTATACACATCATTGATTTCACATACACACACACACACATTATTCATGTCACATGTCCACCCATTGACACACCACACTTTGACTACATATCACACACACAATCGCCCACCACACACACTCTTCCTATCATCCACACTAGCACACACAAAAACTTTTCTGCCACTCTTCACACCCTCACACATTTTACACGTTTCAGTTCCTATTTGTCACACACACTGTCATATTGATGCTTACACACACACTCTATTGCTTCCCTAACACACATTGAGATTCCTGAATTCATATCACTGATATTGGGCTGAACATGAGTTTTAGTGCACACTACATATTCTTGTCACACACTTATCTACACCCCCACATGCCATATATCATCTCTATGTCTATATGTAATTTATATGTATATAGGTGTATACAAGGTAGATAATGAATGAATGAATGTATGCATCTATGTAATGTATGTATGCCAGATATATATGAGGTTATATATATGTATGAATGTATATATATGAGTATATACATATATGTGATGTTAGGTTTTGAGTATATGGGCTTAGGTTTATGGCTTGGTTTAGGCTACAGGTAGAGTAGTAGTAGGCTATAGTGCTAGCTTGAGTTTAGTTTAGCTTATAGGCTTAGGTTTGGTACTTAGACCTATAGGATTACTAGCCTATAGCTAGTATTAGGTTTCCCTAGGTAGTTAGCCTAGTATAGAATTCTATTAGACTTAGTGATTGTGGTTTAGGCCTAGTGTTGACCTAGTGGCCTAGGGTGTTGACCATGTTGACTAGAACTGACCAATACCCTAGAAGTTTGACTTGGACCTAGTTTGTTAGCACCCTGAATTTTGAGTTGATTTTTTTATTTTATTTTCTGATTTATTGGTTTCGATAAATAATTTATTCTGTTTAATTTATCCTTAAGTGTACTTTCCCGTGCCATTGATATTTGGAGTATCAGGGATGTTCAACTCTGGAAATCTTCTTCATGAGTTTTGGAGTGGACAGGATTACCTTCATGACGGTATATAGTGTCCCATCCAAACTTGTTCCCTTGTGCTCTTTCTGCTTCGCTGAACTTTGGGTCGGTTTAGACCATTCGATTGTTATTTATTTTCCCACTCTTTTTCTTGATCATTTTCAGCGCGTTGCCATGACATTTAAATTGGGAGCGTAAGACCAGTCAGTTTCTTGAAACCAACTCCTCATTTATGATCTACTCGAGACACTCGTCACCCATAACCTTTGTGTCCCACTCAGACACGACATTTTGAGCTCCATTTGATTCGCACAACTTTCCCGACACGTGGCCCGATTTTATTTCACTCCACGGTGTCACATTCATTTTCCAACTTGATTTGTGGGTCCCCTGTCGACCAAAACCTGTCAGTCCCAACTATGGATATGGCCCACTTTGAGCCTACTATCCGTCCGCCACTTGTGTCCCATTTATTGGAATCCCCATGTGCTACTTATTCACCCATGATCATCGATTCCTAATTTTAATTCGGTTTTTGCACAATGTCCGATTTTGACCCAATCCGGCTCCACCGAGTCTAGTCCAGCTCCATGATTTCCTCCATCGTAGCACCCTCGTATTTTTTTTGCCCGAAAATATCGAGTACCCTTCTACCCATTTTTCCTATATTTAATAAAATTTCTGTTGAATTAAAATCCCTTTGGAATGACCAATTCTTTCCCATTTAATTCCTAGCCCTTGGATTATCTAATCTAATCTCCTCCATTCATTTCCTACCTATCCATTCCTACAGCCAACACTTGGTACTGCCGGCCCTAATTTCTAGGATAACACTTCCACTCTCTCTCTTCTTTATTACTACATCTCTTTTCTCTCTCTTTCTATTATTCAACTACAGCAACCAACAACTCAACCATGCACCAGCAACCATTTTTTCCTTCATGCAACTCACTGACCCCGACCACACTTTCCTTTCCGACGGCCGACCACCCCCTGGCCTGGCCGTCGGCCTCCACCATCGGCCACCTCCACATCAACTTCTCCTCCTCATCTCCTCCTTCATCACCATCACCACCATCAAACTCAACCGCAACCACCTCTCCACACCACAGCCGGCGACAACCACCGTCCAGGCCACGTCGTCCTTGGCCTCGTCGGGCCAGGCTCGATCGTGCGCCGCCATGCCCGTCGGCCAGGCTGCCCCGTCGCAACAGCGAGCATCCCGCGCGCACCAGCGCACAGTACACAGCGCACGCTATAGCGCGCGCGCGAGCGCTGGCACCGCCACGCGCCGCCGTGGCCGGCGACTCCCCACCGTGGTGGCCCCCCCCACTGGGCGAACTCAGGCCTCTCTTCTTCTGGCGGCCAACGTCTTCCGGGACGCGCCGTCGAGGCGATTCGTGCGTTTTGAACGACATCCCGTCGTGACGCGCGCGAAATGAAGTTCGTTTTGGCGCCCCGTCGCAGCAATTTCGCACACGTTTTCTCGGAGATCCGACCGTTGGATCGGCGATTTCTTCGCTCCGTCACATTCTCGGTATATCCACCTTCATCCCTATCAATTTTCGTCCATTAATTTTATCGTTTGATACATGAAAACCGGCCACCAAGTTGACCGTTTAAATTGTAGTAAATTTAGACAATTTTGCGGGGCCAACTTCGTCAGCTTGTACCTCCTCCACCGCAGCTCCGTGTGGCATGCTACCAGTTCCGGTGCGAAGCTGGTATAACCCTCTTACTTCCCCTCCAGTTTCGTTTCATTGTGAGCTTGTTTGATTGGTTGAATTCGACGCCAAAGTTGGCCGTCCGAATTCGTAATTTTCAACTTGTAAAATTCCATTTTTGAACACGGGACTCCAAATTTCATTTCTGACACCACCATTAGACTTGTGGTGTCGTTCTGGCATGTTTTCATATAAAATTTGTTAGATTTGGAGAACGTGGGCCGGGCACGTTTTTCGGTGCAAAGCGGGTCCCACATTCTGGGTCAACGGGATTTTTTGATGTCGGCTCATCGGAATCCAATTTCGGATATACCGTTGAGTTCGTATCATCATTCTGGACTCGTTGACATATAATTTGCTAGGTTTTGGTGGACATTGGGTCTGGCACGCATTTCGGTGCAAGTCGGATACCAATATCCGGGTCAACGGGTCATTTTGAGATCGGCTCATCGAAATCCAATTTCGGAGATACCGTTGAGTTCGTATCATCATTCTGGACTCGTTGACAGGTAGTTTGCTGAGTTTTGAGAACTTAGGCTCTGGCACGCATTTTCGTGCAAACCGGAATTCCAAGTTCTGGTCAACGGGCCAAAATAAGATCGGGTCAACGGAATCCAATTCTGGAGATACCGTTGGGTTCGTATCGACATTCTGGTTTCGTGGATATATAATTTGTTATATTTTGTAGACTTATTTTCTTGCACATTTTTTGGTACAAAACGGCTCCGACACGGACACCGTTTTGACCCGAAATTACCTTTTTGCCCTTGTGTCCAAATTGGACCGTTGGATAGGCTATCCTAGCTAATTTGACCATTCTGGACACGTTGACGATGTTCATTTCATCGTCCGACAATATTTTTTGATAATTTCTCTGAGTTTAACCTTTTTATAATTAATTAATAATTAATTCATATAATGTTCGTATTTCGGGATTAGTACAACGAAACTGAGATCAGCCAATTCCAGTGATCTCATATCGCTGAAATTGACAAGTTGGATACGTGGATCACTATAATAAGATTATCAACCTTATCGATAATCCTCTTATCTCGATTTGCGTGCCGTAAGTTTCGACGTACAAATAACGAAGTACACTTTAATAATTAGATTAGATTTACCCTGTTTGACCAGAGTTGACCAATTGACCCAAAGTCAACTGTAAGTCAACACTTGACCTAGTTTGACTAGATTATTGACCGGAGTCGACCTAGAGTTGATTTGACTTAGAAGAACCTAGAATAATGTAGATTGATTATAGAGATTCATTTATTACAACTTGAACACCTTGTAACCTGTGTTGCTTTAAATATGACTCTGTGGCTTCAGTGGGACCCTCCTATACTTATCAGCTATTCAGGTTATCGAGGCGAGTACATTCTCTGATCATTTCATATCCTGCTTAGAATTATTTCCTGCAGTAGATTACTTTACTTGTACTGTCACGACGGTCACACGGATTGGTACTATATGGATCCTTTCTTGAGATGTTATCTTTATGGAGCATCGGGTACTACGTGTTCTGTGCGTTTCACTTACATGGCGTATCACTATGCTTCTTGGTTCACTTGATTACTTGTGACATGTACCCTCATGATCACAGAGTCTCTTGAATCTTACACAGTTGGGTAACCCCCAGACTCCCCATTTATGGGACATCCATGTATCACCTTTCGCGGGCCTTGCATGGAATCATATAACATAACCTGGCTGGATCCTTGTGTATTGATTGGGGGTACGGGGGAGTAGAAGTGGACATGTGAATAATACACCAGTAGTATCTTCATTGAATTATTCCGTAGTGTCTTCATTGAATCATCCCAGGCCATTTACATGTTCATGTTTTACTCTGACTCACTAGTCACATGCTAGCTCTTTATGTATAGTAGATATTTCTATTACAGCTCTCCTGTTTACATACTGCTTTTTCCTCAGTACCTGTATCTTACTTTACTGCATGTTATATGTTTTCTAACCTGCTATGATATGTTGAGATGTACTGTGCTCGCTCCAGTCCTGACTGGACCTGTTGATAAATTTTACAGATAGCCTGGAGGTGCCTGCTAGCCTAGAGGAGACACAGTAGGGTTTGTTTAGGTAGTTATTTCATTTTTGTCTGGAGTTGTATTTACTTTGGGGATTACTGTATCTTTATTTGAGTTTTGAAATGTACTTCTGGGTTCATGTATCTTAGACACTTAGACTTCTATCTCCTGTATTTATTTTGGATTTCATGTTTTATCTATCCTTATCATGCTCTACCCTAGATGTGATTGAGTCTGTATCTGTTATGTCACCCCCATTCGAGGAGTATAAACTGTTTAGCCTTATACTGTTAGATGCATGAGACCTAGGACAGCGTTCTACCGTCGACACTGCGGCGTAGGCTGGGCGTCGTTACGTTCTCCTGCCCTAACTCTAGGGTGCGGGTCGTGACATAGTTTGACCTAGACAGTTGACCAGGGTTGACTTAGAGTTGACTTTGACCTAGATTGGTCTAGAAATCATGTAGATTGCAAGATAATCATCATTTGTCTTATTTTAAACACATTATAACCTGTACTGCTCTGTTTAGGACATTGTGACTCCGGTGCAGACATTTGATATTACACTACTCTTTTCAGAGTATCAGACGAGTACATTCTCTGATAGTTCTCTCATTTACTTGTCAATTACTATACTTCAGTTCTAGTTAGTTGTTTGCGATTCTCTGTTACAACATGTATAGATATTTCTGGATTCATGTATACGACACACATTTATTTTCTGGCCTCTATTACTGGAATCATTCTGGAATCATTTACTGGATAATTATATTCTGGCTGGACTCATCTTGAATCATTGTGTCAGATTTCTGGATTCACTTGCTGGGAGAGAAAATACTAGAGTAAGACATGTAGACATACCCCATTTCTGGAATCACCCTATGCTGGAATCAAACTGGAATGATAGCCATCTCACACCCGGCCACGTGTGTGATGTACCGGATTACCTATAGCCGTTTACATGTCGATCTCGGTATTTTAAAACATACTGCTAGAGTATAGGCTGGACTCACCCTGGAATCATTGACCACTATAACTGGAATTGTCCCTTACTGGATTCATCTTGTATTAGATTCATCTTGTACTGGACTTACATTGGAGTTACACTTGTCTACATTGCTGTCTGGACTTTGTATCATATTACCCTGGTTCAGCTAGTTCTATTTTTACAGTCTTCATTGCTATGGTTCTTCTCTTGTTTAGTTATTTACTTTCCTTGCACTTTATCTCTCTTTCTTACCATTACCTGAATATAAACTGCCATATTCATCAATACAACTATCTATAACTGCTTTATAATTCTCTGTCATTTACTTGGGTTTTCTAGATGAGATGTGCTCGTTCCTGTCCTGACTGGACCTGTTGTAAATTTTACAGATGACTGCCCTGAGGACACATGCCCTACATGTTACAGACCAGGAGATGGCTTAGCTACCTATGGCCCCGACACTCAGCAGTGATCGGGAGTTTAGCTAGTTGTCTTGTTTTAGTTTTTATGTTTTAGAACTGGAGTTGTATATATAAGTTGAGACATGTAGTTGAGATTGTATGAGATTATACTATTTAGTTGTTGGTTTTATTTCTGTTATTTAGTCTTAATTATAATCTTCTGTGCTATCATATAGTGCTTAGAATGTGACTGAGATTACATTATATCTATACTTGTCCTCCGTTCGGAGTTGATATATTGACAAGTACATTATATAATTGCGTGATTGGTTGGTTAGATAGTGACCTAGAACAGCGTTCTACCGCCGACACTGCGGCGTAGGCTGGGTACTGTTACGTACTCGTACCCTCACAGTGGGTACGGGTCATGACACGTTTTTAGTGGTGGCACATGCAGGTCGAGAGTCACATTAGTGCGATATCGTGGTAGTACGACGACTTAGTTGTACTGCTGCGAGCCTGCGATAGGATTGAGAGATAGGTTTTAACGGAGAGGTACTCAATTACAGTTAGGAAAAATTCTGCTTCAATTTATGCCATCTATGCATCTTGCTGATTTGTCTTTCTTGAAAATTTACTGTCCTCCTTTGATTTATCGCTTCCATCTTAGTATTGATTCCTTGTTTGATCTGTCTCCAGGATGGTCGAGACTAGATCCCATTGCTCCGGACCGAGGAACACTGCTGAGAGGTCCGCTACCTCACGTCTTGAGCAGCCAGCCCCCGATACCGTGGCACCAGTTCAGCCAGCAGGGGTAGGTGTTTCAGCTGCCTTTGGAGGAGCCCCTCCACCAGTGCACAGACAGAGCCCGATTATCCCAGAGATGCCTTTCCAGCAGCCGCCGCCTACAGGACACGTAGATGCGGCACAGATGTTCGCCTACTTCCAGCAGTTTATGGACCGGCAGCAGGCCCAACAGGACAGGGGCATAGAGTTGGCCCTTACGGCAGTCGCAGCCCGACCAGTAGTCCAGCAGCCGAGGACACCAGGGATAGAGCAGTTCTAGAAGATGAGCCCCAGAGACTTTCTGAGGATAGAGGGGATTTTATATGCTGACGAGTGGATTGAGCATATAGAGATCTTTCGCCTGGCCCAGATACCGGCAGATCTCCAGATAGAGGCAGTAGCTAGCCGGATGCGAGATCTTGCTCGCACCTGGTATCAGTTAGACCCCATGATGGGGGTAGCTGGACAGACCTGGGAGGAGTTCAAGGGCTTCTTCAAGAAGAAGTTCTTTCCAGATTCAGCACTCAAAGCCTTGGAGTCGCAGTTCGAGAGCTTAGTTCGGGGGACCCTGTCAGTGGAGGAGTACGCTGGAGAGTTCGGCCGCCTCAGCAGATTCATAGAGGGCTTGAGTGAGACGGTGAAGGCCCAGAGGTTCCGAAAGGGTCTGGTCAAGGAAGTCAAGTCCTTGACCAAGGGCAACATGGATGCCACTTTCGAGAAGATTTTGACGGAAGCTTTATTGGCTGAGGACGATCTTGAGCTGAGGCTCAAGAGGGGACGGGATGCTCACGATACCAGCAGCAGCGGAGGCCAGGCCAAGAGGCCTCATGTGCAGATTCAGCAGACACAGGCACCAGTGGAAGATCAGCAGGTGCAACATCAGTATCGGGGTCAGGACCCGAAGGCGATCAGTTTTTCCTACTACAAGAAGCCGGGACACATCTGGGAGCAGAACAGGAAGAGGTTGAAGGTTTGCTATTTCTGTGGGTCAGCTGCCCACCAGAAGATAGATTGTCCTATTGCACCTCCTTTTGAGGGGGCTAGGCCACTTGTAGCTCAGCATCAGAGGGGTGGAGCTTTTGCGATGGCAGCCGAGAAGACTAACGTTGTAGGTGATGGATTAGCAGGTTTGACCTTCTTATTCTTCCTTCCTACTTTCATGTGTAATTTTTCTTAGTACCTACCAGAATATTGCTTGTGATTGCTAGATAGTGTAGCTACCCTGTTCGAGACTGTGGAATCACGACCAATAGGATTGTGTTGCTTCGACTTTAATTTATTGGGTGTTTAACCTAGGAAGGGTGCGATCATCTTAATTTCGAGGACAAAATTTTTCTAAGGGGGTAGGATTGTAACACCCAGTTTTCCAGATGAGGGTAATTTTAAAATTTTGTAATTATAATTATAATTTATTGATATTTATTTCACATTATGATTTTTGGTGATATTTAATAATTTTTAAACTATTTAAAAATTGCCTTAAGTCATGACTTGTGATTTTGATGTGCTGCTAGTGAAACCCTAGAGACTGCATGACCTAGAGCCTAACCATGCCATTAGGATGATTTAATTATCATTTTTAGCCTAGGGGTAATTTGGTCATTTTTGGCTTATTTGAATTTTAAATTAATTTAATGAATTGGTGAATTCTAGTTTAACTTTGACTTGTTGAGACCTAGTGGACTAGCTTAGAACCTAATCCTAGCCATGGTAACCCTAGTCTAACTTGAGTTAACCCATTTTAGTCAATAGAGATTAGTTTTAGAATGATGGGATTTAGTTTAGTGAATTTAAGTCATGGCTTATGGTTTCATGAAATGACTTATGGCTTAATGATTGTTTGATCATGACTTAAGCCCATGGGCCATTTTAGTAAACCCTAACCCTAATAATTGAGATTATGACCAGCCATAGGGATCCCCACCCTATATAAACACTTATTCTCTAGGGCTTGCCTCTTTCTTTTATTCATTTCAACATTGGAAAAGAAAGGTATTTGTCCCCCTTCCAAAAATCTACATAAATCCATTTTTATTCCTTTTTAATCCTAGTTTCTTGCATTAGAACCTAATACTCTCCTATTTTCTGATTTTGGGATTTAATCCCAGCTTTGGGTCAATTTGGAGCTTTTGCCATCAAGAGAAGGAATCCCCCATTTGAAGCTTTTCCAAGCTTTTTGCACATATAGGTAAAACCTTTTAAATTGATTTAAATTTTGATTTTCTTTGCATGTAGGGCTAGATCTAGGAGTCCCCTAGGTGTCCCCAAAATTTGGGTGGATTTCGTGTCCGTTTGGTATCCGTATCGGACACGTGTCTATATATTATTTAAGGTATTTGTAGAAATGCCTCAATGGATTGAATGTTAATGTTTTTCAAAACAAATTACATATTTGGAAAGCTTATTATATGTAGATTATGTTTGTATATGACTGAACACGATTTGGGTTGGTTTTCGTGTCCAAAATTGGACACGAACGCGTGTACGAGGACACCGTGCAGTGCCCTGCTGCTCGGGTGCCACTACGGACACGACACGGGCTCTCGTGAGCTAAAATTTGGTGGACACAGTGGCCTACTAACTGACATGACACACATAAATTTTGAATGGATTTCATCGAAGGGTTTTAGAGAAATTCCACCCGCACGAATTTTGTACAGACACGCACGCACGCAGGAAACGCGACTGATACGCGGTTTGATATGACACCACGTGTGTCGTGGACACGGTGCAGGGTGATGGGACCCTAGCCCTATCCTTGGCGCACCCCAGGACACGAGCACGAGCCCTATGGTGTCATGTGTCGTGTCCTAGCTTGCACTGCACCTCCGTACGAGGCTGCCCTGTATCAATTTTTGACACACAGTATAGTTCGTGTTTTGGGCACCTTGTGTCCCAATTTTTGGACACGAATGTATCCCCCATAACACATAATATATCCCTATATACTGATGCATATCTCCTTGATAGGGATTAGGTTTTTGAATTCAAATTGGGTTTTCAAACTGAACGTATGCCTAAACTATGATACTCTCTGTGTGTCTAATATCAGAAGTTCACTAATAATGTTAATTCATTTTTTCAAAATGCTAAATTCTTGTTGTTAACTGATGGTTAATGTACTGTTAGCTAGTTAATCCTTTTTGCTATGGTTTAGAGTTCGTTTTATGTTAAATTGTTTGGTTTAGATTTTCGAATTTAGGCTTAGAATGGTTTGAAACTGTCTTTAACCTGAGAACGGGATGTCCATGTTGTTGAATTGCCAGGAATGATGTTCCTGAGTTTTAAACCATCATTCATTTCACTGTTTGCAAATCTGAATTTCCTATATGTTTTCTGAGATTGATAACCTATCTACAGGTTCTATTGCATCCACAGTTTCACTAGGACACACTCACCATTGTCACTTGACACACACAAGCATGTGCCACACATGACACATTCCTCACATTAATGCACACACACACACTAAGACACCTGTACCACTCCTCTCACATACACATACAGAGGCACTGGTACATTATAGCATGTACTGAAATTCTGAGAACATTGTGTCCCAACCTGAGAGTAATGTAGATGCCAACTTACATTATATTTTCCTGAGACATTCCTGGACCTTGACACTTTTGTACACTGTTTTGGGTTGGTAGTTCAAAGTAGACACACAAATGTACACTGATTTTATTACGATTAACTGTTGTTATGTTAACTGTCAATTACTGAATTTATTTCTGAGATTGCTGAAGTATTTTATGTCACTTTATACCCACTAATTACAGTCCTATTTGACACTTCCCTACCTATTGAAACTGGGTTCCTGTTCTCCTATTGTGATCACTGAATTTGGCATTCACTGAAATTCCCTAATCAATTCACTGATTAGCCAAACCTATTCCCTGTTTTCCAATTCACATTGACACTCCATTTAACTATGGCAATGTGACACCTTATATACATCATTGATTTCACATACACACACACACACACACACACATTATTCCTGTCATATGCCCACCCATTGACACACCACACTTTGACTACATCTCACACACACAATTGCCCACCACACATACTCTTCCTATCATCCACACTAGCACACACACAAACTTTTCTGCCACTCTTCACACCCTCACATATTTTACACATGTTTTAGTTCCTATTTGTCACACACACTGTCATATTGATGCTTACACACAGACTCTATTGTTTCCTTAACACACATTGAGATTCCTGAATTCACATCACTGATATTGGGCTGAACATGAGTTTTAGTGCACACTACATATTCCTGTCATACACTTATCTACACCCCCACATGCCATATATCATCTCTATGTCTATATGTAATTTATATGTATGCAGGTGTATGCAAGGTAGATAACGAATGAATGAATGTATGCATCTATGTAATGTATGTATGCCAGATATATGTGAGGTTATATATATGTATGAATGTATATATATGAGTATATACATATATCTGATGTTAGGTTTTGAGCATATTGGCTTTGGTTTGTGGCTTGATTTAGGCTATAGGTATAGTAGTAGTAGGCTATAGTGCTAGCTTGAGTTTAGTTTAACTTATAGGCTTGGGTTTGGTACTTAGACCTATAGGATTACTAGCCTATAGCTAGTATTAGGTTTCCCTAGGTAGTTAGCCTAGTATAGAATTCTATTAGACTTAGTGATTGTGGTTTAGGCCTAGTGTTGACCTAGTGGCCTAGGGTGTTGACCATGTAGACTAGAATTGACCAATACCCTAGAAGTTTGACTTGGACCTAGTTTGACCTAGACAGTTGACCAGGGTTGACTTAGAGTTGACTTTGACCTAGATTGGTCTAAAAATCATGTAGATTACATAATAAGCATCATTTGTCTTATTTTAAACACATTACGACCTGTACTGCTCTGTTTAGGACATTGTGACTCCGTTGCAGACATCTGATATTTTACTACTCTTTTCAGAGTATCAGGCGAGTACATTCTCTGATAGTTCTCTCATTTACTTGTTAATTAATGTACTTCAGTTCTAGTTAGTTGTATGCGATTCTCTGTTACAACACGTATGGATATTTCTGGATTCATGTATACGACACACATTTATTTTTTTGCCTCTATTACTGGAATCATTCTGGAATCATTTGCTGGTATCATTATATTCTGGCTGGACTCATCTTGAATCATTGTGTCGAATTTCTGGATTCACTTGCTGGGAGGGAAAATACTAGAGTAAGACATGTAGATATACCCTATTTTTGGAATCACCCTATGCTGGAATCAAACTGGAATGATAGCCATCTCACACCCGGCCAGGTGTGTGATGTGCCGGATTACCTATAGCCGTTTACATGTCGATCTCGATATTTTAAAACACACTGCTAGAGTATAGGCTGGACTCACCCTGGAATCATTGATCACTATAACTGGAATCGTCCTTTACTGGATTCATCTTGTATTAGATTCATCTTGTACTGGACTTACATTGGAGTTACACTTGTCTACATTGCTGTCTGGACTTTATATCATATTACCCTGGTTCAGCTAGTTCAATTTTTACAGTCTTCATTGCTATGATTCTTCTCTTTTTTAGTTATATACTTTCCTTGCACTTTATCTGTCTTTCTTACCATCACTTGAATATAAACTGCCATATTCATCAATACAACTGTCTATAACTGCTTTATAATTCTCTGTCATTTACTTGGGTTTTCTAGATGAGATGTGCTCGTTCTTGTCCTGACTGGACCTGTTGTAAATTTTACAGATGACTGCCCTGAGGACACATGCCCTACATGTTACAGACCAGGAGATGGCTTAGCTACCTATGGCTCCGACACTCAGCAGTGATTGGGAGTTTAGCTAGTTGTCTTGTTTTAGTTTTTATGTTTTAGAACTGGAGTTGTATATATAAGTTGAGACATGTAGTTGAGATTGTCTGAGATTATACTATTTAGTTGTTGGTTTTATTTCTGTTATTTAGTCTTAATTATAATCTTCTGTGCTATTATATCGTGCTTAGACTGTGATTGAGATTACATTATATCTATACTTGTCCTCCGTTCAGAGTTGATATATTGACAAGTATATTATATAATTGCGTGATTGGTTGGTTAGATAGTGACCTAGAACAGCGTTCTACTTCCGACACTGTAGCGTAGGCTGGGCACTATTACGTACTCGTACCCTCACAGTGGGTACGGGTCGTGACACTTAGCTACCTTAGGCCCCGACACTCAGGAGTGATCGGGAGACTAGCTAGTAGACTTGGTTTAGTTTTCATGTTTTAGAACTTGAATTGTAATAACTTGAGATATGAGTTTGTATTTGAGTTTGTTTGAGATATTATTATTTAGTAGTTTATAATTGTTGTTGTTTAGTCTTTAGTTATAAACTTATGTGTTATCTTATCGTTCTTAGACTGTGATTGAGATTTCATTATATCTATACCTGTCCTCCGTTCGGAGTTGAGATTTGACAAGTACATTATATATTTGCATGAGTTGTTGATTAGAAAGTAACCTAGGATATCGTTCTACCACCGATACTGCGGCATAGGCTGGACGTACCCACTTCTCGTACCCTTACACTGGGTGCGGGTCGTGACAGTGTATGCACGTCAAAGACGACTTTGGTACGCATGAGTAGGTAAAAGAATAAAGTATAACACCCGCTAGAGGCTTAAGTATTACTAGCATACCTTCCGACATATTTAACGAAAAGTCAGGGCCACTGCTGGATATATTCTCTAGCATACTCCCATAATCGTGCAACCATATACCTATAACCAGGTAACCATAAGGCTAATATGGGACTGTCTCATACGCCTACTAATAGTCTTTCCCACCCATGTCTTATACAAATCACATCCATGACTCCTCCAATCCATATCTCTATGCAAGTCACTAGCTAGACTCACTCTAATCAATATATCTATCGACATATGAGCCGCTTGCACCGGTAGCTAACCTAATGCGTAAGCTTGTGCCAACATAATTCACCTCACTCACAGTTTTGTGTGATGATACATGACAAGACATAAAAGTTATTATAAATAACTTCACAACTTTTTGGGTATGTCTCCAATACACATAAGTCAAACACACGCACACTCACTACAACATCGATGCCACCATCGTTGGCACCTAATGAAGGACCGATATGCTAAGAAAAATATACTCTAGAGGGGCAAATAGAGTGTGTAGCAGAATATTACAAATTAAAATATAAATACTACTATATCACTATCGTGTCGCAGTGGCTCTATCACAGTGTAGCATCCACTTTTCATAGAAAGAGTATTTTAGTCATTTTAGCCATTTTGGCCATTTTGTGATTTTCTAGATATTTTGACTTGTGTTGTGCTAGCAACTGGTTTAACCTTAGTGGAAATTGTATAGGAGCCTAATCATGTCTTAGAAATTATTTTTTTACCTATTAGAATTTATTTAGGGCTTGGGTTTAATTTAGAAGGCTTTTAAATGATTTTTAAGCCTTTTTACATGTAGCCTTTTGAGCCTTTTTGACTTGGGCCTTATTTTTATTTGAGAGAGAGTTGTCCCAAGTGAAGCCCTAACCCTAGAGACCCCCCACCTGGCTACCCACAGCAGTACCCCCTCCCCTCTCTTTTCATTTGTGAAGTTTAGCCTCCACAAGTGAACCCTAAGAGATCTCTTTCTCCAAAAATCCCATCTTCTTCATCCGAAGTCTATTTCTCCCCAAACGAACTGCATTGCACTCGTCTAGAAGAGGAGGATCTACTGGAGCATTGCTAGCGAGGAGGCGAAGGCAATTGCTTGAGGGGAATCGACCGACACGACGACCGAGGGACTCCATTTATTGACTTTTCGACACTCAATAGGTAAACCCTTTTCTACCATAGTTATTCTAAAATTTCTTTCATTTTTGCTTCCATATAGGTGCCCTATACTTTTCCATAAAGTTTCGTTGGATTTTGACTTTGTTTGATAGCGGTATCGGACACGTGTCGGTCCTTTACGGCACGTATTCGACGAAATGCCGCTTAGGATAGAAAGTTGCTGTTTTTCAATTTTGTATTCATGAATGTTTAGATAATATCATTTTTAGAAACTTTCGTAAAGACGGATTGGAAATCGATGACTTTTTAGTGGTGTTTCGGGCATCGGACGCACGTGCACGGATTCCGTGCACGAGGCCGTGCATGCCCTGCCGTCAGCGTGTTGTATCTCGATGCACAGATCTTATTTTCGCCTAAAATTTCTTGAGAACGTGGGGGAAAACTCTGCCCCCATGCTTCTAAAATTTTACGGCTTCTCTTTGAGCGAGCGCGGAGAAATCTGACGTGTATCGTTTAGCCGCACTGTGCACTCGGGCTGAATTTTGTCGCTGAAACGGACTTCGTACGCGCTCTCGATGCGACGAGGACCCGTTCCAGGACCTGGGACGCGTCGACCTATACCTAGACTACCCGAAGGACAATCCCGAGTTGTAGCATGGCCCGACGAGCGAGCCACGAAGGCCAAACCGCGCGCACGAGGGCGCACGCGGGCGCGCGCGTGTGTGCGGGGCTGGTGCTTCGCCTCAGCGCGACGTTTCACCATATTGACGTGTCCTAGACCTACCCCAGGACCCCCTAGCTACGTGCACGAGCACGGGGCTTCTTGTTGTGTGTGCGGCGCTCAATCGAGCGAGAACGCACGCATACGTGTACGTTGTCACGCGGTATCGGGTTTTCCGATACGCGTTCTGTGGACACGACACGGACACGATTTGGAGTATCCGAGCGCATCACGTTGGTTGAGACTAACGTGTATGCCGAGTTTCGCGGGTTTATATTGTGTATATCTCATTTTGGGTCGTTGTGTGAAAAATGAGTTTTTTCTTTAAATGCAAATTTGAGTTTGAATGTGATATTTTGTTTTCCAGGAATTTAACTTGTAAAATCTAAGTTTTTAGTATGTATATGAGGTTTTGAACTTGTGAGAACCAACTCTGGGATTTATTTCATATTTTTTTTATCAATTATGAGCATATGTGCTTTTCTTTGTAGCTATGTATATATGTATGTATATATATATATATATATATATATATATATATATATATATATATATATTTTAAAATATATATATATATATATATATATATATATATATAGTTTTCCTATTTTGGTTATATGTATATAAGAGTATATTAAAATGAGGCATACCATGGTTGTATTTTGATGTTTTTAATCTCAGTTTTGACTCACTTCAGTAATCTGCAGGTATCACACACACACACACACACACACACACACACACACACAACCATTTGTTAGAAATAAGAGTAGGCTTGTGTTGTAAATACATGTGTATGTATATATACCTATGTGTGTATAGTTTGTATGCTTGAGAACCCATTTTAGGATAGATCATAGTTGTGGTTGTAACCATAGGAGTCCTAGGACATATTTGGCTTGTCATTTTGAGCCCAGTTTAGTCGAATTGGCCGACAAGTTGACCAAGTTGATAAAAGTCAACTTTTGGTCAAACTTGATCCAAATCGACTCAAACGAACTCCGAATGACCTAGAAACTTGTGTATAACCTAAAAATTAGTAGACAGACTAGTTGACCAATGTTTGACCAGGTTTGACCAATATTGACCAGGTTTGACCAGAGTTGACCAAGGGTTGACTTTGACCAAATGGGACTTAGAAGCATGTAGTCTTGTATTGTAGTTATTTCCTTTGATATTTTAGACTTGGTTGTGACATGTGTATACTTTAAATAGGTTTATATTGTCCCAGTTTAGCTACACTTCATCATCAGCAGTTCGATTTGCCAGGCGAGTACATTCTCTGATCTTTTCATACTTGTTTGGATATGTTCTCTTGTTATAGACTAGTATACTTGATGCTGACACGATGTTCACACGGATTAGTACCCTATGGATCTTTTCATGCGATGTTATCCCCTCGGATACATAGAGTATATCATGTTCATGTACTTTATCGTGTTCATCATGTACTCCATGTATTCATATTTATCCATGTACACTCATATGTTATTCATGTACACTCATGACCATATGAGCTCCATGTATAAAGTAGTTGTTATCCATGTGCAATAACATATCATGCCTTGATTCTTGTGTATTGATTGGGGGCAGGGAGAGTGTAGTTGGTTATGTGATCATTATCCCCAGTAGGTATCCATGTGCAACTCCATAGTTTATCCATGTACAACCCAACCTGTTTACATAACCAATTTATGCTCTAAATCACGTAGATAGTTATATTTCTCTATTTATCATAGTCATATCTAGTTTTGATATTCTCTCTTATTGATTTTCTTTACAGCATTTTATGTACAGCATTTTATGTATAATTTTCTATAGCTTGCTTTATATGTCCAATCCTGATATGAACTATCATGAGAGATATGTGCTCGTTCTGTCCTGATTGGGCATGTTAAAAATTTTACAGGTGATGATGAAGAGTTCTGCCCTACTTATTATGGCATTGGCTTAGATGACACTGGTGACGTAGACCCTCAGGAGGATCCAACAATCGCTGAAGACTTGCCCATAGTCTAGCTGAGACTTAGTATCTTATTGTCTTTTCTTTGAGACATTATGAGTTGTACTTTGAGATGTTGTTCTGGTGGTTTACACCTAGACTTTTATTTATATCTGTGACCCTCTTGAGATTTATTCTTCTATTCCATCTTAGTTGTTATGATTGAGTTACTTATTATTTTATTCTCCATTCGGAGCATATTCTAGACTGTGTTAGATATTTTGACCCAGGACAGCGTTCTACCGCCGACACTGTGGCGTAGGTTGGGCGTACTTCACTTCTCGTGCCCTTTCACTGGGTGCTGGTCGTGGCACACAGTTATACAAAAACAGCAAATAAGAGGGACAGAGAGCAAACACAAACATAGCGATATATCCTAGTTTTCCTCTTGTGAGGACTAGACCAGGCTGGAGAACTTATGCTCCGGGTTGAAATCACTATTGGAAACACAATCTTTAACCGAGCGCTAGTAGCTCTTTACAACACCGAGCTTAGATCCGAAGTGCTCGACCGACTTAAATTGTGATGTGTGAACTTCTTGATCAAGCATTTGATTATAATTCTCTGAAACTTCTAGACCGTACCGTACTGGCAAGTAGACTAGAGGTTATAAAACAGGCTTGGAATTTGAAAATGAAGGCTTTGAATAGCTTAGAAAGCTAAGAGAAGAGAAGATAGAAAGTGAATGAGCGATTTAGAATAAAAAAACTCTTCTCTACTTATAGGCTTGCTGAAAACCAAGTTCTGGCCGAATTCGGGTGCCAAACGTTCAAAAAGTTGACCATTGCAGCCGAGTCTATGGGAAGAACAAGTTTATAGGATTTACCAAATAATATACCCGAGTTAGGGCCGAACTTTGTCCGAACTCTGGTAGTCTAAATTAGGTCAGAAACCATGTCCTAAAACTGGTTTTGGGCTATTTTTCAAATACAGGTTTTTGGGTTTTTTTATAACAAGTTTTTTTGTAAACAAAGTTGGGTAGTTTGAAAAACATTTTTGGGTCAAGCCTATTTGCCAGTACGATGCGGTTTACATTTTTTGTAGACTTAATAAAATTGTGTAAAATATATTTGAGAATGGAAAATAAATACAGACGCGACGATTGAGCAAATCTCGAACGATAGCAGTATGGATTATCGTAGTCCGTTATGAGTACTGAGTGTCGTAGTCTGTTGTGAGTAGCCCTTATATCGAGTCCGAGTTTAGACAATTATCAAAATTGATTCGACCATAACCAATGGGCCAAAAATTTCTCCATTTTGATAATTGATGAACCTTGATCGATATTATATCTTGATCAAAAAAATCCTGAAAGTTGTAGTTGTACCCTCTCCTCATGATAAGTGTTGTATTTTCTCCCCCGTTGTCATTTACCAAAATATTTCCCCGTAATTTATGCGTACAAAAAGACAAACATGAAGAAAGAGAGAGTAAAAATAAAGCACATATATCACAGAGCAGTTATGTAAAACCCCTAAATTTCTACTATAAATTTTATTATATAAATTTGGAACTGATTATTTTTTTATATTTGTATTGTATGTTGCGTAGTTGCGTTGTACGTCGTGTGCGAAATTTTGTTTTTCGTAATTGCTCGACGAGTGCGAATATGTGCGAACGTACATATTTTAGAAAAAAATATTTTTCTATTTTTATAGTTTCAAATATATATAATAATTATCGTACCAAAATTTTCAAGTTTGTTGTTTTATTTATTTAACTTATAAAGAGCCTTTCGTTTATAACAGTTATTAATAATAAATAATATTTTTCGTGCATACATATATATTTCATAAATATTTTATAAGTTTATTTTTAATTAATAATGCATTTTCGAAATTATTATTATAGTATTTTTGGAAAACATATTTTGAAATTATTGTGACGATTTAAATCTTGATTTGAATTTATAGATTTATTTAAATAGTTAAATATTTGAAATTTGAATTATCCCATTTGATTTTAAACTAAAAATTTAATTAGATTTAAATTGGATTTGTATGTGGATTTGGATTTGGTTGATTTTAAATTAAGTTACGAATTATCTATTTTGGGTTTAAATTACTTCTAATCTTTATCCAACTGGGAATTCCCACATCCTATAAATAGGCAGGTACTCCTCCATATTATTTTCTCCACAATTCATCATCCACAAATTCCCTACAACCAAAAATAAGTGCATCGTATCCGTGACTAACATCTCATCGTGCGCGCATCGTGTCCATGTTCCACCATCCATATTCTTATTCCATTTTTATAATTATATCAAATTCTCGTGTCGGACACATCCCCGACACGACTTCGACCCCACCCGTGTCATGTAGGACATAAACCCAGCCATATCAGACACTCCCCGACACGACTCTATACCCAAATTCACGAAACCCTAACCTAACCCTAGCCCTTGGAAGCCACTATAGCCTCGCCCTCCACAACTACCACCGACCATAGCCTACCGTTGGCGAGGTCGTATCCGATCTATATGCTGACCAACCGGAACCACCACCACCACGACCATCGTCGGTCGGTGCCACCACCAGACCACCCAAAACCTCCAAATTAACAATAAAAGAACACCACCGGCACCGCTACTTACCTCCACGACCGCCAGCGATGCCAGCCCACGTTGGAGCTCCGCCACACGAGCCTCCGTGCGTGTCTGCCACCCTCCAGCCGTCCGATTTTCCAACGAACCACCGTAGATCCAAACCTCCGCAGCCGGGTGATCCTCGTACCGCGCCTATCTCGACCAACGTCGCGGCGACCATATCGGTCTCGTCGCCGCCAGAACACAACGCCGTGCGTCGGCGATGAACCCTTCTCTGCCACCACCTCTCCTTCCCCCTTCCTCACTCCACCGCCCGACCGCCTTTCCCACTCCACCGTCGTGGCCGCGCACCATCGAAAAAACCGCCGTGTCCCTTTCTTCTGCCATGCCTGAGCTTACCCCCGCTCGCCGACTCACCCCCTCATTTCCTTCCTCTCTTTCCCCTCACTAATCTCCTTCTGCTCTCCCTCTCTCACTGTAGTTTCTTTTTAATTTTTTTTCTTCTCTCCATATTATTCCCTTCTTATCTTGCTGAGCTCTTCGAAAAAGGAACAGTAGCTTTTGATAGTTTTTGGTTGTTTTTGTTTAGTTTTATTTATTATTTTGCTCTTATTATTATTTATTATTATTATTATTATTATTATTATTATTATTATTATTATTATTATTATTATCTAGGGAACTGTTATTAATTTTAACAACATAATAATTAGTACATAAACTATTTATATTATTATGTATATGGTTATAAGTATTATCATTAGTATTATTATTATTCATATTATTTTTATGATTATTGTTTCTCTTATTGCTAAAACTGTTTCTTTGCAAGCATTATTATTTTTAGGAAATTCTATAAAAATATTATTTTTCCAACTATTTCCAAAGGTAGATTTTATCAAAAATAGTACTTTGACAAAATCTATATTATAGCCTTAATTTATCTATTGTTTCTTTTTAGATTTTAGATTATTAAATATATATTGGTCAATAAAAGTATTCACCAAATAAAATCTATAAATCTCTAGTTTATCAATTTTGGCTAATAAAAATATGTGGTTTCCTACTAAAAACTTAGTTTAACAAATTTAGAATTTTGCCTTAAAATATTTTTTTCTCCCCTATATATTTTTCAGTAATTATCTAAAAGTTGTCATCAAATATTATAGAATTTTTTTTCTGAAATAGTATAAGTATTGTTTTATGCAACTTCCTTCTATTATCGAACCTTGTCCGTGTTCAAGCCCGTCATTCCTATTTTCTTCCTAATCTGGACCACCTTGTGTCGACCCTAACTAATTTGACCCTTCTGGACCCAATGGAAATGTTTATGCCCCCATCAGAGGCCACCTTGCATAGTTTTTGTACCAAAGTTGCAGTTCGTGCTACCTTGATCATCGCAGCACACCAGACGTCCTACCAGGCAAGACACCTTGCCATTTGCTGTTTATTTATTTTAGCTCATATTTCATGCATTATTCTTTATTTTTTTATGCAAAATAAACTGTGATACATGGCATAACCTGTTAGAACTTACTGTTCATTTATATTTTCTGCTATGTATTATTTTTCTTACACATTAACCCTAGATTTAAGGGACCACCTTGTGTGTTGCATTCATTGGCCTTGACACGTTGTAACACGAAGTTGTGTGTCACATGTAGAATACGGACATGCGTGACTGGCTGGCCACCGGTGCGTATAAGCCGTGCGGTAGGAATAACCGCTAATAGAGGTTGCATGTTAGTTTGACTTAGCGGTTATAGAGATTTTCTGTTGTGGATATAACATAGTAGGCATTGGGCGGGGAGGACAATTCCTTAGCGTATGGACTTCCATGCACTTTCCCTTATGACCCGAAAGCTCCGCTGGAGATACGGGATTGATGACCCATGATTACTGACGGCCACTGACGTTCTGCGGAACGTTATGCTCTTACTGATGGGGCCTCTAGTGCCCCAATGGGGGACTATGTCGATCCTATTTAGCTAGGGCCCATGCGTAGGAATGATTGTTCTTAACTACATCTCACTTAGAATGGTTAGGCTACCTTATTCGTTAGGTACGAGTACTTTTGGTTTGGGTACTTGTATCTGGCCGTGGCTTGGAACAATAACTTGTCGCGGATTAGTTCGTCACATCTTGTCCATGTTTGGTTTTAGGTGTGATTTACTACTTCGATGAGAAGGTATTGAACCTTGTTGGGGTCCGGATACCATATTGGATTTATAGCATGGAAAGATACATCACCGTGAATTAGTTTACCATCTCCTTTCCTTGTTTGGTTGGAGGGATTGTACGCTCGTTCAATAGGTGTGTATTGGACCATGTTATAATTCAATTGACTTATTTATTTGAGCAATGTTTATCCAGTTTATATGGCATGATATTACATGTCTTGTTACGTCCCTCTGAGGACCTGGTTATCTCTCCAGGTGCGTGCTCTTGTCTTTCGCAGGTATTCTAGCTCTAGCCGTGATCATCGCTATTTCTTCGAAGATGATTGCTCTTGGATCGTCTTCGCTTTGCTTGCCAAAATTATTTCTTTTCTCATGTATTTTCCTTTACTTGTTGGTAGTGGATTTGTCTCTGCCCAACATATTGTATCAAGACAATTCATTATCTTTATATGATATCTTTTATTCATTTGTTTTGTGTGGATGAGACTAGTTATGGTTCTACTGCATTTTACAGCTTATGTATTCATACGAGGTTTCCATATATTGGAATGTACTTCGTATGAGTACAGCTGGCATGTCTACGTTCCTCGTCCTACGTATTTTGGGACTGGGGTGTTACAAGTTATATATAAGAAGCTATATTTAAGCTAAACTGCTAAGTATGAGATATGTGCATATTGACAAAGAGAGAACACGAATAACAACTACTAGCTTTCATAAAGAAAACAACCACTTAGTACAGATAAAATGAAAGAGTTTTAATTTATACAAGCAACTAGTAAATAAAAACTACATAAACTGATACTACATGTTCACATAATGTAAGCCATTTCTAAGATATGATGACAATAGATAGAAATCTACTAAACATGATATCTAGGCTAAAGACAATGATAGCTAGATATCATCAATCCTCACCTATGTTCCGATCGACAGCGTTGTCATCACCCCAAGAAGTGTGAGCACGCTCACCAGAAGATCTGAACCAGTCAAATGTGCCGGCAGGATTGAAGTACTTGCATACTTTCTGATCCTCAATACGATAGCCAGAAATGGTAGGATCTCTAGGAAAGATGCTAGGGCCGCTAGGCTGATGGGACAGAGAAAAGCAGAGACCAGTTAGTGTGTTAAAGATCGCCTGAATGTGAATGACATCACGGTATTCATAATATCTCAACCGTTCAGTCCATCGAGCACTAACTCGATCAAGAGTAGCCTGATACTGAATCTAGGTCAGCTGCATATGATCTCTCATCAAATGGTGGAGATCCTCAATAGTCTATGGAGAATCAATAGATAGAGCAGGAGTGACTGGGTGGAAGGAGGTGGAGCAACATGAGCAACATAAGGAGGAATAACAGAAATCTTAGAATGCCTTGCTGCACTAAGATGTGCAGGTTCAGCAAGGACATTGCACTCATCTAAGTCAATATCAAAGTACAGAAAGATAAGTGGCAAGTACATCGCGTAAACAATATTTCTCTTGTTTATGCGAGCACGTATTATCATCTCGATCATAGTCTTTGAGAATGAAAATATAATCCCAAAGTAAATATGGTAGATGGCAGACAACTCAAGAGTAATGATATCATCAGTGGAAGTTTGCTTTGGAAGGATAGCAAAGAAGATGATCCTGTGAAGGTTATAGAAATATAAACTCAAGAGTTTAGCCTTAAGTGCCGACAGGACAAGGTCTGGGATGGAAAATAGAGGCTTTAAATGTGTTCAAAGATGTCTGGAGGAAAGCTAAATTTGGAGAGGCCGGGTAGCGCTTTTCCTTCATTCGGTACTCGAAGGATCACTGCTAAATCTTTTGCATCAAATTTAATATCTATCCCAATACGGAAAGAGATAACACCAGAGTCATAAGTCAAAATTGTAATAAAATAACCTAATAGCACTGAGAGTGATAGGGAACGTCGACATTGCTACTAAGTCATTGAATTGTAAGAACTGAAAGGCTCTAAGATGATCCAAAAAAATATTAAAATTTATCGAGGCTCCGGTACAGACGGTGCGGTCATAAAAATCACTAAACCATTCTATGGATTGGTCTAACATAGAGAATAAGAAACCGCAAAAAGTTACGTCGTCCGGTTGGATTGGAGAAAAATTAAAGGTTGTTGACAGGATGAGGATCCTTCATCTCTCTTCTTTCTCTTTCTAGAGAACTTAGGTGCCATTATAATGAAATGGTCCTAGAAATTGAAAAGATAACGAAAGAAAAAATTGATATTATACCTTCCAAAAATTGAGTATGTTGTAGAGAATGAACCCTAGATCCCGAATCCGAAGTTTGGAGTCCAAATTCCAAGTGGATTGGAAGAAATAATTGAACTAGGGTTAGGGTTTTGGTGGGTTCGGAGCTGCTATTCATGGAAGATATGAGAAAGATAAAGGGGATGATAAATAGGAGATGTGGGGCCCACTGAGTCGACTGTAAATTAGTCAACCGAGTTCGGCCCGAGTTTGGGCCGAGTTCGCCTTGAACTCTGTCGAACTCTACTTTGACTATTATGCAATAATTTGTTTATATAATTTATCAATTCCTTTCAACTTATTTAATTCTAAAATTATTAATTTTAAATCTCAATTAATATAATTAATATTATTTAACAAATTAATTTTTGTTACACATTGATTATCTCAGATTAGCTGTAGGAGTATTGCCCCAGCTAGAGAAGATCCACGAGGGATGCTTAAGTTCCATTTTGCTTAAACTCTTATCGCCTTGGTGACAGACAGATCCTTTATAAGCTTGTCTCTAAAAACAATCGCTACGTATTAGAATTAATTCAATAAATAAAATTAACTAATATTATTGATATCTAAAATTTCTAATTCTCGACGTAAATAGTTAAGTCTATCTTTTGCCAAAGGTTTTGTGCATATATCAGCTAGTTAATGTTCTATGTCAACATATTCTAAATTAATATCTCCGTTTTGTTGATGATCTCTAAGAAAGTGATGTCGTATCTCAATATATTTGGTGTGTGAGTGACATACATGATTCTTAGTCAAAATGATCGTGCTAGTATTGTCACAGAATATGGAAATATGTGAATATTGCAAGTTGTACTCCTCTATGTTTTCTTCATCCACAAAATTTTTGCACAACATCCTGCGACGATATACTCGGCCTTAGTAGTTGATAATGCAACAAAATTTTATTTCTTGCTAAACCAACAGACTAAAGCTTTGCCTAGAAAATGACACGTTCTGCTAGTACTTTTTCTATCCACTTTGCATCCAGCAAAATCAGCATCCGGATAACCGGTTAGGTCAAAGGATGTAGTTTTAGGATATCACAAGCCGACAAAAGAAGTGCTCTTAAGGTATCGAAAGATACGCTTAACAGTGCACAAGTGTGATTTCTTAGAATTAGCTTATATCAGGGCGACTAGCAGTTAAATACAATAAACTACCAATCATACCTCGATATTTACGTGTGTTGACTAGTTTGCCTTGTTCATCTATGTCAAGCTTAGTTGAAGTTTTCATCGGAGTTCCAAGCGGTTTGGCTGACTCCAGATCGAACTTCTTTAGCAGACCCTTTATGTATTTGGCTTGGTTGATGAACGTCCCATTTTTGGTTTGTTTGATTGTAGTCCAAGGATGAACTTCAACTCCCCTATCATGCTCATCTCAAACTCACTCTACATACACTTAGAAAAATCTTGACAAAGAGATTCATCAGTAGAACTGAAAATAATGTTATCGACATAAATTTATACTAATAAAAGCTTATTATTCAAAGATTTTATGAAAAGTATTGTATTAATCTTGCCTTTTGAAAAACTATTTTAAGTAGAAAAGTGGTTAGATGGTCATACCAAGCGTGAGGGACTTATTTTAGTCCATATAAGGCTTTCTTCAACTTGAAAACAAATTCAGGATTTTTAAAATTAGTACAATCGGGAGGTTGAGCAACATAAACTTTTTCTTTTATAAAACTATTTTAAAAAGCACATTTAACATCCATTTGAAATAGTTTGAAATCATGAAAACAGGCAAAAGCACATAACATGCGAATAGATTCTAAATGCATAATTGGGGCATATGTCTCATTGTAGTCGATACATTCCTCTTGGTTGTATTCTTGAGCCACGAGTCGAGACTTGTTACATGTGACTAAACCATTCTCATTAAGTTTATTTTGGATACCCAATGGGTGCCAATTACCGGATGATCAATAGGCTTGGGAACAAGTTTCCACACTTGATTCCGTTCAAATTGATTCAATTCCTCTTGTAGAGCATCTAACCAATAAATATCACTAAAAGCTTCTTCTATGTTCCTAGGCTCTAACTGTGAAATAAATGCTAAAGGAACGAGTACTTACAACTTTTATGATCTCACCTATTACCAAGTCCTTGGGGTGATCAACCATGAACTTCATCTTCTTTGGCAAACTCTCCAAGTGGTTGGTTCCAGGTTCCCCATCGGTAGGTGCTTTGCTTTGTGTACCGTGGTCCTCATCGTCACTATCGTTGTTCGTTTGACTGTTCATCTCATCGAAGGTGACGTTGATTGATTCTTCAACTGACATTGATTTCTTATTGAAGACTCGATAACCTTTGCTCTTAGCCGCATAACATAGAAAAATACCTTCATCGGCTTTCGAGTAAAATTTGCCTAAATTATCTTTTGTATTCAAAATAAAATATTTCAACAAAAAATCTTAAAATAAGAAACAGAGGGGTCATATTAAATAATAGTTTATAGGGAGTTTTTTTTTCAATTTAGGTCGAATTAGAACCCTGTTCAGAACATACAATACTGTATTGACAGCTTCAGTCCAGAAATGTTTAGGTAGGCTAAACTGGTTTAATATAACTCTAGCCATTTCGCTAATAGTTCTGTTCTTACGTTCCACAACACCATTTTTGTTGCGGAGTCCTAGGACAAGAAAATTCATGTAAATATCCGTATGTCACAAAATTGCTCCAAGTCAGCATTCTCGAATTCGCCACCATGATCGCTTCGAATGCGAGTGATCATGAAGCCTTTCTCATTTTGTACCTTTCTATAAAATGTAAAAGTGTGTCATTCTTATGAGCAAGGAAATATACCCACGTGTATCTAGAGTAATCATCTAAGATTACAAAGGCATATAACTTTCTATTTAGACTAACAACTTTGCTAAATATGTAATAATTATAGAGGTCGAGTAGTACTTACATCTTTGATCGATTTAAAAGTTGATTAAGTAGCTTTGTTCTTTTCACAATCGCTACATACCATATCTTTCTTGAAAATGATCTCTAGTAAGCCTCGTACTAATTTCTTTGTAGATAATCTCGTAATTGTGTCCATGTTTATATGTCCTAGCCTCATGTGCCATAGTTGACTCTCGTCATTTTGGCGTATAGGCTTCTACCTACAGTGTTAGCATTATCCAAAAGATAGAAAACATAGATATTATCTTCCCTAATAGCTTCAAAAATAGTACTACCAGTTGAACTATCAACTATAGTACATTTATCTTTAACAAAATTAATACCATGACTATGGTCAGCTAAATGGCTTATGTTGAGTAGGTTATGCTTTAATTCTGTCACAAGACATACATCTTTAATAATGGAATATGGAGCCTTACCAACGTTACCAATGCCTATAATGTACCCTTTCAAGTTGTTTTCGAAGGAGACATATCCTTTTTTCTTCTTTAATAATGGAATAGGGAGCCTTACCAACGTTACCAATGCCTATAACGTTACCAATGACTATAATGCA
This sequence comes from Iris pallida, assembly GCA_029216955.1. Classification (NCBI taxonomy): domain Eukaryota; kingdom Viridiplantae; phylum Streptophyta; class Magnoliopsida; order Asparagales; family Iridaceae; genus Iris; species Iris pallida. The sequence goes on along the minus strand of JANAVB010037217.1, from coordinate 1,196,856 downwards.
TCATCGGTCATGTTCCATGAGCAACCGCTGTCGAGGATCCACTTGCTTCTAGAATGGGTTGGATGTTCCACCTACAAAATAATTTGTGGATGAAACTTTTGGTACACTTTTCTTCTAGGGTCCTGATATGTTAGTTTTTGGTACCCAAGTACAAATATTTAAATCTACTAATCTTCTAACTCCACATACAGAAGAGACATAACTAGGGGGCACAATAGTGACATCTAGCATGTGCATGAGTGTTAGAAGAAGTGTTGGTCTTGTGTACCTGTTTGGTAGTCCAATGGGCTTTCAGAGGATACTTATAATAAAACGCATGTCTAGGAGTGCTATACCTCTTGGGTTTGATAGTCTTTGGTTTGGATATTATTTCTTTTGGGTAAGTGACACGTGTTAGGAGAGAAGCAGTCAATATCGAATATTTTTCTAGCCTAATTTCCAACTTTTTGGAAGTGTCAAATAATATATTATAATCAGCTGTTAGAACATCATTCTTTTCAGTGCATTGATACTCTTCTTCTTCTCGATTTGATAATCTTCTTGCAGCTGAGCTACGGTCTTATCTTTTTCTTCAAGAGTACGTGATGCTTCGTGTAATTATAACTTGATAGAAGCTAACTCACCATCTCACTAGAGGGTTGATTCTCTCTAACATCTTCTAGTAGTAGGGTCAATCTTTCTCTTTCAAGTTTGTGTTCCTTGAGCACCTTCTTAGAAGTCTTGTATTTGCCTAGCAATTTTCTATGGTCTTCTAGGAGGTCACTACAGGCATCACCTAGCTCATCAAAAGCAAAGTCTTCGTAAAGAGGGTTAGTAGTTACCTGATCGAATGCCATTAGGCACAACATCTTGGGAGCTGTCGTCTTCTGAGTCACTAGCTTCACTTTTGTGCCATATGCTCGTGTTTTTATACTTTCTGGACATTGATTGCTTCGTCTAACTATTTTTATATTTGTTACCCTTCTTAGTCGATGATGCTGACAGACAATCTTTCTTGACGTGTCCTTTTTTTGCATCTGTAGCATATTTGCTTTTCATCGTAACTATTGTTGTTGATGATGTTCTTGTTTCGACGATTGAACTTCAGATTTTTTTTGAAATTTCTTACCATAAGAGCTTGCTTTTCTCCATCTGAGTCACCGTCTTCACACTCCTATTTAACTATTCTTTTGTGTTATGCCTTGAAAGCAATTGATTTCTTCTTGGATGTTGATTCTTCAAAATCTTGCAGATCTAGCTCGTGAGCCACCAGCTTCCCCATGAGTGTTTCAAGTGACATTGTTGTGAGGTCGTTCCCTTCAACGATTGTTGTAGCCTTGGGATTCCAGTTCTTTGTGAGACCCCTCAGTACTTTACAAATCTTGTCATGATTCTTGTACTTCTTGCCAAGGGAAGACAACAGATTTACGATGTCAAGAAAACGGGTGAACATCTGAGTAATCGTCTCATTTGACTTCATCTTGAATGCCTCGTATTCCTGAGTCAATCTACTGATCTTTGATTCTTTGACTTGAGTCGTGCCTTCATGAGTCACCTCTAGAAGCTTCCATACTTCATATGATATTGTGCAAGTGGACACCCTGTTAAATTCAGTCATGTCTACTGTACAAAAAGCATGTTAATAGCACGAGCGTCAAGACTAGCTTATTTCTTTTTATTATTAGTGTACTTATCGTGTGGTTTATCAACAACTATACGTGCTGGCTTTTCATAGCCATCAATAACGATTGACCAAAGGTCAAAATCTAATGACTTCAAGTAGAAGCTTATTCGTATTTTCCAGTAAGTGTAGTTGGTTCCATCAAACAGTGGAGGTCTGTTAGTGGATGTCCTTCATGTGTATTAGCCATGTGATAGTGTCTCTAGAGAGTATATGCAAGTGAATGACTGATACAGTTAACTAGTAAGTAAATACTTGTCAATTAACCTGCACTAATACCAATTGAAGGACTGATATGCTACGTAATATATACTCTAGAGGGGGTGAATAGAGTGTGCAGCAGAATATTACCAATTAAAACACAAACACTACTATATCACTATCGTATCACAGTGGGTATATCACAGTTGTATAAAAGTAGTAAATAAGAGGGACAAAGAGCAAACGCAAACGCAGCAATATATCCTGGTTTCCCTCTTACTTTTGCTCCGAGTTGAAATCTACTATTGGAAACACAAGCTTTAACCGAGCGCTTGCAACTCTTTACAACATCGAGCTTAGATCCGAAGTGCCCGAACGACTTCAATTGTGATGTGTAAACTTCTTGATCAATCCTATAATTACAACACTCTAAAGCTTTTAGACCGTGCTGTACTGGCAAGTAGATTAGAGGTTGTAAAACAGGCTTCGAATTTGAAAATGAAAGCTTTGAATAGCTTGAAAAGCTAAGTGAAGAGAAGATAGAATGTGAATGTGTGATTTAGAATGAAAAACTCTTTTTTATTTATAGGATTGCTGAAAACGAAGTTCTGGCCGAATTTGGATGCTAAACGTTCAAAAATTTTATCGTTGCAGCCGAGTCTGCACGAAGAACAAGTTTATAGGTTTTACTAAATCATGTACACGAGTTCGGGCTGAGTTCTGACCGAACTTAGTCCGAACTCTGGTAGTATGAATTAGGTCAGAATCTAGGTTCTAAAACTGGTTTTAGGCTTTTCGGACTGTTTTTCAAATACGGGTTTTTCGATTTGTCTAAAAATAAGTTTATTTGTAAACAAAGTTGGGTAGTTTGAAAAATGTTTTGGGTTAAGCCTATTTGCTAGTACGATGCGGTTTACATTTTTCTAGACTCAACAAAATTATGTAAAATACATTTGAGAATGGAAAATAAATACAATCGCGACGACTGAGCAAATATCCAACAGTAGCAGTACTGATTGTCGTAGTTCGCTGTGAGTACTGATTGTCATAGTCCGTTGTGAGTAGCCCTTATATCGAGTCCGAGTTTAGATGATTATCAATCTTGGTTGGACCATAACCAATGGGCCAACACCCAAGTCATACTTATATGCACTCTACTAAAGTAAGACACTAGCAATACGAGAACAATATCATGAAATTAAAACAATAACAAGATAGGAAGGCATCTTGCTTGAATATTGACAAAAGTATAGAATATCGGTCCGACTCCAACCTCTAAAGTCAAATGATCACGAACTCCTAGAATTATAAAATAAACTTAAATAAATATCACCCCAAGACTTACCATATTTATACCTACCTTATATAGACCCAAACTAGTCATAAAATAGTCAACTAGTATATACTAGTAATACCACTATATATAGCAACAAGTTATAATAGTAAAATAATATTTATATACCATAAATATGTACTTTAAATTCTAGAAAATATGATAATTAAATTCTGAATATATTTTATATACATATATTTTAGGAAAAACAAATTCAAAATAATGTATTCCATTCATCAACACAATCATGCCATAGGGGTTCCAATTGGAAAGCGATTCGACATAAAAATATAAAAAAATCTATAATCTCAAAATAATTAGAAAATTTCATATAAAATATGATTTTTCATCTAATTAAATCAGATTTATATCATACTACACTTCTACAAATATTTGGAATTAAATATGTGGGTTACAGTGGTGTTTCTTTGTCCGAAAAACTTATAGGATGAGAATGATGTCACAAATGCATGAAATAATTATAAATATGACCAAGAAACATTATTTGATGATTAAAAGTGACATTAGAGAGATTATTAATGATCTATTTGAGATCAAACGGGTTCGAAAGTCGTCAAAAAATATCCTCGCACTAAAATAGGTCAAATCTGGACCAACTTTAGTGCAACGGACGCCACAACAAAACCGAGTGGAACGGTGTGAGTTAGAAACTGGACATCAAAGTAGACACATAGGGATATCTATTATTTTTTATATTAGGCAAAATAGATAAGAAAAATTAGTTAAAACCTATTTTAGAAGTCACCAACATGCTGCTGAATTTAGATTGAAAATAATAGATTTTCGACGCTTTGAATGGGTTGTACACCTCTCTAATGCCCATGAGATAATTCATAGATGCTAAGATGGAATAGGAAGTCAAGGGAGTCACAAAAGTGGTGGTGGAGTGCTCAATAACCGAGGAGAAGGGGAGTTGAAGTGGTCAGCCAAGGAGGTGTTTGCCATAACAAAAGGTTATACGAACTTTTATATATTAAATGTGTAAAGAGTACAATCGATTCCTAAATAGGAGATTTAAGTACAAAATTTTTAGGGAAGTGTGACGGTGGAGATCGAGCACTACAACGGCTCCTTTACTCTGTTGACGATCTGACGATGAGTTGAACTTGTTCTGGCTTTCTGGTACTTGCGACTGGAACTCTGGGTTGCCAATCAAGAGGATGTCGAAGTTATGAAGATTTTGAAGCCTCCTCATCGAAGGAAAACTCCTTCTATTTATAGGCGAGCATATATACGATGTACATAAGGATTGTGCAGAAAAGCTGCATGTGGAGATATGAAAGAATCTTGAGGCTGCACGGTGTGGGCTGCTGCAGAGCTGACACGTAGAAGACGCTGGGATTCTCTTTTATCAAGATCTTGGAGAGTTATCAATATAACTGATTAAACGACACATGGCGTGCATTTAGTGTTGATTGGATGAATCTGAGTAGATTCTGTTCCTATCCCCGAAGTTGGATTTTGTCTTTATCTTAGGGGGCCATTGGTTTAAACAAACCGACTGGATATAGCCTACGTCCATAGGAACAAACTTTGTCCATATCTGTGGTTTAGACAAACCGATAGGATGTTGCTCTTATCAATAGAATCAAACTCTGTTCCAACTTAAGAGCGATGGTTTAAGTAAACCGATTAGGTGATATCTTGACAAGATATTAGTACCCATTTGTGGCGACATGGGACAATATTACCTCACAGGACCGCGCATCTATGCAAGCTGCGCTTCTTGGATATCTCCTTGTAGAAGAACTGCTGCTGGATTTTGAGATAAACTTAAGTGTTTGGCATGTGGAGTTTGAACCTGAACAACATCTTAGATATCTTCGAGGTCTAAGCTATCGGGTTTGGATTTATTGCAAACCCGAAGTGCCACAAGTTGTGCTCTACCTTGCTCAATAGCGGCGACAGTGGTGTTTGCAGGTGCCGCGTTCTTGCTCGGGCCTATAACTGCTTCATTAGCCATATTGGAGTTTCTCTGCATCTGGCTAGGAAGTGGTTTGCTCTGATGAAGAAATGATTCGCTCTGACGAGCTGCGCATCTGAGGGGCTACGCACTTTCTGAAGATTGTCCACTTGTAGACTTTAGGTGTTTTAGTCTTTATATGTAATCACGAAGAATCTGTAATAGATATTTGTAGACATAATTTCAATAAAGAACTTTTTATGCACCATCTTTGTCTGTTGTGACTTTTTATTATTGTCTGTGCTTTTGCATACCTGCACTTTTGTGAAGTTTGTATACAACGACCCGTATCACCTGCAATTTTGTTACGACTGTACTTTTTCATGCTTCTGCAAGACCCCCTTCAAAGTTTTTCGAACTTGAGTTAAGCTTGGAATACTTTGAACAGAAGTATGACATGTGTCCTTTGCAAACAAATGTCTAGCATGTTTGTTGACAGGCTGTCGTCACGCTTAGCCTTCCACATTAAATGCCTTGAGTCGTTGTTTTATTAAAAGTTGATCACAACTCCTTGTTTCTAGGGAACGACCATCACGGTCTAAACTCTTAATTCCCACGTCGTTCGAAGAGTCTCTTCGAGCACGAAGCGTTGTCTTCTTTTGTTTTTCTTTCCAATAGAAGTCAAAGCTTTCTTCTTCCTTTAAACCCTAGCTTTCCTGCCAAGGCTCCCAAGAAATCAAGAACGACGAAAGCTCCTACGGCGAGCACGAAGAAGGCTAGAGGAAAGCGGCCAGCTTCAGAGGCCGTTGATGTTGATGACACCCCGGCCTTCGGTGTCGTAGTTCACAGCGACGCGCGACCGCCCGTCGCAAGTAATAAACTTTGATCCTTTGTTTGCTGATGCACATGAGCATCTACTCCTCGGAGTGTCATCTCATAGATGTGCTGAAGTTTTTCTTACTGATGTGCATGGACACTGGCTCTTCGGAGGAGTGTCTGTAGATGCGCTGAAGCTCCATTCAACCGATACACATGGTCGTTACTTTAATAAAGTAACGACTGCAAGATGTATTGAAGTTTTTACTGATGCTTAGGATTACTATGCAGTGCCTGCATGGATTCTTCCTCGCTAAAATGCAGTTCTGTTGTAACATCTGCACGGATGCTTCCTTGCTGAACCGCAGTATTAGAAGCAGTACCTGCACAGATGCTAGCTTGCTGAAGCGTAATGTTACTAGGTAATACCTGCACGGATGCTTGTTTTACTGAAATATATCTCAGACTTCTGTTCTTGTTTTTGTGTAGTTATTTTGTCCACCTCCCTCTTCAATGAGGTTCTCTACGACTTCTCCGTCTGTGCGCTAGGGACAAACGTCGAACAGGAGCTCGTCGAGCCAGCTAGGAGGTTGATTGGTGAAGATAAACCAGAGGGGCGACTAGATCAGATACAGGAGCAGCGTTCGGGTTATTTTTGTCGTATGTTGGATCAGGGTAGGCTGACACCCTTTTGTCTTTTTGTCTCTCGCTTTTTGAGAGACTCTTTTGTAGCAGAAGAAAGAAAAACCTTTCCATTTTATGAATGAAAATTTTGGCTTTGTTTCTCTGCTTGTCTTTTTGCTGTATACTTTCTTGTACAAGAGTGAGAGTTCCCTCAGAGGTAGTATGACGTGAGGGGATGGAGATAACTCCGCTGGGGATAGGATGTTTTACTCAGAGGTTATATGGACATGGTAAACACAAAAATTTTGGTGGTAGGATCTCCATTACTCAGAGGTAATATGAATATGGCAAGGATAGACTCTACGGGTATATAGAACGACTCAGAGGTGATATGGATGTGAAAGGTTCTATAGATAATTATGACAATCACGGGGTTTGTCATGGAAGAGGTGTTTACTCAGAGGTAATATGGACATGGTAAACACGAAATTTTTGGTGGTAGGATCTTTCTTACTTAGAGGTATTATAGACATGGCTAGGATAGACTCTACGAATGTATAGAACGACTCAGAGGTGATATGGACGTGAAAGGTTCTATAGATAATTATGACAATCACTGGGTTTGTCATGGAAGGGGTGTTTACTTAGAGGTAATATGGACATGGTAAACACAGAATTTTTGGTAGGATGTAGAAAAATAACTCAGAGGTTATATGGACATGAAATATTTTCTCTACTGGGGGAATATGAGAGAGATGAACTCGTTAATAGAATTCATGAACATCCGCAGAAGATACAGAAATATATGCCGGTTTGGACCTCAGACATAGTATTTCTTCAAGAACTTGCCATTGATTGGCATTATTAGCAAGTCGTCGTTGGGTTTGGCCAATCAGTAGGCCCCATTATAGTAGACCATCTCTAGGAGGAACGATACTTCCCACTTGGGCTCGCACTTTCCAGCCGTCTTGCGAGTCATCACCATCGGTCTTCGAACTGATAAGACGAGGTCACTCACTTGGAATGTTCTTTCCTGGACCTTTTTGTTGAAAGCCCTGGAAATCCGAGCTTGATAAATCTTGATCCGTTGCTGAGCTAGCAGACGCTTTTCGTCCAATGCCTCTAACTCATATAGCCGCCAGCATTGATTATCTTCGTCAATCAGCTGATTGGTGATGGCTACCCGTAAAGATGGGATCTGGATCTCTAGAGGGAGCACCACCTCTCTTCCATAGATAAGGGAAAATGGTGTGTTTCCCGTGGGTGTCCAGACAGTCGTACGGTAATACCAGAGACATTTTCCTATCTTTTCATTCCAGTCGCACTTATTAGAAGATAAGACTTTCTTGAACAGCTTGACATTAGTCTTGTTGAATACTTTAGCTAGTCCATTTTGTAGGATTATAAGCCGTCGACGCCATATTCTGTTTCTGATTCTTATCACAAAATCGATGGAATGCGTGGCTCATGAACTGAGGGCCATTATCGTGGATAATTCTCCTGGGAACTCCAAAGCGGTATATGGCGTGATGCTTAACAAAGTTAATAACATTCGAGGTATTCACCTTAGCCAGAGATACTTCTTCTGCCCACTTAGAAAAGTAGTTGGTGATGGCGAGGATGAACCGGTATCCTTTGGAGGATGGGGGGCTAATCGGCCTAATGATGTCCATTCCCCATGCTTCAAACGGCCAGGCAGCCATCGTGGGGTGTAGAAACTCAAAAGGTTGGTGGATGAAGTCAGCATATAACTGACATACCCGATACTTCTTTGCATAATCCACGGGATCTACCATCATGGTGGGCCAGTAGTAACCCATGCGACACAGTCAATCCTGTAACTTAGGACCTGGCTGGTGAGCCCCACATGTGCCATCGTGTGCTTTTCGGAGTGCTTCTTACGCTTCTATCTTGGATAGACATCATAAGATAAGTCCATCGTATGAACGACGATACAGCATTTTGGTAGCCGTGTCGTAGAAGAACCGAAAAGAGCGTCTCTTGACAGAAGTAGCTTCCTTCGGGTCTTCGGGTAGGATTTTGTAGACTGCGTAGTCTATGAACGGGAATTTCCAGTCCCGAATGTCAACATTAGTGTCTATTTGTACTGAGTAACTTAGACACATATGTAGATTTTTCTTTGGGCAAACCAGCTCTCGATCCATCACCTGACGGTATATTGGGTTTCAGCAGGAGCTGCCAGAGAAGCGGTGAGGCCAGCGAGTGCGTCGGCCTCCAAGTTTTGCAACTGAGGTACATATTTAATAAAGAACCCTATAAAGGTAGAAATGATATCGATTGCTGCCTGGTGGTAAGGAACCAGATCTTCATGTCAGACCTCGTATTGTTCTTGAACCTGGTTGATAATCAGTTTCGAGTCGCCATAGGCCTCGATGCAGTTAACCCCAACTGTTTAGCAAGCTGGAGCCTGATGATGAGAGCGTTATACTCAGCAATATTATTGGTGCATGACTCCATGAGAGAATATGCACGGTGGATGATTAGGCAGTTGGGAGTGATGAGAATGACTCTGATCCCTGCGATGATCTCGTCCTTCGGTCCTGTTCTTGAAGCAACGTCAAAGAACATGCGCCAAACAGATTTATCTGAAATGGCATTAGACTCTAGGACTTCATCGGGAATATCCTCGTAGAGCTTTGATGTCTCTGGCATAGGGTGTGCCGCCAAGAAGTCGGCCAATGCTTGGCCCTTGACTGTATTTTATGGGACGAACACCATATCATAAGGAGTCAAGAGTATTGCCCATATGGCTAATCACGAGCTTAAAGTGCCTGGCTTAGTCATGAGAAATCTGAGGGGGTTGACTCGAGAGATGACATGGATTGTCTGTCCAGCCACATAATGGCGCGTCTTTTGGATGGCAAAGAGCAGAACAAGACACTCCTTCTCTACAAGATTATATCGATGCTCGACCCTAATCATGGTCCTGCTGAAATAGTAGATTGCCTGTTTATGGCCTTCGCTGCATCTCTAGGCTAGCAAAGCACCAAGAGAATGGTCCATAGCTCAAACATATAGCAGAAAGGGCCACCCAACGACCGGTAGTGAGGTACTTTTTGATGTCATCGAACGCGCGCTGGCATTCTTCGGTCTAGACATAAGAAACCCCCTTTTTCATCAGTTTGGTAAAGCATTGACATCAACCGGAGAGATTTGCTATGAATCTTATGATATATGCCAAGCGCCCTTGTAGGCCTCGAAGCTCACAAAGATTCTTTGGGGGAGCCATGTCCAAGATCGTCTTAGTCTTCTCAGGGTCAATTTGAATACCCTTGGCTAGGACGATAAAGCCCAAGAATTTGCCACTGGAGACTCCCAATAAAGACTTGGTTGGGTTCATCTTTAGTCGATGTGTCCGCATCAAGTCGAATACCGTCCCCAAGTCGTCCAAATGGTTGGATTTCTTCTTACTTTTAATGACAATGTTATCAACATAACATTCTACAAATTTTCGGAGGTATTTGTGAAATATGGTGCTCATAGCCCGCTGGTATGTTGCTTCCGCATTCTTTAATCCGAAGGGCATTACTGTGTAACAATATTTTTTTTTTGGAGTCTGGAATGAAGTACGCTTTTTGTCTTCAAGGAACATCTTGAACTGGTTGTAACTTGAGAATCCATCAATGAAGGACATACACTCGAATCTACAAGTATTGTCAATCATCATGTCGGTGATCGAGAGGAGGAACTCGTCTTTTGGATAGGCCAAGTTGAGATACCTAAAGTCTATGCAGACCTGAATCTTCCCGTTCTTCTTGGTGACTGGGACAATATTGGCCACCCAATCCGGATGTTGCTCCTCGCGAATGAAGCCACTCACCATGATTTTGTCTAATTCTTTCTTAATAGCATCCATGATGTTGGGGCAGAAATGACGCTGTTGCTGTTTGACAGGCTTATCATCGGGTAAGATGTTGAGATGGTGCGTGGCAACTTGCGGGTCTAAACCCGGCATGTCTTGTCACTACCACATTTTTGACTTGAGGGTATTTTGGTCATTTTGATTTTTTGGTAATTTTGAATTTTTATTATTTAAATATGTGCTAATTATTGGTTTGAGGCTTGACCTAGAAACTTAGCCTAATCTAGATTAGTCTTGAATGATTAGGTTAACTAGTCATGAGATAATTACTAATATCTAGATATTATAGGAAGATATTTTACTCTAAGATATTTGTAAAAGTTAGCCTATGACATTTTGAACCAATGGGAATGCCTAGAATTTGTTGGACAACCCTTAGCCACTCATCAAGACCTAAAACCTAGCCCTAATAAATCTATGGCAGCCATCAAACACCCCCTCCCCCTTCCTATTAAGTCCTATTAACAAAAGCCTTGCCTCTTTTTACACTTGCCAAGAACCCTAGAATTTCCTCTTCAAATTTCCTTCCCCTAATATCCAAATCAAGCCCAAATTGGCCCTAGTCAATTGCATCATAACCCTCTACCACAGTGGGAGCTAGTAGGGACTTGCTAGCTAGGATTTGGGATCGTTTTGTTCAATTTGGAATTCGAAGAAGAACCTTCAACCTCACCCTTTTTATTGAGAATCATTCTCAATAGGTAAACCTATGTAAACCTTGTAAAATTGTGTTTTATTTTCATAGATGCATGCATATAGGTACACCCTAGCAGTAGGGATAGATTGGTGCTAGGTAGTGTCAATTTCGTGTACGTATCGGACACGTATCAGTAAATTCAAGAACTTGTTCGACGAAATGCCTGTGAGAATAAAATGTTATTAATTTCAAAAACTAATTGAAAGGAAATTTAGGTCTTGAATTGTAGATCATGAATCCATTTGACTGAGTCGAGATCCCTGTATTTTTTGTGTCCAAATTGGACACACACCGCACGTGCGCTGAACCGTTCAGTGTCCTGCTACTCGATATCTCGTGTGGATACGACACGCCACGTGGCGGCCTGCCACTTGGCACAGACCAAGGGGCAGTGACTGACATCACACCTATTAAGTTTCGTGTCGTCTTGTGTCATGTCGGGAGAGAAATCCCATGTGCACGGGTTATGTACACTGTCAGTAAACACTATTTTTGCTCACTGATACGGGCTTTCCGTTTGGACACGGTGACACGTGGGCTCGTGTCAGGGTCCTAGGAAGAAAGCCCTATAGGTGGCGAACCCAGGTGCACGATTTCGTGTCCTAGTTTGACTCGTGTCGTGTGCACGAGGACACGGCACGCGTGCACGAGCCAGTCCTCACTGTATAAATTCTGATACGGTGTTTAGTTCGTTTGGACACTTCGTGTCCACTTTAGTGGACAAGAGTGATACCCCCTAGACCCATGACACATGGGTATCACACTTGTACACCTGTTTGTGAATTTTAAATGATTAAATTGAGGTTTGAAATAAGGGAAGTTTGTGTCTGTGTTGTGTATCATTTGGGTTCTTTGTTGAACTGTCAAGGGATTTAAGAACCCATTTCCATGATGATTCGATGTTAAAATAGTTTAGAAGTTATATTGTATATGTATGTATGCCTGTTGTTAAATTCTGTGGTTTGATTTTGGTTTTGAAATGGGAAGCAGTCATGTATCAGTCGGTTGAAATTGGGGTTTTCTTGTGAAACTGATGGTGAATAACTATGAACCTATTTCTGTTTAGAGGGCTAATTCAGTTTGGATTTAAATTGTATAAGGATACATGTTAGTTAGTTGTTTTTAAAACTGAAACTGAACTAGGTATCTGAGTTTCACTGTAAAGGAAACCTGAGAATTCAGGAAATGTGAGATTAATGTTGGTTTAGAATTAACTTGAATTATTAAACTGAGATTTAAAGGTTAAGTATGAGTTAACTGATTTAATGTAGTAAACTGAAATGAGACTGGAAATGGGTTTGATTTTCTAAATGGTTAATGTGAAACTGAAATGAGTTTCATTGTTAAATCCTGAGATTTAATGAAGGGAAAAACCTGAGAATTTTAGTGAATTATTAAACTGAGTTTGATGTTGGGTTACTGTTGAAGGGTATTAAACCTGAAATAAATGTAAAAACCTGAGAATTAAGGATCTTAGTATTGGTCTCACTGTTAAATATGTTAACTGTTATTGAAGTATTGAAATCACCGTTAGGTTTTGAAACTGGAATTCATGTTAAATTGAGATTGTTTCCTAGAGTAAATGTTAAACCCCATGCCATGTTCTCTTAAACCCTCACTTGTTTTCCATAGTCCTGTCAACGCACACATACACAATCACTTTTCAATTTCCTTTTTTCCTTTTTCAATATACATGTATGTATATGTATGTTCATTTACATATATCTAGTTTTCCTACATAGTTATATTTATATTGAATGTGTATGATGCCTATATGTGAAATAATAGTGTATAGATATTACATTGGGTATTGTACTAGTAGGTTGTATTGGTATAGTGTATTGGCCTAGAGTTATAGTGTTGACTTAGAGTTGACCAAACCCTAGAGTTGACCTATTTTGACTAGATGTTGACTTTGGTTGACCCAGAGTTGACCAAGTTTGACTTTGACCTAGAATGACCTAAAAATCATGTAGATTGCATTACAAACTTTTTTTAGCTAATGTTAAACACGTTGTGACCTGTGTTGCTCTAAAATAGGACTCATCTATTCTGCCTGGACATCTACACTTACCGGATACTCAGGATATCAGGCGAGTACATTCTCTGACCGTTTTATACTTGCTAGAACTTATATTCCTGCTCTAGATTTACTTTACTTGCATGCTGACACGTCGGTAACACGGATTGGTACTATATGGATCCCTTCATGAGATGTTATCCCCCTCAGGAGCATCATGTACTTCATGTCTGTGCGTTTCACTTACATCATGTATCTTTGTGCTTCACTATTCATGCTCGCTCTGTATTCATGTACTCTCATGTTCGCAGAATCCCCCATGAATCAATTTCACGTGTGCTCTCATCACAGAGGCAGTAAAATTTTGAACCTTAACGTAACATGTCTGGATCCTTGTGTATTGGTTGGGGCTGGGGGAGGAGAAATAGCATGTGAATAATTCCAAATATTATAATCTTGAACCCCCTCTCTTGAATCACCTCTACCTGTTCACATGTCTAGCTTGTACTCTGATTAACTAGTCACTGATAGTTCTCTACTTATAGTAGATATTTCTATTACAATTATCTCTTTTACTTCATGTACTTTCCTTCAGTTATTCATATATCGTACTCTATTACATGTTTATTATCTTCTGACATGATATGAACTACGTGAGATGTATTGTGTTCGCTCCTGTCCTGACTGGACCTCTTGATATATTACAGAGGATGAGGATGAGGCTTACTGCACTACCTATTATGGAGCATCCCTAGACGACACTTGCGAGTTGGACTCTCAGGAGGACCCAGCTCTAGCTGATGTTATCACCCCTACTGCCTAGACTAGTTTAGTTAGGCTTTATCTTACTTATGTTGTCATTTGGGATTGAGTTGTATTATGTCTGTTATTGTTTCGTTTAGACACTTAGACTTATTTTTATTTTTGTTTGTACTTCCTTTGAGGTTTTTATATTTATGATTTCGTTTTATCTTCTGCCTTAGATGTGATTGTGTCACGACCCGCACCCGCTTTTCGGATACGAGACGTGTCCAAGCCAGCCTACGCCGCAGAGTCGGCGGTAGAACGCTGTCAAGCCCGCAAGAATATAAATGCTCAAAATCACAATTTCTGCTCATTCACAATTCTAAATTTATTACAACATTTACAGGGTTTTTAATTAAAGAAAATACAAGATTTACAGTTAATAAAATTGATACAATTTGCTTTCTATTTCTAGGTCGGCCTCAGCATACCCAAGTCTTCCCAGTGCTAAGAGTGATCGCGGCTAAACCTGAAAAATATTGGTTATCCAGTCAGGATTGGAACAAGTACACAAACCGACGACAATACGAAAACATAATGGAATTAACAAGACATGAAAATAGCATATGGAATATAAAAGCTAGTAAGAAAACTGATGACATGACACGGTGGAAAAGTAAAAGGAAAAAATAAAAGACATCTACCTATGTGGTGTGAAATACCTTTTAATACGTGAACGGCTGGGCTAATACGGCACATCATACGATGGCTATCGTTCAGTAATGGTACGGCTAACTCATACGTGAGTGTATATGACTTAGCTATCGTTCAGTAATGCAATTGGGTTTGTTCACGTATTTACTTAGTATTTCCCCTTCCGACTACTCCGTGTGACAAGCGTGTCAACAAGCAGCAAGATATATGTATAGACATGAAATGAAAAGACTACTATGAATCAAAAAGCAATCAGAAACTGCACTTGCCTGAATCCTTTCACAAACCATAGTCACAAGCCGAGGGTGAAGGAAAAGCTGATCTAGAAGCTGTCAACCTATATCATACAACGCACCACGAACAGTGCACGAAAACCACAAATTAATTCTAACGTTCTAGTTCTAAATAATGGCTAGTTGGGTTACTAAGTTAATAATAATTAATTCTGTAATAATTCACTTAAAAACCTAATTTAACCTAATAATAATCTGAATAAAATTTAAATATGCAAGTTTGGCCATCGAAAGTCGCGTTTCTCAATTTCGGAAACCATGGCACGCAAATCGAGACGTGCCGTTGACTTTTTGGTCAAACGCTATGAACTCTCAATTTTGAAAGTGCACCTTGGTAGATTTCAGCACCACGAGTGCGCTGGAATCGACCGTGCCGCAAAATCATGCTTTGGTCAAAAGATATCACCGTTATGGCTAATCGTGACCAAAATAGAGATCAAAAGATCAGTTCTGAGTTCAACAGAATAATTAAAACAATAAATGAACGAAATAATTACTGGGAAAAATATATGTCATAGAGCTCTATGTTAGCTTTCCGAAACTTCAAACGGATCGTGATTTCGATTTCTGGTTCTCCCGGAATCTCGAAAACACTGAAACGCATCAAGTTTCGGACAACCGACACTCTACGAATTTTTCAGAAATTCATGTTCAGAAATTATGAAAATAAATTATATATTCAGAGAGTTTACCTTGATACGAATCCGATAAAAAAAACGGCGCGCAAAAAGGAGGTCGGGTTGACGGGAATCACCTCGGAAAGTCGGAGGATCGCCGGGATCAAAACCACAAAGGTCGGCCAGCAATTAATCTAGGGTTTCCTAGATTTCTGAAAAGAATATATATATATATAGAGGGAGGGCGGCTGAGTCGGTTTAGCGGGCGGCTAGCCACGTGTCATGATCTGCTCGTACCCGCCCAAGTGATGGACGGCTAGATTTCGATGCGGCTTGGGCTAAGTCGAGTAGGACTCGGCTAAGGAGCCGGCCCACCATATTTATTGCACAGTCAGCGCTCACCGCGCTGGCAGCTGGGCCCACCCGCCTTCAGCGGGTGGCTGACAGGTGGGCCCATACGCGCTGACTGGGTATTTTAATTTCAGAAAAGTGTTTTTAAATCAAATTAAACCCAAATAACTCCAAATAAATTCCTAAAAATTCTAGAAAAATCCTAAAAATTATAGAAAATACTACTAACCACCTAGAACCTAGATAAAAATAATTTCTCTCAAAATAGTCTTCAATGATCTTATAGTAAATATTGAAGCCCTTAAAATATACAAACTCTAATAAATAAATACTTAAACATTGCCAAAAATTATGGAAAAATTCTAGAAAATATAAAGTTGTATAATAAACCCTAGAAAAATGTTTGGGGTCAATATTTGTTCTTAGGCTACCACAATAAATTCTAGAAGTCCTAGAAAATAGGTTTTTCTGCTATTTAATAATCAAAATTTCCAGAAAATTCCTAAAAATTCCTAGAAGATTAAATATAAGTAATAAAAAAAATCAGGAAGGGGAGTTACAGATTGAGACTGTATTCTGTATTGTCACCTTCACTCGGAGTGTATATACTGTACAGGTACCTTATATTGTTAGATGTTGTGACCTAGGACAGCGTTCTACCGCCGACACTACGGCGTAGGCTGAACGTACCCACTTCTCATGCCTTTACTATAGGTTGCGGGTCTTGACACGTTTTTAGTGGTGGCCCATGCAGGTCTAGAATAGAAGTGTAGTGGTATTCGAACTAGAATATCACTGCAGCCTGCAATAGAAATTAGAAAAAAATTTGGTACTCAATCACATTAGGAAAAACTCTTTTATTACCATCTAAATCCTTATTGTCAGCTGATCCTTTTGAATTATAATTGTCCGCCTTTGTTATATCGCTTCTTTCTCAGAAATTGATACTCTTGTTTGGTCTATCTTAAGGATGGTAGAGACTCGTCAGCAGCGTACCATTCATGGAGATGCTATAGAGGGATCTGCTACATCTAAGCCAGTTCAGCAGAGACAGGAGACTGCAGCTTCTGCCACCTCTGTTCGTATTGAGGCTCTAGCAGCAGCAGCAGGGGGTATGCCTCCACCGACTCGAAGGCAGGACCCAGTCATCGCAGAGGAGCCCTTCCAGCAGCATCCACCTACGGGGACAGTTGACACCGTTCAGCTATTGGCCTTCTTCCGGCAGTACCTGGAGGGTCAGCAGATCCAGCAACAGAGGCACACGGCAGAGCTCACACGAGGCATTGAGCTGGCAGTGACCGCAGTGGAGAGAGTCGTAGCTCAGCCAGAGGTAGCCCTGTAGCCACACCAGCCATGGGAGAAGGGCATCCAAGACTTCTAGAAGATGCACCCGAGGGACTTCCGAGGGACAGAGGGGATCTTGTATGCCGATGAGTGGATTGAGCATATGGAGGAGATCTTCAGGCTGGCTGAGATCCTGACGAGGCTCCAGATAGAGGCAGCGACCAGTATAATGCAGGATCTGGCTCGTATATGGTACCAGACCGACCCGAGGGTTGGCACAGCAGGACAGACTTGGGCATCATTTAAGAAGCTGTTCAAGGAGAAGTTCTTTCCAAACGCAGCACTGGGAGCCCTCGAGACCCAGTTCGAGGCCCTAGTTCAGGGGAGCCAGTCCGTGGAGGAGTATGCAGGAGAGTTCTGTCGCCTGAGCAGATTTATGGAGGACTTATCGGAGACGACGAAGGCCCGGAGGTTCCGGAAGGGCTTGGTAAAGGAGGTCAAGTCCTACACCAAGAACACCCGCAGCACTGCATTTGAGGAGATCCTGGTGGACGCACTAGCTGCAGAGGATGATCTTGAGCTTAGGCTCAAGAGGGGGCGAGACTCCCAGGGAGGCAGCAGTAGTGGAGGACCAGCCAAGAGGCCTCACTTTCAGCAGCAGCCTCAGGGACAGGGCCGTGCACCTTTTCAGCAGGTGCAATAGCAGCAGCCGAGGCAGCAGCAGCAGGCTTAGAGACAGCAGTCCACCAGTTGTCCCTACTGTAAGAAGCTAGGGCATGGGTGGACTGAGTGCAGGAGAAGACTGGGGAAGTATCTTCTTTGCGGATCGTCAGAGCATCAGATGAAGGACTGTTCCCTCTCTACAGGCAGAGCAGCTCAGGGAGCCGGAGCCAAGGCTCCAGTAGGCCAGCAGAGGGGACCAGCCCTGTAGACACAATAGTAGAGGTTCGGCCAGCATCAATAGCAGTCTAGGGGAGGCCAGCAGGGGCGAGCATTCGCCATGGCAACGGAGGATGCAGAGGCTATAGGAGATCTTATTGCAGGTTCTGTTCTTCTTGATTCCATTCCAGCTTTTGCCTTGTTCGATTTGGGGGCTTTCCATAGCTTCGTGTCAGTATCTTTTGCTATTCGACACCATCTTGCTTCTGAATTGTTGCCTAGGACTTGCAAGATCACGACCGGGGTGGTATTATCCTCGTCAGTGATATTTGCAGGGATCAGAGAGTATTTTTGGGAGGCCGAGAACTGGATGTGAGTCTGCTTGTAATGCTACTCCCGAACTATAATATAGTACTCGGGATGGATTGGTTGAGCAGGCACCATGCCAGTATAGATTGCCGCGGTGGCAGAGTTCTTTTCTGTCCGCAAGGAGAGCCCGAGTTTGAGTTTGCCAGACGAAAGGCGGAGCAGAGTAGCGGAGTCTTCTGTGGAGTTGCAGTCGAGGAGTAGACCGTGCCACATCCATTGATAGCAGAGTTCATGGATATCTTTTCGGAGGACTTGTCAGGACTTCTACCGGACAAAGACGTTGAGTTCTCTATAGACTTAGTGCCTGACACAGAGCCGATTTCTCTGTACGTCTATAGGGTGAACAACAACGAGTTGGTAGAGTTAAAGAAACAGGTGGATGAGTTACAGGACAAGGGCTTCATTCGATCTAGTTCTTCACTATAGGGTGCACCGGTACTCTTTGTACCGAAGAAGGATGGGACGGTACGGATGTGTATCGATCACAGGGCACTCAACAACCTTACGATCAAGAACAGGTACCCACTGCCGCGGATCGATGATCTCTTTGATCAATTGTGCGGAGCTAGGGTATTCTCGAAGATTGATCTGAGGTCAGGCTACCATCAGGTGAAGGTTAAGAGGGAGGATATCCCGAAGACAGCCTTCAGGACGCGGTATGGCCAGTTCGAGTTTTTGGTGATGCCGCTTGGGTTGACTAATTCCCCGATCGTATTCATGAACCTGATAAACAAGATGTTCCACCAGTACTTAGACAAGTTTGTAGTGGTGTTATCGATGATATTTTGGTGTACTCGAAGACCGCAGAGGAGCATGAGGAGCATTTGGGAGTGGTTCTGGAGACTCTCAGGAAGGAGGAGCTTTATGGCAAGCTCTCGAAGTGTGAGTTCTTCCTAGACCGAGTTGATTTCCTGGGTTATGTTATGACTGGAGATGGGATCTCAGTTGACCAGAGGAAGATCATAGCAGTAGAGGCGTGGACAGCACCGACTTCAGTTGCGAAGATCAGGAGCTTCCTGGGATTGGCAGGCTACTACAGGAGGTTCATTCAGGATTTCTCCCGGGTTACAGAGCCATTGACTAGGCTGACCCGGAAGGACGTAGAGTATATCTGGTCAGAGGAGTGTCAGGTCGCTTTTGATGAGTTGAAGAAGCGGTTGACGACAGCTCCGATTCTGATTTTGCCATCAGGATCAGGCGGGTTCACTATCTACAGTGACGCCTCCAGAAAGGGTTTGGGTTGTGACTTACAGCAGATGGGAAGGTAATTGCCTATGCTTCCCGGCAGTTACATCTGCATGAGAAGAACTACCCTACCCATGATTTAGAGTTGGCGACAGTTATTTTTGCCTTGAAGTTGTGGAAACACTATTTATACGGAGAGCGCGTGGAGAACTTCACAGACCACAAGAGCTTGAAGTATGTGTTTATACCGAAGGAGCTCAATATGAGGCAGTACAGATGGTTAGAGTTGATGAAGGACTTCGACATTGCACTGCAGTATCATCCAGGGAAGGCCAATGTAGTTGCCGATGCTTTGAGCAGATATCTGATAACCATGTGTTTGACGGCAGATCGTCATTTACTAGAAGATTTAGAGAGCCTGGGGATCGAGGTGCTAGTACCAGGAGTAGAGGTACAGATGTGGGGTTTGCAGATCCAGTCGGACTTGATTGAGAGGATCAAGTCGACTCAGTTCGATGATGTTGCTCTGCAGTGCATCCGAGAGCAGGCTCGAGCAGGGTTGGCGGACGAGGTGTTCACTATTGCAGAGGATGGCACATTGAGACACGGTTCCAAACTGTGTGTGCCCAGTAGAGAGCTTCGGGAGCAGGTCATGCATGAGGCCCACCGTTCTCAGTACTCTATGCATCCAGGTGCAAACAAGATGTATAGATATCTGAGGAAGCATGCATGGTGGTGTGGGATGAAGCGGGAGGTAGCATGCTTCGTCGCTAGATGCTTAGTCTGCCAGCAGGTGAAGGCAGAGAGGCAGAGGCCAGGAGGATTGTTGCAGCCGTTTCCCATTCTAGAATGGAAGTAGGAACACATCACGATGGACTTCGTTTCAGGATTGCCGCGTACTCCAGGAGGGAAAGACGCGATTTAGGTCATCGTAGACAGGTTGACCAAATCAGCTCACTTTTTGCCATTTAAAGTGGGTACGTCTATAGAGAGGCTGGCGGAGATGTACATACGGCAGATCGTCAGGATACATGGGGTTCCGGTGAGCATTGTCTCGGATCGGGATAGTCGCTTTACTTCCCATTTTTGGAGGAGTCTGCAGACTAGTTTGGGCACTCAGCTCAAGTTTAGTACTGCATACCACCCTCAGACGGACGGACAGTCAGAGAGGATTATTCAGACACTCGAGAACATGCTGCAGACTTGTGTCTTGTATTTCGGAGGATCCTGGGAGGATCACCGGCACTTAGTGGAGTTTGCATACAACAACAGCTTTCAGGCCAGCATTGAGATATCACCGTTTGAGGCACTGTACGGGCGTAGATGTCATACACCCTTGTCTTGGGATGACGTCGGGGAGCGAGCTTTATTGGGACATGAGATGGTTGTAGATGCAGCCAATAAGGTGAAGCTCATCAGAGATCGACTTCGCATGGCGCAGGACAGACATCGGCATTGGGCCGATAGCCACCGTAGACCGGTGGAGTTCGAGGTACAGCTTAGAGATAGGATTAGAAGTAGGATTGATTGTTTTGTGATTTTATTAATCTTGTTTGATTATTATAGTTAATTTGAAACATTGATTGTGTTTAGGTCGGAGATCTAGTTTTTCTGAGGATATCTCCGACATGTGGTACCATACGTTTTAGTGGAGGTGGGAAGCTTAGCCCGCGCTTCATCGGACCCTTAGTTATCAGCGAAAGAGTCGGTGATGTGGCTTACATGCTAGATTTGCCACCTGTATTAGTGGGAGTCCACAACGTGTTTCACGTGTCGCAGTTGAGACGGTACGTGGCGGACCCTAGCCATGTACTCGATCATTCGGAGATCAAGGTGGGACCTACTCTTAGCTATCCAGAGCAGCCGGTAGAGATTCTGGATCGACGAGAGAAGATACTGAGGAACCAGACGATACCTTTGGTTCGCGTCGCATGGAGGCATCATTCTCCAGGAGAGCCTACTTGGGAACGGGAGGATGAGATGCGCGAGCGATACCCTTATCTTTTTGGACCCTGAGGAATGATTTTCTATCCTTCTCACCAGTTAGTTTCGCCTTTCAATTTCGAGGACGAAATTCTTTTAAGGAGGGTAGACTTGTTACTACCATATTTTTGACTTGAGGGTATTTTGGTCATTTTGACTTTTTGGTGATTTTAAATTTTTATTATTTAAATATGTGCTAATTGTTGGTTTGAGGCTTGACCTAGAAACTTAGCCTAATCTAGATTAGCCTTGAATGATTAGGTTAACTAGTCATGAGATAATTACTAATATCTAGATATTATAGGAAGATATTTTACTCTAAGATATTTGTAAAAGTTAGCCTATGACATTTTGAACCAATGGAAATGCCTAGAATTTGTTGGACAACCCTTAGCCACTCATCAAGACCTAAAACCTAGCCCTAATAAATCTATGTCAGCCATCAAATACCCCTTTCCCCTTCCTATTAAGTCCCATTAACAAAAGCCTTGCCTCTTTTTACACTTGCCAAGAACCCTAGAATTTTCTCTTCAAATTTCCTTCCCCTAATATCCAAATCAAGCCCAAATTGGCCCTAGTCAATTGCATCATAACCCTCTACCACAGTGGGAGCTAGTAGGGACTTGCTAGCTAGGATTTGGGATCGTTTTGTTCAATTTGGAATTCGAAGAAGAACCCTCAACCTCACCATTTTCATTGAGAATTATTCTCAATAGGTAAACCTATGTAAACCTTGTAAAATTGTGTTTTATTTTCATAGATGCATGCATATAGGTATACCCTAGCTGTAGGGATAGATTGGTGCTAGGTAGTGTCAATTTCGTGTCCGTATCGGACACGTATCAGTAAATTTAAGAACGTGTTCGACGAAATGCCTGTAAGAATAAAATGTTATTAATTTCAAAAACTAATTGAAAGGAAATTTAGGTCTTGAATTGTAGATCATGAATCCATTTGACTGAGTCGAGATCCCTACATTTTTCGTGTCCAAATTGGACACGCACCGCGCGTGCGCTGACCCTTTCAGTGTCCTGCTACTCGATATCTCGTATGGACACGACACGCCACGTGGCGGCCTGCCACTTGGCACAGACCAAGGGGCAGTGACTGACATCACACCCATTAAGTTTTGTGTCGTCTTGTGTCGTGTCGGGAGAGAAATCCCATGTGCACAGGTTATGTACACTGTCAGTGAACACTGTTTTTGCTCACTGATACGAGCTTCCCGTTTGGACACGGTGACACGTGGGCTCGTGTCAGGGTCCTAGGAAGAAAGACCTATAGGTGGCGAACCCAGGTGCACGATTTCGTGTCCTGGTTTGACTTGTATCGTGTGCACGAGGACACGACACGCATGCACGAGCCAGTCCTCACTGTATAAATTCTGATACGATGTTTAGTTCGTTTGGACACTTCGTGTCCACTCTAGTGGACACGAGTAATACCCCCTAGACCCATGACACATGGGTATCACACTTGTACACCTGTTTGTGAATTTTAAATGATTAAATTGAGGTTCAAAATAAGGAAAGTTTGTGTCTGTGTTGTGTATCAGTTGGGTTCTTTGTTGAACTGTCAAGGGATTTAAGAACCCATTTCCATGATGATTCGAAGTTAAAATAGTTTAGAAGTTATATTGTATATGTATGTATGCCTGTTGTTAAATTTTGTGGTTTGATTTTGGTTTTGAAATAGGAAACAGTCATGTATTAGTCGGTTGAAATTGGGGTTTTCTTGTGAAACTGATGGTGAATAACTATGAACCTATTTCTGTTTAGAGGGCTAATTCAGTTTGGATTTATATTGTGTAAGGATACATGTTAGTTAGTTGTTTTTAAAACTGAAACTGAACTAGGTATCTGAGTTTCACTGTAAAGGAAACCTGAAAATTTAGGGAATGTGAGATTAATGTTAGTTTAGAATTAACTTGAATTATTAAACTGAGATTTAAAGGTTAAGTATGAGTTAACTGATTTAATGTAGTAAACTGAAATGAGACTGAAAATGGGTTTGATTTTCTAAACGTTTAATGTGAAACTGAAATGAGTTTCATTGTTAAGTACTGAGATTTAATGAAGGGAAAAACCTGAGAATTTCAGTGAATTATTAAACTGAGTTTGATGTTGGGTTACTGTTGAAGGGTATTAAACCTGAAATAAATGTAAAACCTGAGCATTCAAGATCTTAGTATTGGTCTCACTGTTAAATATGTTAACTGTTATTGAAGGATTGAAATCACTGTTAGGTTTTGAAACTGGAATTCATGATGTTAAATTGAGATTGTTTCCTAGAGTAAATGTTAAACCCCATGCCATGTTCTCTTAAACCCTCACTTGTTTTCCATAGTCCTGTCAACACACACATACACATTTACTTCTTAATTTCCCTTTTTTCTTTTTCAATATACATGTATGTATATGTATGTTCATTTACATATATCTAGTTTTCCTACATAGTTATATTTATATTGAATGTGTATGATGCCTATATGTGAAATAATAGTGTATAGATATTACATTGGGTATTGTACTAGTAGGTTGTATTGGTATAGTGTATAGGCCTAGAGTTAAAGTGTTGACTTAGAGTTGACCAAACCCTAGAGTTGACCTATTTTGACTAGATGTTGACTTTGGTTGACCCAGAGTTGACCAAGTTTGACTTTGACCTAGAATGACCTAAAAATCATGTAGATTGCATTAGAAACTTCTTTTACCTTATGTTAAACACATTGTGACCTGTGTTGCTCTAAAATAGGACACATCTACTCTGCCTGGACATCTACACTTACCAGATACTCAGGATATCAGGTGAGTACATTCTCTGACCGTTTTATACTTGCTAGAACTTATATTCCTGCTCTAGATTTACTTTACTTGCATGCTGACACGTCGGTAACACGGATTGGTACTATATGGATCCCTTCATGAGATGTTATCCCCCTCAGGAGCATCAGGTACTTCATGTCTGTGCGTTTCACTTACATCATATATCTTCATGCTTCACTATTCATGCTCGCTCCGTATTCATGTAGTCTCATGTTCGCAGAGTCCTCCATGAATCAATTTTACGTGTGCTCTCATCACGAAGGCAGTGAAATCTTGAACCTTAACGTAACATGTCTGGATCCTTGTGTATTGGTTGGGGCTGGGGGAGTAGAAATAGCATGTGAATAATTCCAAATATTATAATCTTGAACCACCTCTATCTGTTCACATGTCTAGCTTGTACTCTGATTCACTAGTTACTGATAGTCCTCTACTTATAGTAGATATTTCCATTACAGTTATCTCTTTTACTTCATGTACTTTTCTTCAGTTATTCATATATCGTACTCTATTGCATGTTTATTATCTTCTGACATGATATGAACTGCATGAGATATATTGTGCTCGCTCCTGTCCTGACTGGACCTGTTGATATATTACAGAGGATGAGGATGAGGCTTACTACACTACCTATTATGGAGCAGTCCTAGACGACACTTGCGAGTTGGACTCTCAGGAGGATCCAGCTCTAGCTGATGTTATCACCCCTACCGCCTAGACTAGTTTAGTTAGGCTTTATCTTACTTATGTTGTCATTTGGGATTGAGTTGTATTATGTCTGTTATTGTGTCGTTTAGACACTTAGACCTATTTCCATTTCTGTTTGTACTTCTTTTGAGATTTTCATATTTATGATATCGTTCTATCTTCTGCCTTAGATGTGATTGAGACCGTATTCTGTATTGTCACCTTCACTCGGAGTGTATATACTGTACAGGTACCTTATATTGTTAGATGTTGTGACCTAGGATAGCGTTCTACCGCCGACACTGCGGCGTAGGGTGGACGTACCCACTTCTCGTGCCTTTACTCTAGGGTGCGGGTCGTGACATGTCTTTATAGCTCCAAGTAAAGACATCGATGTACTCTCGGATAAGTTGTATCAGAGATTCTTTGTCTTCTCCAGTCAAGCTTTTGCTGATGAAGATAAGTTTAGGGGAAGCCCTATCCGCCAACTCGACTTGGATGACCTCATCTTTTGTGGAAGGTTCGTGCTGTTCGAAGCGTTATTCCCATTGGGATCCCAGGCATTGAGCCCAGGGTTCATCCTCGAAGAATCTGAGTATTTGGTCTTCATCCTCGACTGGGGGATCTGTAAAGACCATATTGACAGACAATTTCCTTTTGAAGGCTTGCCCGATACTGGTATCAGAGTACCAAGTTGAGGAGTCAAAGAAATGTGAATGCATCAGGATCTCCGGCTCTGATCTCTCCGAAGTTGCTGTGGGTGTAACGTAACCCAACCCCCGGCGAGTACGCTAGTAGTAATTTTGGGACTTTCCCTTTAAAGCATGAGGTCGTAAAGGAAGGCGTCGACCTTTGCCATAGTTTAATCCTCTGTCGCTATTCAGGTCGTAACCCATTTTTTGGATAAGGTGTTTGGCTTGAGTAGTATAACGGTAGAGTTGTATCTTGCCGTTATTGGGTTCTGGTTCTGCCAGAGCCAGTCGTTGAGGAAGCTCCAATCAACTGAAGATGATGGGTTCTTCCTCGCTGGAACCAAGAAGTAGGCGCCTCGGGAAGAGACAACTCGGCTAGCGAGATTAGCGGTTGTCACTTGTGTTTGTAACATATACAGAGCGTTGTCTGAGAAATACTTAGTGTTCCAGTGTGCACATAAGTAATTCAAAGACAACTTTCTATTAATGAAATGCAAAATCTTATCTTGAGGGATTACATCATCTAAGGAGTGCGCCTCGGTATTGGTGCATATGTAGTCTCCCAACTCTTCATCTGTGAGCACTACAACTGCCACAGAAGAAGATGGAGGAGGTTTTTCCTTCAACTTGACTACCAAGGGGGCTATAGTCGGAGGTTCCTACGACCTCAGAGTTGGCTTTGGAGCCTTTTGGGGAATTCTTATTTGTATAGGCTCCTTGCTAGCAGCTGATATCATTGAGGGTCTAACTACCACTTTTCTAAAATAAGGGTAATTTTGAACTTTTATAAAATTGATCATATTAGTTATAGAATAATAGATTTAAATCATGATAATGACTAATTGGTGAATTTTAGATTACTTTTATAATATTTAAGTGATGTATTGTGATTGTGTCCTTTGCTATTGAAACCTTAGAACTACTTAGCCCAGAGACTAACCATGGCCATGAAGACCTAACTAATGTGATTAGATTAGCTAATTACCACTTTTTAGCCTAAGGGTAATTTGGTCATTTGTGACATTTGAATTAATTTGAATTTTGATTAATTAATAATGTGCTAATTAATGTGTTAGGCCTTAACCTAGAATTGTCCTAATCTAGATATTGATCATAAGCCTACATATTTGATTAGTAGCTTCTTACTAAATAACAAGGTTAGTAATATCTAGATATTAAGCCTAAGGAGGTATTTTAGCTAGAAACCCTAATTTACTTTGGGCCTTTGCTAGAAAGCCTTGATTTCAACCTAAAGGAAGCCCTTAAACACAATTGAACCTAACCCTAACCCTAGGCTACCCCTTGGCCAGCCACAAGACATCCTACCCTTATATAACATCATGTTAGACCCCCCTGCCTCTTTCATTATACACTTCAAACCCTAATTTATGTTCTTTCCCAAATTTGCCTATTTTATCAAATCAACTCCAAATTGAGCCTAATCAATTGCAATACACTTCCCTAGTGTGGAGGAGGTCTCTAGTAGCTAGCTAGCAAGGATTGGGAGCAATTTGGCCATAGAAATTGGTGTATGATCATTTCAAGTACAATTTTATTGAGATTCCAACTCTCAATAGGTAATGGCCTCTAAACCTATTAATTTCCTGATTTCTCACCATAGATGCATTCATCTAGGCACCATACATCAGTAGGCCATGTTTGGTTAGAAATCAAATCCATTTAGGGTATATATCGGAGGAGTATCGGAGAGATGTGTAAAGTGTTCAATGAAATGTCACATAGAAATAATTATTCTTAATTTCCTAAACTAATTACATGATTTTGTAGCTGGTAATGTGTAGATCCCAAATATATGTGACTGAGTTGGATTTGGATACGTTTTCGTGTCATAAATTGGACATGGGACACCTGCACACGTGTGGTACAGTGTCCTGCCACCCGAGCCCTACATCTTCGTGGACAAGACACTTCGACACACGAATTTTGGCATGAATGTGGGGGCAATGTCTGACAGCATGCCCCCAAAGTTTTAATAGGTTTGGTTCAGTATTTAAGATGTAATCGAGTCTGCACTATTTTGCACTGACACACGAACATGCAAACTTGGCCACTGATATGGACTCATATCTCGGACATGACACATTGTGGACACTAATCAGTGACACAGACACGTACCCCTAGAACTAGGCTACCTACTGACACAACCACGAGACATGTGGTTGGACACACTGTGTCTTAGACCCCCCGACATACCCCGTACACCCCCTGTATGTGCACATGTTTTGACCCCTCTGATTGACACTGTGTCGACACTCTCTGGACTCCTTGCATAACTGCATACTTGTTGACACATTCACCTGACACTCCATTGACACTCTGTAGACACAGCTGCACACTAGTTTTGACATACACTTGTATTCACTTTTCATTTGACACTCGAATATACCACTACACACTTGACACCCTCACTCACTCACTCTTTCACATTGTTTTGATACCGTACAAAGTAATTGCATTTGTTGGCCCATTGGTCATATGGTCAAACTGATTTTAATAATTGATCAAACTCTGTCTCGATATATGGAGCTAGTCAGGATATCTCGGACTCTTGGACATGATCAAGAACAGCTATCTACTCAGTTCAAGACCGAAGCGTTGTTTGCCTGTTCGAGTCTGTATTTCTTTGAGCAATGTAATCTTCTATTATATTGAGTCTAGAAATACAATGTACACCGAGTCGTATTGGCAAATAGGCTATTCCAAAATAATTTCAAAATATTTTTAAAATATCCTTAGTTTTGAAAAACATTCGTATTCACAAAAGCTCCAAAAAGGTTTTCAAATTTCCCCAAAATCTGTTTTGAAAAACCCTAACCTAACCCTGACAGAACTCAGCCAGAGTTGTAAAATCCTAAAATTTTATGGAATTTTTATTTTATTATTTTAAATAATCAGTGTTTATAATCTATTTCTTTATAATTCTTCATTTACTGTTTAAAATAATTTGTAAATTTAAAATTTGTTGACTTGCCTTATTGTACGATAATAATAATAGAAATTTTTATACTAATTGCATTTTTACATACCATGTAATATGAAGAATTTCTTTTTAACAAATATTTATGAAATATTTAGTTATATATATATCATTAGGTTTATGGATTATTATGGAAATTATATGCTAAATAAGTAAATAATTACTATTTGTGAAATACATAAATTTTGTTTATAATATATAGTATAATATTTTGATATTTTATTTTAGATTTTTAGAATTTATTAAGAAATTTTCTGTTATTAAGATATTATTATTCATAAACAAAAAAAAAGGTTCTGCTGACGTCATGCTGACGTCAACAATTTTCAGCTGCCCGAGCTGGGGTTTCCTTTGCTGAGTCCTCTGCGCGAGAGAGCCACTAGGAAAAATTTTTTTTTTGCTGACGTCATGCTGACGTCAGCACTAATTCAAGTAACTTTTTTCCAGCAGCCCGAGCTGGGTCTGGGTGTTCCCATACAGGTTCCTTTGCGCGTAGAAAAAAAAAACACGCTGCTTACTGTTCCCAAAAGGGAACAGTATAGTGCAAATCCCGACCTCCTTATTCTTTTCCGCGAACCATTGTCCCACAGAAAGATTTTGATTAAATCAAAATCTTCACCAAATCTTCCAATATTTAGTCTAATCTATCCCAATTTAAATTCTCTAATGATCCTATCAAATCTAGTATGAATCAAATTCAAATTTGATTAGCTACTCGATTATTAACACAACCTATAACCGGCGGATACGAGCGGGAGGAAGAGGGAATTTTTCAGAAATTCTCTAGATACCTACTACGCTCGCGACGCCTTACCAACCCCAACCTCCCTACGCCTCCCTCCGACCGACTGGAAGCCACCGTCGGCCACTGCATCGCCGCCGAGCCACTCAAAACCGATAGCTAACAGAGTTTTCCCTGTTTGAAGCAACTTCCAGGTACCTACATTCTTACAAGAATTTCTTCCTCCCTAGTTTGTAAATTATTGATCCATCAGTTCCTTTCGATTGCCTACCTAACCATCTAGATTATCCATCAGGTAGATTGTAATCAACTCGACAGAAAACGAATCAAAAATCGAACCAAAATCCCGAAAAATCTGTTCAAACGTGAACAAAAAATTTCGAGCCAGACCCCGAACTTGGAAGGCAGTTCTTGCCAAAACCATTAACAGTTTAGACTTTCTATTTGAAAGGATGTATAGACAACCTATACGAGACAGAAACCCATCTTTTAGTTTTGTTTTTCATTGATTATGTTGTTGTTAAAACAGCCTCAAAGTTTAGAAAAAAAAATTGGTTTTAAAATAATGAATTTCATAAAAACTCTCCGATACGCCGTACATTCCGACAAACCGGGCGACGTGGTCGCACACTATACGCATCGAAAGGTGCGTATGGATGTTGTCGACGTGTGGGAACTGATGGAACTCGATTTCTTTGCGTGTGCGCGACGAAATCAGTGCGTATCCGTCGAGATACCCCCGTATCGACGTTTTACAAACTTGGCCATAACTTCGTGTACGTTCGTCGTATCGAGACGAAATTTGCGCCAGCAGGACTGCATCATTTTTCTGGTCCTGTATGCCAAGTTTGGTCCGATTCTGAGAAGGTCGAATGGAACGCCTATTTGGCGGGCCCGCGACCCGCTCTAACGGACGAATTTGTGCACGGCTCATCGGAATCCAAAACTGGACATACCGTTGAGTTCACCTCCTCAAACCGGACCCGTAGACATGTAGTTTGACGACTTTAGAGACCGTAGGAACTGGCACGCATTTCGATGCAAAACGGGTCCAACGACGGACATCGTTTTGACCCGAAATTATGATTTTGCCCCTGTTCCAGAATTGGACTTTTGGAGAGGCGTTTCCTTGGCATATCTTTTATTCCAAACTCGTTCGTGATGTTTGTTTCAGCATCCGGAGCTCCTTGTGCATTTTGACTTTTGTGTGGACGATTCTGACTGACGGATTTTGCTACTTCTCGCACCACCCTCAGGCAAGATACCTTGCCATTATATTCTGCTTATTTACTGCCAGTTAGCATGCTGATTTAGTTTTATTTTCTTATTTATTGTCATTTTCTATCTTGATATATTTAATGCAATTAACTGTTTAGTTTTATTTCTATTACTTTATTATTATGCATCGACTTAAAGTTAAGGAGACTACCCTATGTTGTGATGCATTCATTGGCCTTGCTACAAGTGTTACACGAATCACGAGTCTCATATAGGTTTCGTACTTGCGTAGTTGGTTGGCCACCGATACGTGAGGATGTGCGTTAGGAAATAACTGCTAATAGAGTTGCATGCTAGAAGACTTAGCAGTTATGAGTCGACATTGGGCGGGGAGAACATGATTGGAAGTTGACTACCATCCTATCTATCGTAGACTCGCTCGCTACTGAGGAACGATAGGTAGACTATAT
Source organism: Iris pallida (assembly GCA_029216955.1). Classification (NCBI taxonomy): domain Eukaryota; kingdom Viridiplantae; phylum Streptophyta; class Magnoliopsida; order Asparagales; family Iridaceae; genus Iris; species Iris pallida. The sequence continues at coordinate 1,165,647 of JANAVB010037217.1, read as the reverse complement.
GCTATAGACTCGCTCGATACTGAGGAATAGTATATGGTGTTGTGACTCGCTACTGAGGTACTGTACTGCATTGGTATTTTCCTGACTTGATCCGGTAGTCATGCGACCATGAACTGTTCTTAAAATGCATTCCACTTAGAATGGTTAGATGACCTTTATCCCTAGGTGTATGTACTTTTCCATATGGTTGTGTACTATACCATTCATGGCTTGGAACAGTATTTTGTCACGAACTAGTGTACCACTCCTTGTCCTTGTTTGGTTGTAGGTGTGGTTCACTACTTCGATGATAAAGTGCTGAACCATGTCATAATCCAGATTATTGTGAGCAGTTTATATTCAGTTTAGATGGCTTGTTTCTCTGTATCTTGTTATGTCCCGCTGAGGACCTGGTGATCTCTTCAGGTGTAGATGGTCAGGATTGCCCCAGGAGCACGGACTCGGTTTAGCACCTTCGTTTTCTATCGAGGATATCTCACCCTCTGACGATGTCTGATTCTTTCCTTACTTGTATCTTTCATTTATTTTGAGAAGTTGAACTCTAGTATCTTAGATTATTTTATAGCTGTTTGGTAGTGTATTTGTTTCCACCCGGCTATCTATCTTTTGACTCTTTTATTTGATACTATCTGGACTATTACTTCTCTTGTGATTTTGTGGATGAGATATAGTTATTTGTGATTGGCCTGTGATTTACATCTTATGTATGCGTACGAGGATTCCACATATTGGAGTATTCTTCGTATGCATGCAGCTGACATGTTTTCGTATGCCTAGTCCTACGTATTTTGGGACTGGGGCATTACATATTTTTGTGGTGGCCCATGCAGGTCAGAGCATATCGTATCGGCTACATAACTGTGCTGATACGAGCCTGCATATAGGATCAGAAATTAGGAAATCTTATCCACATGTTTGATACCTTCCTTGATTCCTCTTCAAACTCTCATTTGATTGCTTGACTTGCATCTAGTTTGAAATTGTTCTAACGAAAATTCTACATCTCGTGCCAGAAAATGAATCCTCAGAACGGTAGCGCTGCACCACTTGCCAGCACTCCCGGAAACTCGACAGCCCAAGAGGAGCAAATTCACTCACAGCATTCTATAGCAACCTCAACCATGCCTTCTCAGCCAGACCAGACGACCCCACCTACTCACCAGCATCCCCAAGCCTCTGAACCCCAGTTAGTTCAGCCTGTTCAGCAGACCCCTGTACCCCAGGGAGGGTATACTCCACCACCCCTTCATCAGAATCTACCTCAAGCTGGACCGCAGATGCCTATGCCCCCGATTGATGGAGATGATACCAATCGGTTCCTTTATACTTTATTGCGGGCTCAGTGGCAGCAAAATGAGCTATTGAGACAAGATGTGATGGTCCCACGTAATAGACCCCCATCTCCACCACCAGCCCAAGTACCAGCACCTCCACCAGGGCCCCATTCATACGTAGGCAGTATTCCAGATTTCACCCAAATGAATCCGAAGACTTTAAAAGGTACCGAAGGCCCACTAGAAGTTTCTTCATGGCTTATTAGCACCGAGAAGAATAAGGGCGTCACAGTTACCTAAAGAAGATTGGATGACCGCAGTTGATTTATTACTCGAGGACAATGCCCATCATTGGTGGAAGGCGGAGGAGAGGCGCTTGGGTACCAATCAGTCATGGGAAGAGTTCTACAAACTCTTCAACGAGTGGTACTTTCCAACCGCTGCTCGGAATGTATTGTATGATCAGTTCCTCCACCTCAAATAAGGCGACCAGTCGGTTGACGAGTATGATGTAGAATTTAGCCGACTAAGCAGATTTGTCGAAGGATTGATGCCAACAGAGAAGGAGAAGGCAAAAAGGTTTCATAATAGATTAAGGCTCGAGCTTAAAACACACACCACTGTGCAATCCAGAATTTCGCACGCTGCAGTATTAGAAGAAGCGAGAAGTCAGGAGATCCTTCAAATGGAAGAACAACAAACTCAAAGATACTATGCCCCGATAGACTTTCCAGTTCAACTTGGTTCAAGAGGCCCCGAACGACGACTTACTGCACAATATCAACAACAAGTCGTGCCCTACCAAATTCCTAGTACAATAACCTGCCAGTTTTGCGGGAGGAGAGGGCACCAGCAGAAGGACTGTCGTCGACGACTAAAGTGTTGATTCAATTGCGGTTCCAATGAGCATAAAATTCGAGATTGTCCCAATCGACATGCCACACCCAGTTTAGCTCCAGCACCATTACAGCAACAGTTATGAGGGCCAATAACTCTCGGGCCAAGTGCACCACAACCACTTTCTTTAGAAGAATATCAGGAGGGACCAGCCTTAGAGGGCCAGACACCAGAGTATGGACCTGCTGGAGAAGAGATGAATAATCTAAGACAAGGACAAGCATTCACCATGGCAGTGCTAGACACCCTTCCCGAGTTGACAGATACCACAGGTATTATTCTAGTTAATACATTATTGGTGCACCTTCGTTAGTATCATATTCATGCATAGAGTAGTTATCTCGTTCTTCTTAAACACATTCGGATTAAGAGTTACCAACTGCACTGCAAGGTACTACCTACAAACACCTTTAGTAAACCCATAAATCGTAGCATAGCCAGACTTGCTTAGAATAGAGATTAAGAATGTAGTCCTTAAGACACGCCTTAGAGTTAGATACCTTTTTGTAGACCTTGTATATGTGAAATGGCCCATGTCCTCGGTTTGTGTGTCATTATAGTGTTTCGTGCTAGGAGGATTCCCATGGGGACACAAGTATGACGCACATAATATTCTTCCATCTATTTGCAATCACTTCGTCCTTGATTCATATCTACCGCATCATGATTCTGTTACTCGTTGATACCAAGTCAAGGTATGATACCACGACTTGGAATATTACTAACTTTATCAATCATAAATTTGTGCCTGGTTTTAATTTTGAGAGAGGAATTTCTGGGGATTATAGATTGAATGCCCTCTAGACTTTTTTTTTACCAATTCATTAGGATAAATTGGTTCCCATTAGAATGATAAATCATTGCCTTATGAAAACTCACTCTCTATTTTTATCCTTGGGTGCTCCCTATTGTGACTGTGATATTTGGAGCACAACAATAGGCTTTTTGTTTCGTCCAACAAGTTTCATAAACAAGACCTCTCCTGCTACCTTAATGAAACATGTTCAACATAGGAGCAATGTTAAAGTATGTAATACCTAGGCTTCCTTTAGTCCGTGACTACAAACGTAAGTACCTCATACCGTCGTACATCTCTTTAGAATTTGTCCTTATTAGCAGTCCTATTACTGTGCTTTCCACGATTACCCAACTTCTATAAGTTGGGTAGAGCTGAGAACTTCATGCAACTTATCCCTTAGAAGAGTCATGTCGAACTAGAGTTCGATGGTAGACTGTCCCTTCCATCCTCTCACATAGCCTTTGTATGGTTACCTAACTGTTTTGTTATTCGTAGCTTCCTTGTCCTCGGATGTTAAGATTTATTTTAATTTCGAGGACGAAATTTTTATAAGTTGGGTAGGATGTAAAATCCCAAAATTTTATGGAATTTTTATTTTATTATTTTAAATAATCAGTGTTTACAATCTATTTCTTTATAATTCTTCATTTACTGTTTAAAATAATTTGTAAATTTAAAATTTGTTGACTTGCTTTATTGTACGATAATAATAATAAAAATTTTTACACTAATTGCATTTTTACATACCATGTAATATGAAGAATTTCTTTTTAACAAATATTTATGAAATATTTAGTTATATATATATTATTAGGTTTATGGATTATTCTAGAAATTTTATGCTAAATAAATAAATAATTACTATTTGTGAAATACATAAAATTTGTTTATAATATATAGTATAATATTTTGATATTTTATTTTAGATTTTCAGAATTTATTAAGAAATTTTCTGTTATTAAGATATTATTATTCATAAACAAAAAAAGGGTTCTGCTGACGTCAGCAATTTTCAGCTGCCCGAGCTGGGGTTTCCTTTGCTGAGTCCTCTGTGCGAAAGAGCCACTAGGAAAAAAAAAAAATCTTTGCTGATGTCATGCTGATGTCAGCACTAATTCAAGTAACTTTTGTCCAGCAGCCCGAGCTGGGTCTGGGTGTTCCCATACAGGTTCCTTTGCGCGTAGAAAAAAAAACACGCTGCTTACTATTCCCAAAAGGGAATAATATAGTGCAAATCCCGACCTCCTTATTCTTTTCCGCGAACCATTGTCCCACAAAAAGATTTTGATTAAATCAAAATCTTCACCAAATCTTCCAATATTTAGTCTAATCTATCCCAATTTAAATTCTCTAATGATCCTATCAAATCTAGTATGAATCAAATTCAAATTTGATTAGCTACTCGATTATTAACATAACCTATAACCGACGGATACGAGCGGGAGGAAGAGGGAATTTTTCAGAAATTCTCTAGATACCTACTACGCTCGCTACGCCTTACCAACCCCAACCTCCCTACGCCTCCCTCCGACCGACTGGAAGCCACCGTCGGCCACTGCATCTCCGCCGAGCCACACAAAACCGATAGCTAACAGAGTTTTCCCTGTTTGAAGCAACTTCCAGGTACCTACATTCTCACAAGAATTTCTTCCTCCCTAGTTTGTAAATTATTGATCCATCAGTTCCTTTCGATAGTCTACCTAACCATCTAGATTATCCATCAGGTAGATTGTAATCAACTCGACAGAAAACGAATAAAAAATCGAACCAAAATCCCGAAAAATCTGTTCAAACGTGAACAGAAAGTTTCGAGCCAGACCCCGAACTTGGAAGGCAGTTCTTGCCAAAACCATTAACAGTTTAGACTTTCTATTTGAAAGGATGTATAGACAACCTATACGAGACAGAAACCCATATTTTAGTTTTGTTTTTCATTGATTATGTTGTTGTTAAAACAGCCTCAAAGTTTAGAAAAAAAAATTGGTTTTAAAATAATGAATTTCATAAAAACTCTCCGATACGCCGTACATTCCGACAAACCGGGCGATGTGGTCGCACACTATACGCATCGAAAGGTGCGTATGGATGTTGTCGACGTGTGGAAACTGACGGAACTCGATTTCTTTGCGTGTGCGCGACGAAATCAGTGCATATCCGTAGAGATACCCCCGTATCGACGTTTTGCAAACTTGGCCATAACTTCGTGTACGTTCGTCGTATCGAGACGAAATTTGTGCCAGTAGGACCGCATCATTTTTTTGGTCCAGTATGCCAAGTTTGGTCCGATTCAGAGAAGGTCGAATGGAATGCCTATTTGGCGGGCCCGCGACCCGCTCTAACGGGCGAATTTGTGCACGGCTCTTCGGAATCCAAAACTAGACATACCGTTGAGTTCGCCTCCTCAAACCGGACCCGTAGACATGTAGTTTGACGACTTTAGAGACCGTAGGAACTGGCACGCATTTCGATGCAAAACGGGTCCAACGACGGACATCGTTTTGACCCAAAATTACGATTTTGCCCCTGTTCCAGAATTGGACTTTTGGACAGGCGTTTCCTTGGCATATCTTTTATTCCAAACTTGTTCGTGATGTTTGTTTCAGCATCCGGAGCTCCTTGTGGATTTTGAATTTTGTGTGGACGATTCTGACTGACGGATTTTGCTACTTCTCGCACCACCCTCAGGCAAGATACCTTGCCATTATATTCTGCTTATTTACTGCCAGTTAGCATACTGATTTAGTTTTATTTTCTTATTTATTGTCATTTTCCTTCTTGATATATTTTATGTAATTAACTGTTTAGTTTTATTTCTATTACTTTATTATTATACATCGACTTAAAGTTAAGGAGACTACCCTATGTTGTGATGCATTCATTGGCCTTGCCACATGTGTTACACGAATCACGAGTCTCATATAGGTCTCATACTTGCATAGTTGGTTGGCCACCGATACGTGAGGACGTGCGTTAGGAAATAACTGCTAATAGAGTTGCATGCTAGAAGACTTAGCAGTTATGAGTCGGCATTGGACGGGGAGAACATGATTGGAAGTTGACTACCACCCTATCTATCGTAGACTCGCTCGCTACTGAGGAACGATAGGTAGACTATATGCTATAGACTCGCTCGATACTGAGGAATAGTATATGGTGTTGTGACTCGCTACTGAGGTATTGTACTGCATTGGTATTTTTCTAACTTGATCCGGTAGTCATGCGACCATGAACTGTTCTTAAAATGCATTCCACTTAGAATGGTTAGATGACCTTTATCCGTAGGTGTATCTACTTTTCCATATGGTTGTGTACTATACCGTTCATGGCTTGGAATAATATTTTGTCACGAACTAGTGTACCACTCCTTGTCCTTGTTTGGTTGTAGGTGTGGTTCACTACTTCGATGATAAAGTGCTGAACCATGTCATAATCCGGATTATTGTGAGCAGTTTATATTCAGTTTAGATGGCATGTTTCTCTGTATCTTGTTATGTCCCGCTGAGGACCTGGTGATCTCTCCAGGTGTAGATGGTCAGGATTGCCCCAGGAGCACGGACTAGGTTTAGCACCTTCATTTTCTATCGAGGATATCTCACGCTCTGACGATGTCTGATTCTTTCCTTACTTGTATCTTTCATTTATTTTGAGAAGTTGAACTCTAGTATCTTAGATTATATTATAGCTGTTTGGTAGTGGATTTGTTTCCACCCAGCTATCTATCTTTTGACTCTTTTATTTGATACTATCTGGACTATTACTTCTCTTGTGATTTTGTGGATGAGATATAGTTATTTGTGATTGGCCTGTAATTTACAGCTTATGTATGCGTACGAGGATTCCACATATTGGAGTATTCTTCGTATGCATGCAGCTGGCATGTTTTCGTATGCCTAGTCCTACATATTTTGGGACTGGGGCGTTACAAGAGTTCGGCCAGAGTTCGGTAAGTGGCCGTTTGGATTTTTGAATGCTTTGGAACTTGGTCCTCCTGCAGTTACAAATTTGACCGAGATTTGCTCATCGAGTTCTGCCCGAATTCTGCCAGAATTTTGTCTTTGGAACTCCTATAAATAGAGAAGGATTTCGATCATTTTAACTCACTCATTCACTTTCAATCTTCTCTCTACTTAAAAGCTTTTAGTCTTCCAAAGAGTTTTTCTCGAGCTTTAATTTTCAGATCCCAAGCCAGTTACAATCCTCTAGTCGATTTGCCAGTGCGGTGCAGTCTAGAAGTTTCTGAGTGATTGTAATTAGAAGGCTTGATAGAAGAATACCTCTTCATAATTGAAGTTGGACGAGTTCTTCGTATCAAAGCTCGCGTTGTGGAAGTTGCAAGGACTTCGTAAGAAAACTTGCGGTTTTGCCAATAGTGGATTCAAGTAGTAGCAAGAGTTCTACCGACTGGACTAGTCCTCAACAGAGGAAAACCAGTATACATCGTTGTCTTTGCGTTTGATTTCTTATCTCTGCCTTTACATTATTTAGTTGTGATTATTATTCTGTGATCTTGCTGCTAGCATTTTTTAATTAGCATTATTCCGCTGCCAACTCTATTCACCCCCCTCTAGAGTATTGTGCTTTACGATTTTGTTCCTACAATTGGTATCAGAGCGGGTGTTACAGGTAAAGCAAGGTAACATTACAATTATTTATTCATTTAACTAATTGCTATATAGATCACAGCACAACACATGGCAACTGTGAAATTCACAAGTGAAGGCCAGGCCACAAATAGACCTCCAATGTTTGATGGTACGAATTATACCTATTGGAAAACACGGATGAGTTTCTTCTTGAAATCACTTAACTTTGATTTAAGGTCTATTGTTATTAATGGCTATCAAAAGCCACCTCATATAAATATTGATGGAGTTTTAATTGAAAAACCCTATAACAGATATACAGAGGAAGAAAAGAAAAAGGCCAGTCTTGACGCACGTGCTATTGACGCTTTACTTTGTGCTTTAGACATAACTGAATTTAACAGGGTGTCTATCTGCACAACTGCTAATGAAGTGTGGAAGCTTCTTGAAGTCACACAGAAAGGCAAGACTCAAGTCAAAGAATCAAAGGTCAGCAGACTTACTCAAGAGTATGAGGTATTCAAGATAAAGCCCAACGAAACAGTTACTCAGATGTTCGAAGGATTCTTGGATATTGTAAATCCTTTGTCCTCCCTAGACAAAGATTACAGTAACCATGAAAAGATTCGCAAACTCCTGCGAGCACTTACCAAAAACAGGATTCCAAAGGCAACTGCAATTATTGAAGGGAACGACCTCACAATTATGTCCCTCGAAGTACTCATGGGTAAGCTACTCACTCATAAACTGGAGCTACAAGATTTTGAAGAGCCTGTACCAAAGGAGAAGACGATCGCTTTCAAGGCTCAACACAGAAAAGCTGCTGAAGGTGATTCAGACAGCAGTGAATCCGATGCTGAAGATCAAGCACTCCTAGCAAGGAAATTCAAAAGATTCATGAGATATGAGAAGAAAGCCAAAGAAAACAATAGCAGCAACAACTGGTATCAAGATGATGCTGTCTGTTATGGCTGCAAGAAGAAGGGACACATGAAGAAGGATTATCCTACAAACTCATCATCAAGCAAGAAGAGCAACAGGTATGAGAAAGGAAACCTGAAGAGATCAACATCTCGGAAGTATGCCAACACCAGCATATGGCATGAAAGTGAAGCCAGCGACTCAGAAGACGAACAATCAGAAGACGCTACAAACATATGCTTTATGGCATCCGATCAGGTACCTACTGAACCTGTAGTTGATACATACGATGACTTTACCTTTGAGCAATTAGGAGATGCCTTCAGTGAACTGATAAGTGATTACAGGAAACTGCGTAGAAAATATCAGACCTCTAAAAAGGTACTCAAAGAGTACAATGGTGAAATAGGAAGACTTACCGACCAACTAGCTGAGGTTATAAATAATATTAGTGAGTCTGGTGAGCTTTCATCTGTCAAGCTTTTATTACACGAGACTACCAAGTCATCTGAAGAAAAAGACAAGGTTATTGACCAATTGAAAGAAGAACTTTCTAAAGAGAAAAAAAGTCTTCAATGTGCACAAGTTAGAATGGAAGCACTCACTTCTGACTATACTAAGTTATATGACACTTCCAAAAGATTGGAAATTAGGTTAGGAAAACAGCCTGAGACTGCTGCTTCCTACCCTAATACGTGTCACTTACCGAATAATCGGAACATTCCCAAACCAAACACTGTCAGACCTAACCATATCAAACCTTTACCCCAAAATGTTAAACAGGATTATAGGTATGCTTTCTTCTATACTAGAAAACCTAAGCCTACCAACCATGCACATCACTCAGCTTTCAACATTCAACATGCACAATGTCATTATTGTGGCCACACTGGTCATATTTCTCCAGCATGTAGAATCAGAAAGCTTGTTGATTTAAATATTTATACATGGATACCAAAAACTAACATTTCAGGACCCTACAAGAAATGGGTACCAAAAGTTTCATCTGCAAATTGTTTTGTAGGTAGAACATCTTTCACATGCTAAAAGTAAATGGATACTCGACAGCGGTTGTTCACGGCATATGACAGGTGACGCAACATTATTTGCAACACTGTCGAAGAAGAAGAAGGAAGGTTGTGTCTCCTTCGGTAATAACTTAAAAGGGTATATCATTGGTATCAGTGATGTTGGTAAGTCTCCCTATCCTGTGATTAAGGATGTCTGTCTGGTTACCGAGTTGAAACATAATCTACTCAGCATAAGTCATTTAGCTGATCATGGTTATGGCATCAACTTTGGCAAAGACAAATGTACTATAGTTGATAGCTCAACTGGTAGTACTATCTTTGAAGGTATCAGGGAAGACAACATATATGTTTTCTATTTGTTGGAAGAAACTAATATTTTAGGTAGATGCTTAATGGCTAAAAGTGATGAGAGTCATTTGTGGCATTTGAGACTCGGTCACGCAAATATGGACACAATCTCAAGATTATCCACGAAGAAGCTAGTACGCGATTTACCGGACATAACATTCAAAAAGGATTTGGTATGCAGCCAATGTGAAAAAAACAAAGCTACCAGATCCACATTCAAGTCAGTAAACGCAGTATGTACTACTAGACCTCTATAATTGCTACATATGGACTTATTTGGTCCTAGCAGAGTTGCTAGCCTCGGAGGTAAGTTATATGCTTTTGTAATTGTAGATGATTACTCTAGATATACGTGGGTATACTTTTTGACATGCAAGAATGATACACTATCCGAATTTGTCGCCTTTTGCAAGAAAGTATAGAATGAAAAAGGTTACATGATCACTCGTATTAGAAGCGATCATGGTAGCGAATTCGAGAATGCAGAGTTTGAGCAATCTTGTGACACACACAATTTTGTACACGAGTTCTCCTGCCCTAGGACTGCACAACAAAATGGAGTGGTGGAATGTAAGAACAGAACTCTATCTGAAATGGTCAGAGTAATGTTAAACCAGTTTAGTCTACCCAAATATTTCTGGGCTGAAGCTGTCAATACAGCTTGTTTTGTTCTCAATAGAGTTCTAATTCGACCCAAATCGAAGAAGACTCCATTTGAGTTATGGTTTGATAGAATTCCATCAGTTTCATATTTTAGAATATTTGGTTGTAAATACTTTATTCTTAATACAAAAGACAATTTGGGAAAGTTTGATGAAAAGACCGATGAAGGTATATTTTTAGGTTATGCGGCCAAGAGCAAAGGATACAAAGTCTTCAACAAATGAACTATGATCATCGAAGAATCAATCAACGTCACCTTTGATGAATTGAATCAAATAACTATCGATGACAATGACGAAGATCTAACTGTACCAAGCTCAGCACCAGCGATTCTCCAAGAGAAGAACCCGAAAGCAGCTACCTTCGGAGTCTGCCAAAAAGATTAAAATTTACGGCTGATCATCCAAAGGATTTGGTAATTAGTGATATTACCAAAGGTGTAAGTACTCGTACATCCAGTAGAGATATTGTTTCTAGTGTTGCATTCATTTCACAGCTAGAACCCAAAACCATTGATGAAGCATGTAGTGATAATTTTTGGATAGATGCTATGCAAGAGGAATTAAACCAATTTGAACGGAATCAAGTTTGGGAACTTGTTTCCAAGCCTATTGATCATCCGTTCATTGGCACCCGTTGGGTATTCCGAAATAAACTTAATGAGAATGGTTTAGTGACTCATAATAAGGCTCGATTCGTAGCTCAAGGATACATTCAGGAAGAAGGTATCGACTACGATGAGACTTATGCCCCAGTTGCGAGATTAGAATCCATTCGCATGTTATGTGCATTTGCATGTTTTCATAATTTCAAATTATTTCAAATGGATGTCAAGAGTGCATTTTTAAATGGTTTTGTAAAAGAAGAAGTTTTTGTAGCACAACCTCCAGGTTTCATAGATTTTAAAAACCTTGATCATGTTTTCAAGTTAAAGAAAGTTTTATACGGTTTGAAATAAGCCCCTCGTGCTTGGTATGATCGTCTAAGCTCTTTCCTACTTGACAACAGTTTTTCAAAGGGCAAGGTTGATACTACTTTGTTTATTAAGTCTTTTAATGGCAAGCTTCTCTTAATACAAGTCTATGTCGATGATATTATATTTGGATCTACTGATGAATCTCTTTGTCAAGAATTCTCTAAGTGTATGCAGAATGAGTTTGAGATGAGCATGATGGGAGAGCTAAAATTCTTTCTCGGACTGCAAATCAAACAAACTGACAATGGAACATTCATAAATCAAGCCAAGTACACAAAAGATTTGTTAAAGAAGTTTGATCTGGACAATGTCAAACCTATTGGCACTCCTATGGTAACTTCAACAAAGCTTGATATTGATGAATAAGGCAAGCTGGTCGACACACGTAAGTATCGAGGTATGATCGGTAGTTTACTTTATTTAACTGGTAGTCGTCCAGATATTATGTTTAGTGTTTGCCTGTGTGCACGTTTTCAAGCTAATCCAAAGAAATCACATCTGTGTGCAGTTAAGCGTATCTTTTGATACCTTAAGGGCACTTCTTCTGTTGGCTTATGGTATCCCAAAACCAAGTCCTTTGACCTTATTAGTTACTCGGATGCAGATTTTACTGGATACAAAGTTGATAGAAAAAGTACCAGTGGTACATGTCATTTCTTAGGCAAGGCTTTAGTCTCATGGTTTAGTAAAAAGCAAAATTTTGTAGCTCTATCAACACCAGGGGCTGAGTATATCATCGCAGGACGTTGTTGTGCTCATATTTTGTGGATAAAACAAACCTTGAAAGACTATGATTTATTTTTCACACACATTCCCATTTTCTGTGACAATACGAGCATAATTAATTTGACTAAGAATCCAGTATGTCATTCTCGTACTAAGCATATCGAGATTCGAAATCATTTTCTTAGAGATCATCATCAGAATGGAGATATTAACCTTGTATACATAGACATTGAGAATTAATTAGCTGACATCTTCATAAAACCTCTAGCAGAAGATCGTTTCAATTATTTACATCGAGAATTAGGAATTTTGGACGTCAATAATGTTAATTAATTTTGTTTTATGATTATATTTCAATATGCAAAAACTGTGTTAGAAATAAGCCAATAAAGAGTCTGTCTGTCACCACAACTACGGTTGAAGCGAAGCGGTACTTAAGAGTTCCCCGATGAACCTCCTCCAGCTGGGACAGTACTCCTACAGCTAATCTGAGACAGTCGTTGTGTAACAAAATTTAATCTATAAAATACTATTAATTATATTAATTGAAGGTTGAAATTACTAGTCTTTGAATTAAATTTTTGAAATGAGTCAATAAAAAAGAAAGTGGTCCAAACCAACTAACAGAACCCCTAGCGAATTCGGCCAGAATTCGGACCGAATTCGGCCCGAGTTTGGTTAGTGGTACCTGGTTATATAACCAGAACCCGAGAGCCTCTTCTTCTTCATTGCTTCTAAAACTACCTTCACAGCAACATCTGTTTGCAAAAACAAAAGTATGAAACTTTATTGATAGCAAACTTTGTAAAAGATTACAATTTGAATTCTGGGAATGGTACAACTTTAGGAATCCAATCTAGATGACGATTGCTTTATCCCTTGGACGATGTGAACTTTGAAGACGAAGCCTCTGAAGTTGAGAACAACTCTGGAATTGAAGGCAGAAAGCCTCGAAAGTCGAAGGCAAAAGCCTCGGAAGAATGCAGTAGCACTTGGGCAAGAACTCCTGAACTCTCTGATTTATGATCTCTGATTTCTGAACTCTTGATCCCCTTGAAATAAAGACTTGAAACTCTATTTATAGAGTTCTGGAAATAACTAACTTTCAGTTATTCTGGACTGTGCAGGATAATTTGCGCAGCAATTGGTTTGCGCAGCATTGGACTGCGCAGGCAGTTGCTGGATCGTGGGCCAACTATCTGGGACACATGGCATCATTTGATTGAAATGCGCATGATCGTGCATAGACAGTTGCCACGTAATGAGCAGTTGATGGCATGAATGCCACATGTACTTTATCAGTTATGTTGATAGAATGCGCAACCTGAACTACGCAGACTTTGGTTTACGCAGACTCAGACTGCACAGGAATGGATTGCGCCATCATGGACTGCGCTGCCAACTGTCAGCCGCCCTCGAGCACTGTGCGACGTATTAAACAAACAGTCTCCTCGTACTCCGTACTGTCAGCTGTCAGGAAGATTTGATTTGATTTAGGTAATGATGACTTCTGCCACATCAGCCTGTGCAGTTGGGAACGTGCGCAAACCAACGTGCGCAATTCGATTGCTGCGCAATCTGTTGTCTGCGCAACTCATCAAACTGATGTATATCTTGATTTTTTTGACTTTGTTGATTGATGCAACTTGATTTTTTAGGACCTACAAGACCCCCTTCAAAGTTTTTGAAAGTTGATTTTATTCAAAATTTTGAAATACTTTGAATTTTGAATCAAATTGCGCATGAGGATGAGCTGTCTGCGCAAAGCGAAGAGCCCCCAATTTTAGGCGCAATCCGAGGCAGCCGTTTCATATTTCGAAAGCTATAAATAGCCATCTCTTCATTTTCATTTCTTTACTTTGCATCCTTCGAGCTCTTGAGAGAAATCCCCCCGAACCCTTGCTGTTTTCCTCCTCCGACGACTTTCATGGCACCCCGACGATCCTCCACTGTCGCCGCCGCCGCGAAGGGCAAAGCCCCGGTCGAGTCCTCATCCAGAACTGCGCACAGAGCCTCTCGTCACGAAGATGCCCACCCTGCGATGTTAGGTAGAAGACTTCAAACCCTTTTTAGGGTTTTGATACCATTATCTTTCGAAATCCATCTCTTTTTAGAGATATAATCATACTGTGCCACCCTCTTTAGGGTTCTGGTTGCACAAATCAGCTAACTCTTCATTTTTATGAAGATCGACTTTCTGCGCAATCGGTTGAACTGTGCTGGCAGATGTCAGCGCAATCTGCTGATTTGTGCGAGATTGTCAGCACAAACTGATGGCTGTTCGTTCGCGCAGTCTGATGTTTGCGCAAACTGATGTTGCACAATCTGATGTTGCGCAGTCTGATGTTGCGTAATTTTGATGACAAAATTTTTTAATTTTGACTTATACTGAATTTTTTTGTTTCTTTCTGCCTGATGCAGTGAACACGAGAGATGATCCTGAATATGAAACTTTTGTGGGAACTCTTTCGGAGTCTGAATATAAAGAAGATCTGTCTTATGTTCACTATCCTCAGTACGATCTGCCGGCCTCCCGTCAGGCTATTCTGATCTCTCAGGATAATGAGACTTTAATGTGTTTGATGAATGGACAGCCCCTAGAGTCAGCGGATGCTGTTATTCATAAGAAACCCTTATTCCTGTTCGGTGAAGCCTTTGAGAAAGTCTTTCAGCCTAGGCCGAGGATGGAGGAGAGAATAGTTTACCAGGAAAATAGATCATTCTTTCTACCAGACATTGCTCGCTACCTCCCTTTGTCGCGGTATGCTCATGCAAGCTACCCAAGGAAGATGGAGTAGAACATCACTCTTTTTCAGGATGCCCGTGCAGGGAAAATCTTCGTAAAGAAGGGGCCAAACAAGAAGGATATGTTTTATAGCTCCTCTGATAGATATAGCGTCCTGTTGAGAGGCTTGAGACCCGGCTGCATTCCACCAGAGAACTCCTCTATGCTGATGCCTGTCAGGACACTGATATTCGCAAATGAATTTGCGAAGGCTGAAGGAAAATACCCCGAACAAGACATCAGACTGACTGGATTGGTGAATCCAGGTTACAAGCGATGGAACTACATTGCGAATTGGACTATGACAACATTCTAAGACAGACTCCAACAGATCAATCTGTATCAAGCAGTGTACGCCACTGTATACGGCTTTGCTCCCAACCCACATATGTTTTTAGCCTTGGCTAAGAGGTACAACTATAGGACAGGAACCTTCATGACCCCGGGTGGAGAGATAGGATTTGTACTCCACGAGATGAAGTATATCTTGTACCTGTCCATGGCAGATGCTCCGTATGAGGAGTTTGTACCGACAAATGATGAACTGGACAAGCTTAGAAAAGAGAATGCAGCGATGGTGGCAGTGTTCGAGGAACTACTATGCCATTACAAGATCTGCTCTCTGTTTATAAGAGTGCTACTGCCAACACTTGTTACTCTTCGAAGTGGTTACCATATCTGTTTCTCAACCACATAGAAGAGAAGAAGACCAAGGAGAATGACAAATGCTACCCTAACTTCTTTAAACCTTTGAGCAACGCAGAGGTTATAAAGCTAATGGAACAGAGTGGTAACTTTGATAAAAAAATGAAAGATGATCATGAGTATCCTCCTTTGAAGACAGGGGACACTTTGGAGAGTTACTTAAGAATGGGCTATAGACCCATGTCAGAAGAAGCACAACTGGCAGGGTTCCTAACATACTGGCTTCGGAGGTTTGTGGTTCCCGGATCCAGTGCGGTGGATCGCTTTCACCGCGGCATTCTGTTTGCTGCTGTCAAGTTAGTCTTTGGCTGTAAGATGGACTTGTTATCAGCAATGACCTGCAAACTAAATGCCAGTCTTCGTTTATACGTCGACTTGATGCTGAAGGCGAAAGAAGAGAAAGAGTTCCCTCGCTTGGAATTGCCATATACATATTTATTTGGATGGTTGCTTCTCCACTATCCAACCTTAATGGACCCCGGCATGGGACCGGTTGATGGCAGTTTTCTCCGAAGATATTCTCATGGACAATGGAAATACACTTCTTTAAGCGAGTGTAGATATATTTTGAATCTGAATAGAAGATGGAGCTTCTGTTGTGCTCCTCTCCCTGCTGGGTACGATCAGATGCCCACAAATATGGTGGACTCGAAGATACAGCCTCTGACCCGTGCAGCCTTTGAATGGTTGAAGACGATTCGACCATCTCATCTGGTTTATCGGTTCGAAGAAGAATGCTATTTAGAACCATATCTTCCCAGTCGATTTGCTCGGCAGTTTGGGTATGATCAGTTCCATGTAGGGAATGCAATTACCTGCCTTCAAGGCAAGGGTTATTTGATAGACGGGGCCAGAGCTTGGGCTTATTACAATGCCCATGACACGAAGATTGTATTCTCGATGCCATCAAAGAGTACTCCCCAGGGTCCTCGGATGCTCTTCACATATTCAGTGTTTTATACATCCGCGAATACTTTTGCCGAGAATTTTAATCTCGCAGATAGTTTCGCTACTGCAACAAGATTGATGAGAGGGAGAATTGCTTCATCGATCCCTGCAAATGATGAGGTGCACGAGCCAGCGGATGTACCTCTAGAAACTTCGAGGGAGATTATGTTCCCTCAAGAGGTAAATGCACCACTGCATGTTTCTCTGAAAGTGGGTAGATCTCCCGCAAAGAAAAGAAGAAAAGAGGAGCCTCCTGCTCCAGCAGCAAAGAAGATATTAATCCTAGATCATTCTTCTGAAAAGGTCACTACAAGATCCCAATCTTGGCAATTGGCCGAGATACATCAAGAGGCTGCCACTACACCAACTTCTGTGCAGAAACAAGCAGAACCAGTAAATGTAGAGAGTCCTACCAGACCTCTACACAGAAAGAAGAGGGTAGTCACCAGAAGAATTTTAGCAGAATCTTCTTCCAGACAAATCCTGACTTCAGTAGATGCTGTAGCAGGAATTATAATGTCATCTCCCACACCTGTTTCTGAATCTGGGAGCAAAACTCTTGAAGAAACTGAACAGAGGAGAGATCTTATCCCAAGAGCTGAGGTTGAAGAGTCTAGAGAGAACATCACAGAGGAAGAATAAAATGTTGTACGACCTCTTTCACCTGTTGCAGAGGCAACTCAACCTCCTCTTACTCCTAGGACTCTTCGTGAAGAAGAAGATCGTGAAATGATCGCAGCTTTAGAAGATTACAGTTATAGCCTGCAGGACGATCAGACTGCAACTAACAGTAGAAATGCAGCAGAAGAAGAAGAAGAAGACGAGGAGAGCTCTTCGTCTGAAAATGTTGATGAATATATACAAGATCCTGAAAGGGATAATGAAGAACATATATCTCTTGATACTGCCGATGATATTTCAGATCCTAAAAAGGATATTGAAGTGGAGGCATCTGCAGAAAAAGCTGCTGATCTTTTAAATCCTGATAAAGATGTTGAGATAGATAGATCTCTTGAAGAAGCAGCCGATGAAGATGTGCTGAAAGAAAATCCCGCCACTGACCCTCAAGGTATAAGACGAGATCTAGCAATCTTCTCTTTTAAAATAGACTGATAACTAATATCTTCATTTGTAATTCTTGCAGATCTTGAGACTCTGCCAACACCTCCAACGGACCTGGCTGTGGTGCCCATACCAACGGTGGTTGTTAGTAGTAGTCATCATTTATCCTGCAGTTCTGAAGCGGGCAGCAGCCAGGCTATCGCAGCTGAAGCTACTTCCGTTCAACGGGAGTCCATTCCAGCAGGGAATGCACTTATTGCTAGATCGAACCAAGGTAAGATTACTCTTATTTGATCTTCTTGTTCATCGGCAAACAATTAGTAAAATAACAAATTTACTATTGCAGAGGATCAAACAGGAGGAGCGACTAGCTCTACTCTGGCTCTTTTGTTTAAAGAGCCTGTTGTCCAGCCACAAATGGTCGAGCAACCTACTGCCTCATCCTCAACAGGAGTAGCAGCGACTCCTGGAACTCTGGCCATTAATCAACAAGTTATCCAGTCATTCACCAGATGCTTCTTCGAGTCGCTGGGATCTCTTGTTCATAAAATGATAGAGAAAGAAGGAGCTGATTTCATTATGGTTAGGAAGCCAACTTCTTTCTTAATAAGAGCCATAAGGGAGCAAGGAGACGAGGCTCAGGCCACTCTCCTTGAACACATATTGAACGAATTAGAAGTCTCCATAAAGAAATATAAGGAGCTCAAGAAGAAGGAGATAGACTCTTTAGTGCAGGCTGAATTTGAGCGACTGGCTCAAGCCGCTGATATAGAAAGGGTAAACCTTCAAAATCTTTTAGAGGCTCATTCTGCAAAATTAGCTAAATACAACTCTAAGATAGAATCAGTTACTTTAATGGCTGAAAGCAAAGGACAGAGACTTGCTGAGCTGAAAGCAGAAATTACTCGCCTCCAGCAAGAATTTGAAGAGGAAACTGTTAATCACCAACTTGTGATTGAACAATTCAATGCCTTAATTCAAGAGAGGAATGAGTACGAGACAACCCATGGTGCAGAAATCACCCGTCGGACAGTGGACATGCCCGTTTTTGATGAAGAAAGCGGGATGGAAGAAGCAAGAAGGATAGTAACATCAACTCATGAAGAAGAGCTGCAGACACTGAAGCAGCAAATTGATAATCTGATTATCCCTCCTTCTTAATTAGAACTTTTTTTGTATTTTTGTGTTTGTTGCTGTATATGCGTTTCTGTAATGCCTCATATTTTGATATAAAAGATATTTTATTGTGGCTCCATTATTTATTGCATATCTTATTTAGATATAAATAATAAAGATAAAAAATATATTCAGAGGTGCAAGACATGATATATTTTTAATGAATATTATTATCTCGATTTGACAACTTAATCGAAAACGACAAGTTGCTGATGTGGATAATGAACGATGATGAATCGTCAATGTATGTGAAATGAATGAACGGGAAGACCGTCAAGTGATAGATGATAATGAACGAGTGAACCGTCAAGTGATGATGAACGAACGGGTGAACCGTCAAATGATGATAAATGAACGGATGAACCGTCAAGTGATGATAAACGAACGGATGAACCGTCAAATGATGATAAACGAACGGATGAACCGTCGGGCATTAATGAACGGACGAACCGTCAGATGAATGTGATAAATGAACGGATGAACCGTCATGCATTTAATAAACGGACGAACCGTTGGATGAATATGATAAATGAATGGATGAACCGTCATGCATTTAATGAACGGACGAACCGTCGGATGAATGTGATAAATGAACGGATGAACCGTCATGCATTTAATGAACGAACGAACCTTCGGATGAATGTGATAAATGAACGGATGAACCGTCATGTATTTAATGAACGGATGAACCGTCGGATGAATGTGATAAATGAACGGATGAACCGTCATGCATTTAATGAACGGACGAACTGTCGGATGAATGTATCGCTTTATTAGTTGAGGAACTTCTGCCTATAAATATAGCAGAAATCTGACAGGAATGAACACTTCTACTCTTCAACATAAAAATGTCTTCTGGAGAAGCATCTAAGAAGGCTGAGATTGCCCCGAAGGTTCAGAAGCGCACTGAAGAACGCCCTGCCGATCCAGTTCAGCCGAAGGAGGCAGAAGCAGGCGAAGGTCCGTCTGCACCCTAGCCACCACGAGACATTCTGGACTTCCTGCTCGAACTAAAAAAGACTGAAGAAGAAGAAGCCATGAGGATGGCCGCTTGCAAGTTCCTCGTGGGTTCCAATAAGGAGGTTCTCGGCTCTTTTGCTGATCGTGTTTTTGAGAAGGACGGTAGTGGCCCTCGTCCAAATGTAGAGAAAGATGATAGTGATCTTTAATATCATGTACTATCATTCATGATTAAATAAAACTTTATTTATAAACATGAACTTGTTTGATGATTTACAAGCATTTATATTTTATACATAATACTTCTTAAGGAACTTGCCATTGATAGGCATCATAGCAACTCGACCATTAAGTTCTGAGAGTTGATATGCTCCATTTGAGAAGACTTTGCTCACAACATAGGGACCTTCCCATTTCGCATCGAATTTCCCTTTGCTCATATGAGTCATAGTCATAGGACGTCTGACCGCTAGAACAAATTCTCCTTGTTGAAATGTTCTGACTTTAACTTTGCGGTTGAAAGTCTTCGAAATGCGGGCTTGGTATAACTCAATATGTTGTTGAGCCATTAATCGCTTCTCATCAAGTGCTTCTAACTTTTGAAGTCGAAGAAGGTCGTTATTCTCTGTAGTAACCTCGTTAGCAATGGCAATCCTTAAAAAAGGAATTTACAGCTCCAAAGGAAGGACAGCTTCACAGCCATACACCAAAGAGAAAGGTGTAAAGCCTGTGGGATTGCGGACCGTAGTTCGGTAGGCCCAAAGACATTCGCCAAGTTTCTCGCTCCAATTTTGTTTGTTAGTAGATACAAACTTCTTAAGGAGTTTAATGATGGTTTTGTTAAAGGCTTTAGCTAAACCATTAGCGGCAGGATTGTATGCTGTCGAAGCGACATTGTCAATCCGGTGATCATCGCAGAATCTAGTGAACTTCTGGCTGATGAATTGAGGTCCATTGTCATGGATGATTCTTCAAGGTACACCAAATCTATAGATAACGTGGTGTTTAACGAAGTTGATGACACTGCTAGTCTTGACTTCAGCCAGAGGTATAGCTTCAGCCCACTTGGAGAAGTAGTCGGTTATCGCCAATATGAACCGATGTCCTCTAGAAGAAGGAGGATTGATAGGACCAATGACATCCATGCCCCAAGCTTCGAAAGGCCAGGAAGCAGCAGTCGGATGTAAAAATTCTGATGGTTGATGAATGAAATCTGCATGGATTTGACAAACACGACATTTTCTTGCATATTCAATGGCATCTGATACCATAGAGGGCCAGTAGTAACCCATGCGTCGGATGCGATCCTGTAGTTTAGGACCGGGCTGATGTACTCCGCAATCACCGTCATGAGCTTCACGTAGTACTTGTTTTGCTTCATCACCAGCTAAACAGCATAGAAGAAGACCGTCATAAGTCCGTCGATAGAGAGTCTTAGTGGTTTGATTATAGTAGAATCGTAGAGATCGTCATCGAATACTTGTGGCCTCCTTAGGATCTTCGGGAAGTATGTCATATACCACAAAGTCAATGAAAGGAGTTCTCCAATCGTCATCGATAACATTGACTTTAGCAAAATTGCTGAATTCAATATTACGATTATTTTTGATGCAGAACAGTTCTCGGTTGGAGATAACCACCACCTGCTGTCTTTTGATAGGGATGGCTAAGACAGCTGCAGGATTGGCCAAAGCATCTGCTTCAGTATTGCAAGCTCGTCGAACATAGTCTATGAAGAAAGCTTTGAATGATATAGCTATCTTGATCGCTGCTTCGTGATAAGGCATTAGATCTTGATGACGGACTTCATAGGTTACTCTAACCTGATTAACAACCAGCTTAGAATCACCGTAGACTTCGAGATATTCAACATTTAGTTGTTTGGCTAACTGAAGGTTGATGAGTAGAGCATTGTACTCCGTTACATTATTGGAGCAAGATTCATCTAGAGAGTAGGCTCTTTGGATAGTTGATCCGTCTGGAGAAACGAGGACCACTCCAACACCTGCCACAATAGCACCATTTGGTCCGATCCTTGACGCACCGTCAAAGAATAGACGCCATGTTAGAAACTCTTCAGAGATCATGTTGACTTCCAACGTCTCGTCTGGAATTTCGTCATATAGCTTGGATGTTTCTGGTACAGGATGAGCCGCTAAGAAGTCTGCCAGTGCTTGACCTTTGACAGACTTTTAAGGAACATATACCATGTCATATTGAGCTAGCAAGATTGTCCATGTGGCCAGCCGAGAATTAAGTGTACTAGGCTTCTTCATCAATACCCGAAGAGGATTAACTCGGGATATGACATGAATAGTTTGGCCAATGATGTAATGCCTCGTCTTCTGCACAGCAAACATGAGAGCCAGACATTCTTTCTCGATCGAACTATAACGGTGTTCAGCACCAATCATAGTACGGCTAAGATAATAGATAGCCTGTTCGTGGCCTTCTTTGTTCTTTTGGGCAAGTAAAGCACCCAATGAATGATCCATAGCATGGACATACATTAAGAATGGAATGCCTGAGATTGGTGGTACCAAAACAGGTAGGTTCATAAGATATCGTTTGATGTCGTCGAATTCTTATTGATATTCTTCAGTCCAAATAAAAGATACACCCTTCTTCATTAGTTGAGTGAATGGTCTGCAGCGTCCAGACAAGTTCGAAATGAATCGCCTGATGTACGCAAGTCGGCCTTGGAATCCTCGTAGCTCTTTTAGGTTGCGTGGAGGACGCATCTCTTGAATGGCTTTGATCTTCTCAGGATCTACGTGTATACCCTTAGAGGTAATGACGAAGCTACGAAATTTACCACTAGAGACACCCAAGAAAGACTTGGTAGGATTCATCTTGAGCTGATGTTGACGCATGAGATTGAAGATTGTTCTCAGATCTTGGATATGATCTTCTTTTAGACGACTTTTGACAGCAATATCATCAACGTAGCATTCGACTATTTTACGAAGATGTTCTCTAAAAATGGTACTCATGGCTCGTTGGTAAGTTGCACCAGCGTTCTTGAGACCAAATGGCATCACTGTGTAGCAATAGACTCCCCGAAGAGTGCAAAAAGATGTGTGCTTTTCATCTTCGGGATTCAATTTGATCTGATTATATCCGGAGAATCCATCCATAAAAGATATTCGCTCGAACCCACAAGTATTGTCAATCATGACGTCTGTGATAGGAAGAGGAAATTCATCTTTTGGACATACTTCATTAAGATCTCGAAAGTCGATGCAGACTCGAACTTTGCCAGTTTTCTTCAGGACTGGAACAACATTGGCTACCCAATCAGGATGTTGTTCTTCTCGAATAAGGCCGCAAGCAATAAGCTTCTTGACTTCATCATCAATTGCAACCATCATTTCAGGCTTAAATCGCCTTTATTGCTGTTTGACTGGTTTAGCATTAGGAAGAATGTTCAGCTTGTGAGTAGCAATCTGAGGATCTAAACCTGGCATGTCCTCATAACTCCAAGCAAAGACGTCAATGTATTCTTTAATGAGAAGAATCAACTCTTGCTTATCTGCTTCTGGAAGATTCTTGCTAATAAAGA
Organism: Iris pallida; assembly: GCA_029216955.1. Lineage (NCBI taxonomy): Eukaryota > Viridiplantae > Streptophyta > Magnoliopsida > Asparagales > Iridaceae > Iris > Iris pallida. The sequence goes on along the minus strand of JANAVB010037217.1, from coordinate 1,142,231 downwards.
TTGGACGAGGTTGTAACACCCACTTTTTCAAAATAAGGGTAAATTTGAACTTTTGTATTTTAAATCATAAAAATATTTGATTTTAGTCATGATATGATTTTTGGTAATTTTTAGTTATTTTAAAACTATTTAATTGAGTGAAATGTGAATTGGAGTTTTGCTAGTGTAACATTAGTCATGCATGACCTAGAAGACTAATCATGACCAATGAGACCTAATCATGTGTTTAGGATTTCAAATTTCTACTTTTAAGCCTAGGGGTATTTTAGTCATTTTGACACTTTTGTGAAATTGTGAATTATATTAATTAAATATGTGTTAGTTAAATTGTTGAGTCTTGACCTAGAAGTTAGCCTAATCTAGATTGTTAATCATGACCCTAGAGACTAAGTTAGAGGGTTTCATTAAAGTAATTACATTAGTGAAATATCTAGATAATTGTTGAAAGATATTTTAGACTAAAGGTTAAAGGATGCTACTTTAATTGTGAGCCCTTAGATTAGCTAGAAATTATTGGAGAAACCTTAGCCCCTCATCCTAAACCCTAACCCTAACTTAATGGCAGCCAACACACATCCCCACCCCCTATAAATACATCCCATTAATCATTTGCACCAATTTTAATTTATTTTATTTGCCTCTTTTGTGTTCTTCCCTAAACTTCTCCCCAAATATCCAAAACAACTCCAAATTGAGCCAAACTTCTTGCATTGGGATCCCCTACCATTGAGGATGCTAAGGGGAGCTAGCTAGCAAGGTTGCACAAGCATTTGGCATCATCATTTGAAGAAGAACCCCCCCTTTTCCTTGGTTTTCATTGAGTTTTCACTCAATAGGTAAAATGCCTCAAAACCTATTAATATTGTGATTTCTCTTCATGAATGCATGCATATAGGTACCAAGGATCTATAGGCTAAGTTTTGTAGGAATTAGATAGGGTTTGGTGTCCGTATCGGACACGTATCTAGGTTAATACTAAAGTGTTTGGTGTATTGCCACAGTGAACAAAATGTTATTATTTTCAAAAACTATTTGAACAATTTTCTAGCCCTATAGGTGCTGATCACAAATCACTAGCACTGAGCACGAATTCGTGCTGTTTTCGTGTCAAAAATCGATACGGACACGCTGCACGACGCTGTCGTGCAGTGTCCTGCTATCCGACCTCTTTTTCTTCCCACACAGGACACGTGGACACTTCAAACTTGACATGGGGAAGGGGCAATGTCTGTCATGCCTCCCCCGAAGTTTGGTGTCGAATCGTGTCGTGTCGAGGGAGCACGGACACGTGCACTATTTTTTTACTGCACAGTGCGCACAGTAGATAGCGTTCTGATACGCATCTCGTGTCCTTTATACATGACACGTGGATACGTATCAGGGTATAGAACATGAAGCCTGACCCTAGGTGAACCTGTACACGTGATCACGAGATACGAGGACACGCGTGTCGTGTCCTACACTCGTGTGCACCTATGCACGATACTGTGTTGTTTTGTGTCTGTGTGTGTGCCTAGAACGTGATTGTTTGTGTGCAGACACGTTGTGTCTTGCTGTGATGGACACGAATTGCTATGAGAGACACGAACACATGTGACACAATGTTTACCAACCTAGAGATTCATGTTTTGATTGGTTTCATGTGTTAAATCCTAAATTTCCTAAATTCCTGAACTGTGTATCAGTATACATATTTCCAGTATTTCACAGATATTGAAAATAGATTTTAAACCGATTTTTATGTATATATATATGTGTATTTTCCTGTATATACACTGTATATGTAGGTATATATGTATATGAGTGTGTGGGTATATAAGTATATATAGGTGTGTGTATATAAGATATGTAATGTGTGTATGTGTTGTTGCCAATTCTCAGAAATCTGAGAATTTACACCCCCCTCTCACTGTCACACCCACACACTGTTGATACATACACAAACCTGAGATTTGTATTTAGCAACCTTAAATTTATTGTATGTAAGAAAACTGAGATTTGTTTCAAATGAAATCTGAGTTTGTTTTGGTTCACAAAAGAAAACTGAGAATGAATAGTTGACAGGTTTCCTTTTTTCTGAGATTTAATATGTAACTGAGTTCAGTTATTAATGTCTAGCTGAGAATTTAGGTTGGCTTATTGATATGTTATTTCATTGCTATATACATAGACAACATGATAGGTTCATATATGAGAACATGGGTTTGTATGTTTAGAAACTGAATTTGGTTAACCTGTGTACTGAACTGAATTGTAATAGAGTAGGACTGAACTAGTTGTCAATGATGAATTGGTTTCTTTTCCTGTTTACTGAACATTACAATAACAGTCCACACATTTACATTTTAAAGCCTAAATTTGATGAATGTATATGGGTAGTACACTATAGTCTTGGTAGAGGTTGAACTGGGTTTGAATAGGTTGTCATTACATCAGTCCAGTTTTGGCCTGTGTGATGGCTGTCCTTACTGCCCAATATCAGTCCATATGGCTGTCCTATTGACAGCCATTGAGTCCCCATGTTAGCCCACATTTGGACAGCCCCCAATCAGCCCATATGCCTTGTGTGTTTGTGTTTTTATTATGAAGCTATGATGATTTCTTATGTTGTATCAAACCTGGGCATGTTAGGGATGAAAACTAAAAATCTGGAACTAGCTTTATGAATGTAAATCTGAGAATTTATGTTAGACTGAACTGAGTTTGAAGTTGGGTTAAAAACTGGAAATGGGACACACTTCACTGTTTTTCTGATAGCCTAGTTTACTTCTCTTTCAGTCCAGTTTTAAAACATTGTTCTTATTCACCCTACACACCCACATTTCATCATTCTCACCATGCCACACACTCACATACCCACACACATTTGAATTCATGTGCCCCCTCTCTTTACACATGTATATATATAATGTATTGAGATATATATATATATATATATATATATATATATATATATATATATATATATATATATATGGGTATCCTATATATATGTGTGTGTGCTGTTATATATATATTATATATGTATGAATGGTATACATATAGGTAGCCATGTGTATAAATACATAAATGTGTAATGTGATGGGTAATGTGAAGGGATCAATGCAATTGCCTATGTGAATGTGATATATACATGTGAGTATGATGTATATAGACTAATGTGGAATGCAATAGATAGGGTATTTGCCAATTTACACCTCTCTCTAACCTTCTATGAGTATAGGTATATAGATGTAAACTTGTGGCCATACATGTTAAGTATAAATACTTGTGTAATGTAGATGGTTAGTTTTGTGCCATGTGTAGTGTAAACTCATAACTAGTATTGATTTTTCTTTTCATGTACACCTCCATGTTCACACACACACATAGCTCTACATGTTAGCTTCCCTTCTCTTATGAATAATATTGAATGTGATGGCTTGTGTTTGGCTTGTATAGCCTTGTGATTGGTGTGTGATTAATAGACTAGGTTTGGTTAGGCCTAGTGAGACTTGTTAGACTTGTTTGGCTTAGGCTTGACCTAGTTTGACTAGTGTGGTTGACTAGAGTTGACCAATAGTTGACTTTGGCCTAGATTGACCTAAAATCATGTAGAATGCATAGTAGGATCTCATTTTACTATTTTGGACTTGTTGTGACTTGTGCTATTCTGATTAGGAGCCAGACACCACTCCTCGGGCAGTACTTTTCATATTGGACATTCAGATACAGGCGAGTACATTCTCTGATCGTTTCATACTTGTCACGATTTATATTCTCGCTCTAGATTACTTTTACTTGATGCTGTCACGTTATCATCACGGATTGGTACTATATGGATCTCTTCTTGGGATGTTATCCCCCCTTAGCGGACGCATCGGATACTTTATGACATGTATTTCATGTACATTATGTATTCCTTGTTTCTGCGTTATTCATGTACACTCATGTTCTTTCATGTACGTTCATGTACTTTCATGTTCTTTCATGTACGCTCATGTTTCCTTATGTGTTTCCTGTGTAACCAAAACATCATGTACGTAACGTAACTTGAATAGATCCTTGTGTATTGATTGTGGGTAGGGGTGAGTATAAATGGTCATGTGATTTACCCATCATGTTCACTCTGTTACTTTTTATGTTTTATCATGTACGCATCAGCCTTATTGGCTGATGTCCTACATGTTCACTCATGTACATCATGTACAACCTAAGCCAATTACATGCTATCTCGTACTCTAAATTACTAGTCACTTACAGTTCTTACTTATCATGTATATATTTCCAGTTATCAAATATCTCTCCTGTTTTATGTACATCTTCTTACAGTGTTTCATGTATCTTACTCTATTGCCTGCTTTATATTTCCTGCCTTGATATGAACTGCATGAGATGTACTGTGCTCGCTCCTGTCCTGACTGGACCTGTTGAAAATATTACAGAGGATGAGGATGAGGCCCTTTACACCACCTATTACGGAGCAGGCTTAGACGACACCTGCGACCTGGCTCCTCTGGAGGACCCAGATGCAGTTCAGGATACTACTCCCATAGTCTAGGCTAGTCAGCTAGGCTTTATCTTTCTTTTCAGCATTGTTTTTGGCTTTCAGTTGTTGTTTTGAGATGTATATATTCTTTCATATTCTGTAGTTGAGACTTGTACTTGGAATGTTTTCTGAGATGTTATCTTAGACACTAGATTCTTCTGATTATCTGTACTTCACTTTTGAGTTCTATATCATATCGTACTTTTCTTCTTTAGTTGTGATTGAGTTTACATTCTGCTATGACACCCCCATTCGGGGAGTATAAACTGCCTGGCATTATATATTGTTAGATGTTGTGACCTAGGACAGCGTTCTACCGCCGACACTGCAGCGTAGGCTGGACGTACCCACTTCTCGTGCCCTTACTCTAGGGTACGGGTCGTGACAGAGGTGACTCGCTTTCTCCTACATCAATTTGAATTAGTTGATCTTCAGTAGGAGGTTCCCTTTGTTCAAATCGGAGTACCCATTGATTATCCATCTGTTGAACCCAAGGATCTGTCTCAGGACTTTCTTCAATATCCTCTTCATATCCTTCTGGAAGTTCAGCGGAAACCATATTAGAAGATATGATTACACGATGGACTTCACCGATACTAGTATCGGAATCCCATGATCTGGAATCAGAAGAATTAGAACGTTCTTCACTATCAGAGTTAGAATCTGCTGGGGATAACATTGGAGGATAAGCGTATCCGAGACCTCTTTTTATCCTGCTGTAGTACATCTCTGATTTTCCTTTCGGTACTATTGTACGAATGGGAGTTCGTCTACCTTTACCGTAGTTAAGGCCGCTTTTGAAGTCGTAACCCATCTTTCGGACGATGTCTTTTGATTGTTGACTGTAACAACGGAATTGAAGAGGTCCTGTGTCGTTAACTTTGCTATCATCCATATAGCTAATCTTTTGTTCCGGTCTCTTACTAAAAAGTATTGTACTTTCACCTTTCTTGCGAGCAGGAACAATACGATATAAATCTTTTGGGTGTTCACATGAAACTTCTGTTTGAAGAGATTGTACAACTCCCATTGTAAATGACTGAAAGCTATCTAACATATCCAAATAGTATTTAGTATGATAAATAACATCAGTATACTGGAAAGTAGATGCTTTTTCATTGATATTTACATCTGTATTTACATCAGGACCTTTAGCTTTGGCAGGCTTGGTCAGATTGATTACAAGAGGGAGAGAAGAAGAACGTGGATGAGGCTTGTTACGACGGAGGTCGATAACAAGTGGCTCAGAAGAGGTGAGCTCCCTTTTTTCCTTGTTGCGAGTTAAATCAACAACAAGTGGCTCAAAAGAAGTGAGCTGCTTTTTGTCCTTGTTACGACGTAAGTTGATAACAAGTAGCTCAGAAGAAGTGAGCTTCCTTTGATTTTGATCAGCATCAACTGATTTTTTCTGAACTGGCAAGTGGATAGCCAGTGGTTTAGAAGACTGCGGATGAGAAACACGCCCTTTGACAGGTATGATGAGAGTGTCATGGGGCACTACTTTTTGATCTTCTTCAGTATCCATAGCCAATACCACTTTCATAAATTCATCCTTGTACATACGAGCATCGTTGCAATACGCTTCAATGCCCTTGAAAGGATAAAGGTCCGCAACTTCTTTGTGAACTTGTCCTTTGTCATCAACGTATTTAAAGCATTGATGAAGAGTTGATGGAACAACATTGTGTTCATGGAGGAATGGTCTTCCTAGGAGAGCATTGTAAGAACAACCATGATTGTCGATGATATAAAAGGTCACCTTTGTGCGAAGATTGCCTATTTGAAGTTTTAGGCGGATCTTGCCCAAAGGTTCACTCTTTCCTTGGTTAAATCCTAAGATAGTAGTGATTGTGGTCGAAAGACTATGTACTGGTATCTTCAACGCATCTAGCATTGTCTTTGGCATAATGCTAAGTGCAGACCCTGGATCTATCAGGATACGATCGACCTTCATCGAATCAACATATCCTGTATAATAAAGAGGACGATCATGTCGATTATCTTCCATTAGCATATCATCCTGAGTGAAAGTAATGTTTGGGATCAACTCCAATAGACTATGACAGTGATGGCAAGAGACTGGTTCTGATTCTGGCTTCTTGAGAAGAGTTAGGCAAGTTTCAGCCTGCATCAGAGCTTCACTTAAAGTCTCTCGAGTCTCCTTAGAAAGGCGCAAGAGCTCGAAGATTGATAGTCTAGCCGGTGTATTAGCCAACTGAGCCAATATATCAAAGTTGTACGGCTTTTCAAGTCCTGTAGGAGATGACTTCTTTAGGGGCTTGTCAAAGCGGACTTGTTGCTTGCCTTTGTCAGCCGTTGTTGGCTTGGGAGGAATTGATACTACAACTGGTGAAGATGTAGAAGGGATCTCTTCAGTGGAAGCAGGTTGTGCCGGAGCAGGTTCAGAAGAAGAAGCAGGATCCTTTTGACCTTCAGAATGATCTTTCAAATAGGCTTTCCCTGATCTGGTGCCTAACAGAATCTCTTCGTCAACTATGGGATCAAAAGATTCCATGTTGCAAATCTTGGTTTTGCCTTTAGAACGAGTTTTCTTCTTGGAAGAAGAGGACACCTCAAATTCCGGAGCAAGATCAGGATGGATCCACATAATTTCACCGTTGTCAAGAGACAAGGGAACAAGACCTTCATTTGGTGGAAGTGGGAGATTTTCAATCTCAAGAGTTGCTTTAGGTATTGGAATGACACCGTGCTGTACCATCTGCGGAGGGAAGTCCCCAAATTGGACTGAAACCATGTTTGCAGTAATAGTCTTCTCATCTTGTTGCAGAGTGACTACACCAGCATTGACAAGCTCCTGAATTTTACCTTTGAGCACATAGCATGCTCGAGTAGGATGTCCAATAAACCTGTGATAGACACAATATTTAGGATGATCCGTCTTACCGACTTCATCAGGTTTCTTTGGGTCAGGGAGTTGAATTTTATTGCTTTTGAGTAAACACTCAAAGATACTTGCAGTGTCATTCTTGTCAAAAGAATATTCCACTTTTGGACGAGGTTCCCTTGGTGGAGGTGCAGAAGGAGTAGGAGTGGATGTAGGCGGAGCCACATTGACAGCTAAAGATTCTTTGTTTTTGTTCAAATTAATGTTCAAAGTCTCTTTTGCTTTGCGATTGTTTTGACGATTGCCACCACCTGAATTCTGATGCTCATCTCGATCAGGGTTAGACATTTGTACGCCCAATTATTTGAACTTGTCGGCACTCACTTCAGCAGCTTTGGCGTTGACAATGAATGAGGGCCAATCTTGGAATTGGGTGGATCCCGTCCACATACTGATAATAGGCAAAAGATTCGCCTTACAAGTATCAATAGTGACAGCAGCTGAAGTTCCTGGAGGCATTTTTAAAGCTTCACGACGGAACCGTTCGATAAAACTCTCAGCAATTTTATTATGTTTTTGTTTGATTTTGTTGAGAGCTGACATCGTCATATCATTAAATCCTTCATAAAACCGTTCCAGAAAGATTTGTTTGAGACCTGAAAAGGAAGTGATACAACCATCGGGCAAACTTCTATACCAGTCATATGCTACGCCGGTTAAACAACCGACGAACACTCTGGTAAGAAGAGCATCATTTGGTTGAAGTTGAACAGTCATTACCTCAAAATGATTGATGAATTGACTTGGGGAATTACTGCCATCGAACAAAGAGATTGTTGGGATTTTGTACTTTGGAGGGAACGGGACTTCCTTCCATTCAACTGGATAGGGCTGCTTAATCCCCAATCTTTGTAAGTTGTCTTTCTCTTTAAATGATTCGAACTGGGTTCGTAAGAGTTTGACAGCTTCGTTGGCGTCTTCTGATGACGAAGAAGGAGCGGGTTGAGTTATAGCGGTAGGAGGAGGAACAACATTATAAGCACTACCCCCAGCTCCTGACTGACTAGGTGTAGTTTGTACTTGTACATGAGGCATTTGGGGACGCACTACCCCCAGCCCAGTATTGGCAGGTATCGAAGATGCTATGATCTCTGGACTAGTAGTAGGTGCAATTGGTGTTGTAGCATGCTGTGCTACAATGATGGAATGCATACTAGCAACCATTTCAGCCATGGTTTTTAGTTTGTCTTCGAGTGCAGCGATTCGCTGTTCCTAATTTATAGAAGTTGAAGCATCTGGATCATTAGTGACGACATAAGCTGTAACTTCTCTTGGCACAGTGGAAGATACTGTCTGTTCAGATCTTTCGCTATATGCGTCATAATCTGAGGAAGAATAACCTGAAGGGTTTTGAGGAAGATTCCTTTGACCGATTGTATCTCGGCTTCGAGAACGGGTATGTTGAAATACTCCTTCGGAAGATTCTTCTTGGAGTAATTCTAAATACCACTGGCTTGGCTTGCGGAGTCTACCATGTTTAGAGCATCTTTTACCCCCGGTGTCTCGGGAAGTCATGTTAACAGAAGCATACAAGACTTCGTCTTCCTCTGACATAGGTTCAGATTTAGCAAAAGTCAGACGATCGAAAACAGATCGTTTTGTTGTTTGACAACAACATTGGATGATGACTTTATGATTGCAATGATGATCAGATGGTTGAGGTAGAGGTATTGAGACATTGTCCCGTTTTTGTCTTAGATGTTCTCGAAGATCAGCAACAGGACGAGAAAAACTCTGAGGGATCTGTTCATTGATAACATTCGGAACATGATTCCGATTCTTCAAATGTTTAATCCCTTGAGTATACAGGGAAGTGCTTACTTCATTGGCATAAGTGTCAGGATTTTTGACCTTGGAGATTTGTTTCTGATGATGTTTGATCTTCGGCATCGGTTGTTTACATTTTACCGAAGTGGATCGGTTGAGATAAGTTCTGAGATCAGCAAATTCACCGCCAGGGGTTTCTGTTTGAGACACTAACAGTTTTTCCTGTCTAGAACGGGAAATTTTGAGAGTTGGGAGGTCCTGGATTTCTGCTACTGGAGTAGGCAGAATACCTCTTTGATTAGTACAAGTACTCTTGTTATAAAGGAAAGAAGAATCCTTGTTTAAAAGAGTTTTAGTACTGATTGGTGCAAAGGCACATTCAGATGGATCCTCTTCAGTAAAGACTGAAGAAGATTGAGAAAAGACCAAAGGACCTTTTCCTTTGTTTTGAGATGAAGGGTTAGCTAAAGAGCGTTTCCCTCTGTTGTCTTCCAAGTCATGGGACAAGGAAGTTTGAGAAAAGATCGACGGGCCTTTCCCTTTGCTTTGAAGAGGAATAGTCAAAGGACTACCCCCAGTGGATTGCGCAGGGGCAATAGGGTATTTGGGAAGAGGAGTAGAATCCCTTCCTTTGTTATGAGAAGAAGGGAGTTTAGCCAAAAGGATGTTACTCTTGTTTTGTACAGGAATGTTTTGCGCAGGAATTCTGGCCACAGGAGCTGTAGTTTGTGCATCAGGAGTTCTTGCCACAGGGTGCTTAGGTTGCACTCTGGTTGCTGGAATGTTGTTTTGCGCAGGAAGTTTAGCAGCCAATTGCGCCAGAGGCATAGGAGCTTTATACTTAGCCATGGCAGCATATGAAGTCTTTTGTGCACTGGCCATAGCAGACTGTGCAGCAGTGGTAGAGACAGATTGTGCACTTGATTTGGTGACAGAGGCTCTGAACTGCGCAGCAGACTTGTTGGCCGATTGCGCAGGAGACTTGTTGGTTACATTGACAGAATGCGCAACAGTCTTTGGGATCCACTCTGAGTGCACTTTGCTTGTGGCAGCAATGGTTGCAGTACGAGGAGTGGTCTTGGATTTGATCATGGATTCATAGGCTGTCTGATTGATTTTCACAACCAGTGTCTTCTGCGTCTTTCCGATTGACGCTACGTCACATTGAGTTGTCACTTCCTCGTCGGAGGAGAAATTCGTCCCCAGCAGAGTCGCCATTTTTGTTTGCAGAAACAAAAGTATAAAACTTTATTGATAGCAAACTTTGTAAAAGATTACAATTTGAATTCTGGGAATGGTACAACTTTAGGAATCCAATCTAGATGACGATTGCTTTATCCCTTGGACGATGTGAACTTTGAAGACGAAGCCTCTGAAGTTGAGAACAACTCTGGAATTGAAGGCAGAAAGCCTCGGAAGTCGAAGGCAAAAGCCTCGGAAGAATGCAGCAGCACTTGGGCAAGAACTCCTGAACTCTCTGATTTATGATCTCTGATTTCTGAACTCTTGATCCCCTTGAAATGAAGACTTGAAAGTCTATTTATAGAGTTCTGGAAATAACTAACTTTCAATTATTCTGGACTGCGTAGGATAATTTGTGCAGCAACTGGTTTGCGCAGCATTGGACTGCACAGGCAGTTGCTGGATCGTGGGCCAACTATCTGGGATACATGGCATCATTTGATTGAAATGCACATGATCGTGCATAGACAGTTGCCACGTAATGAGCAATTAATGGCATAAATGCCACATATACTTTATCAGTTATGTTGATAGAATGCGCAACCTGAACTGCGCAGACTTTGGTTTGCGCAGACTCAGACTGTGCAGGAATGGATTGTGCCATCATGGACTGCGCTGCCAACTATCAGCCGCCCTCGAGCACTGTACGGCGTAATAAATGAACAGTCTCCTCGTTCTCCGTGCTGTCAGCTGTCAGGAAAATTTGATTTGATTTAGGTAATGATGACTTCTACCACGTCAGCCTGCGCAGTTGGGAACGTGCGCAAACCAACGTGCGCAATTCGATTGCTGCACAATCTGTTGTCTGCGCAACTCATCAAACTGATGTATATCTTGATTTTTTGACTTTGTTGATTGATACAACTTGATTTTTTAGGACCTACAACAGCAGCCGCGTGAAGCTCTCCAAACCCTAGTTCTTCACCACTGCGTTTCTTCCTATCTACGTGGTGAAATCCATCCAAATTTTGGATTCGTGCGGAGATCGTTGTCCTCTATAACATACTTGAATCTCGGGAGGTATAACTTCGTATCTCTCCTCCTTTCAATTTTGTGCATATTTACTTTATTTGCACATTGCCGCCTAAGGGATTCAACCCCTTCAAGAGGAAGAAGACGACCAATCCTACTGAGGAAGGATCATCCTCAAATCCACCCACGGATTCCCTCTTTTTGCCAGTTCAATCGAGCAATGGCGCGTTCGATGGGTTTTATTTTCAAACCCTAGATCAAGCCCTTCTGTGGTATGGAGACTTCTCTATGAGATCCATATGCACAGGCGCTCCTATCAAATGGATTGTGTTTCCAGAACATCGCCCTTATTTTGAGGTATTAGGGTTATAATACTTTGTTAAACTTTGTTTCCCGGTAGCTACTAATGCCATTAGACTTTTCTATTACAATATCATACTAAACACGTTTGACGTAAGTACTCGTGTTGGCGGACTAGATATCGAGTTCAATGATGTCCTCTTAGCGGAAATCCTTGGTATTTCTAACAAAGGTGCACCGCTTGATGATATCACTGAATTTGATTTTCTCGACGGCACGACACTTGCTAGTTTCAAAGCTGAACTCTGTGCCCCTGATCGAGTTCGCTCTGGAAAGTTCAAGGCCAATAACTTGAACTTGTTTAGTTATGAATTGCATCGCATCATCTACTCCACTCTCCTTCCGAAGTCTACTTCAAAGGATGATGTCACATCACTTGAGTTGTCTACTATATATCATATTCTTAAGGGGATTCCTTTTTCTGCCCCTAAGACTATTATCCAGATGATGGGACGTTGTCGTGCAAGAGATAGAAATCTCTCTTATGCGATGATTCTTCCACGCATCTTCCAGCATTTTGATATTGATCTGTCAACTTGTACTCAAGACCCTGAGTCCAAGTTTCTTAAGCTATCTCATCGTAGTATAACTGCTGCTGCTCCTCCTACTGCTCCTCCTACTGCTCCTCCTACTGCTCCACCTCCTCCACCTACTCAGCAGTATGCCATGACCTTTGAAGGTATACACCAGCATCTTTCTGATTTGTACGTCTCGATGACGGATATGGCCCGCGAACGTGAGTTCCGTGATGTCACTCGTTATCAGACGATAGCAAATTCTCTAGCTGATCTCCGATTTGCTCAGACTGGATATTCTGCCGGTTCTATTCCTAGAGATCCAGCCTTCTCTGGATATCGCTGTGAGGATGAGGCTGTTCATGCCTACTTTCAGCCCGGTAACTCATATGATTGGTATCGTTCAGATCGTGCCCCTACTCGAGACTTTGTCGGTGAGTTTTACGCTGGCGCCCCTCCTCACCCTTCTGGCGCTAGTACTTCTGGAGCTGGTCCTTCTGGACATGCCGGTCATGCTGATGATGATGAGGAGGAGATGTGATGATGATATATTAGCTGATTTTGTGACTTAGTTATTGTCTACTGTACACTTGGAAATGCTCCGACATTCCAAGTTTCTTTCTTTCTAGCTTTTATGTTCATTTTTTTGACTTGTACTGGATATTTCTTGATATCTCTTGAACATTATTTTATTTTTATGGGATACGTAGTTTATCTTTCATATCAGTTTATTTATTCTTTATACGCATCTTTATCTGCTTCTATATTATAAACTGCCTGTGAACTACTTCTCTGTTATGTCTTGTATATTCTCACTGCATGAGATATTATTTTCTTGTATATTCTCACTGCATTAGATATTATTTTCTTGTGCTTCTTCACTGTTGTAGCTTATACATTAATTGCGGGAGAGCCTATTTTTTGTAATTATTTTGCTAAGTGACAACGGGAGAGAAATATGATCTAACATTTTGTTTTCAAAAATAATACAGGGATTGAATAATTTCTTTTTGTGGTAAATTATCTCAAAAGATGTTATATCATTCATAGTTTGTCAATTATCAAAATATGGGAGATTGTTGGCCCATTGGTCATATGGTCAAACTGATTTTAATAGTTGATCAAACTCTATCTCGATATATGGAGCTAGTCAGGATATCTCGGACTCTTGGACATGATCAAGAACAGCTATCTACTCAGTTCAAGACCGAAGTGTTGTTTGCCTGTTCGAGTCTGTATTTCTTTGAGCAATATAATTTTTTATTTTATTGAGTCTAGAAATACAATGTACACCGAGTCGTACTGACAAATACGCTATTCCAAAATGATTTCAAAATATTTTTAAAATGTCCTTAGTTTTGAAAAACATTCGTATTTACAAAAGCTCCAAAAAGGTTTTTAAAATTCCCCAAAATCTGTTTTAAAAAACCCTAACCTAACCCTGACAGAACTCGGCCAGAGTTCGGCCAGAGTTCGGTTAGTGGCCGTTTTGATTTTTGAATTCTTTGGAACTTGGTCCTCATGCAGTTGCAGATTTGACCGAGATTTGCTCATCGAGTTCTGCCCGAATTCTGCCAGAATTCTGTCTTTGGAACTCCTATAAATAGAGAAGGATTTCGATCATTTTAACTCACTCATTCACTTTCAATCTTCTCTCTACTTAAAAGCTTTCAGTCTTCCAAAAAGTTTTTCTTGAGATTTAATTTTTAGATCCCAAGCCAGTTACAATCCTCTAGTCGATTTGTCAGTGTGGTGCGGTCTAGAAGTTTCTGAGTGATTGTAATCAGAAGACTTGATAGAAGAACACCTCTTCACAATTGAAGTTGGACGAGTTCTTCGTATCAAAGCTCACGTTGTAGAAGTTGCAAGGACTTCGTAAGAAAACTTACGGTTTTGCCAATAGTGGATTCAACTGGTAGCAAGAGTTCTATCGACTGGACTAGTCCTCAACAGAGGAAAACCAGTATACATCGTTGTCTTTGCGTTTGCTTTCTTATCACTGCCTTTACATTATTTAGTTGTGATTATTATTTTGTGATCTTGCTGCTAACATTTTTAATTAGCATTATTCCGCTGCCAACTCTATTCACCCCCCTCTAGAGTATTGTGCTTTACGATTTCGTTCCTATACCTATGATTCAGCCCTTTCATTGGTTCATACTCCAGTAGCAGTCATTCTTTCATGTGCAGGTGTAATCCTCAGTTTTATATATCGTGTCCATCAGTAGAGGTTCACTCTACTGTTTCATTCACTGTACTCTTTATATATCAGTCCCAGGGTTCCTTTTTAATGTTCAGTCCCTTACCTTCATATATTTGACTCATCTAAGTAAAGGTTCGAGCATGGGATTTATTTTGGGGTATCAATTTCCACTCCTTCTCATTGATCAGCCACTGCACTCCTTCACTTGGGTTGCTTGAATTTGGCTTGCATTGCTGTATTCTCTGTAAGCAGCAGCGGCATTAGCCTCATTTGCAGCAGCAGTAGGGGACCTAGGCTTGGTTGTCGCTGTGGGTTGAAGTGGCAATTAGCTACCAGAGTTTGGCCACTGGCCTTGATTCTGGAGTGTTAAAGAGATGTTAGAACCTAAGTCCAGATGTTTGTTCATGTTGGAGGAATTAGGAAGTTAGTGTGTTAGTTTGGATATTAGATAGTAATCTTGGTTAACATATGGGGTTTAGAGTTTTCAGTTGAGTATCAATTCGATACTCTCGTATCAGAAATTATGAGTTTTGTTAGTATCCTATTGGGTTTGGTTGCAGAGATTAGGATTTAGGTAGTATCATTAAGATACTTTGTATCATAGGATATGAGTTATGTGTGAGGATACAAGTGGCTTGTAGTTCAGTTTTGTGATGGGTATAGGATATATATGTGAGTTAAGGTTTTGTGGGTGTAATTAGGCTTAAATGCCATACTTTGTATGTCTATCTGTTTGATATTAGGTATCAGAGGATATATGGTTTATGGTCTAAGTTAAGGGTATTGGGATATGATATCTGAGATGTGGATTTAGGAGTGAGTTAGTGGAGGTAGTGGCAGTAGTATAGTGGATTAGTTTTGGATGGTTTATAGAGTTTATATATGCATTATGAGTGATTATATATGTTTATATATTTGGATACTATATATATGAGAGGGAATATATATATATATATATATATATATATATATATATATATATATATATATTTTATATATATATATATACATATATATATATATATATATATATATATATATATATATATATATATATATATATATATATATATATATATATATTTATATGTATATAAACAAAAAAAAAAAAAAAATATATATTTATATGTATATATATGTATATATATATACATATATATACATATATATATATATATATATATATATATATATATATATATATAAAAATATATATATATATATATATATATAAAATATATATATATATATATATATATATATATATATATATAAAATATATATATATATAAAAAAAAAATATATATATATATATATATATATATATATGTATATAAAAAAAAAAAAAAAAAAAATATATATATATATATATATATATATATATATATATATATATATATATATATATATATATATATATATATATATATATATATATATATAAGGGTTACCTTCTTATAGGGCATTAGCTATATGTTAGGTTATGGATATCTATATATATGTATGTAGCTTGCCAGATACCCATATGAGAAAGGCTTGAGTGTATAGGTTGTATACATAAAGTTTAGGCTAATATATATATATATATATATATATATATATATATATATATATATATATATATATATATATATATATATATATATAAAGGATGAGGCAGCGGAATGGCTTCCCTCTCTTGGCCTCTCCGCCCGTCGGGATCTTGTGGCAAGGCTGGCTGGTCGGCCTACCGGGGCCGGCGGTGCCTTTCCACGTCTTCATTCCCCTCGGAGGCCACCCATGTAACGCCCCAGTCCCAAAATACGTAGGACTAGGAACGTAGACATGCCAGCTGTATTCGTAAGGAGTGCACTCCAATATATAGAATTCTCGTATGAATACATAAGTCGTAAAATACAGTAGAACCATAACTAACTAATCTCATCCACAAAATCAAAGAGTAAAAGATATCATATAATGATAATGAATTATCTTGATACAATATGTTGGGCGGAGACAAATCCACTACCAACATGTAAAGGAAAAATACATGAGAAAAGAAATGATTTTGATGAGCGAAGCGAAGACGATCCAAGCGCAATCATCCTCGTAGAAGAAGCAATGATCGCAACTAGAGCTAGAACACCTGCGAAAGACAAGAGCACGCACCTGGAGAGATAACCAGGTCCTCAGACGGACGTAACAAGATACAAGAAAATACCATGCCATAATAACTGTGATATATAATATAAAGAAAGAAATATGTATGCAATCAGGTGCCTAACCAGTCTACAGTGATAATGCAATAAGAACAAACCTTTGACGCATGGGCATGATCAGAAATCAGGACCGTATCCCCCTCTGGAGATAACCGACAAATCAGGACTGTACCTCCCACTGGAGATAACCGGCAATCAGGGCAGTGCACATATGACCCATACATTAAGGAACTGTTCTTCCCACCCAATGCCTATTATGTTGTATCCACAACATAAATCCTCTATTAACCGCTAAGTCAAACTAGTATGCAATTCTACTAGCGGTCAATCCTATCGCACGGCTTATACGCACCGGTGGCCAGCCAGTCATGCATGTCCGTATTCTACATGCAACACACATCTTCGTGTTACAACTTGTCAAGGCCAATGAATGCAACACACAAGGTGGTCCCTTAAATCTAGATTTTTAATGTGTAAGAAATAATACATAGCAGGAAATATAAATGAACAGTAAGTTCTAACAGGTTATGCCATGTATCACAGTTTATTTTGCATATAGAAAATAAATAATGCATGAAATATGAGCTAAAATAAATAAACAGCAAATGGCAAGGTGTCTTGCCTGGTAGAGCGCCTGATGTGCTGCGATAATTCAGGTGGCATGAACTGCAACTCCGGTACAACAACTATACAAGATGACCTCTGATGGTAGCACGGGCAGTTCCATTGGGTCCAGAAGGGTCAAATTAGTTAGGGTGGACATAAGGTAGGCTTGAATTGGCGAGGGAACATGAATAATGGGATTGGTTATGGGCAGGAGAAGATTCAAAGAAAAAAATAATAAGATTTACAAAACTATTTATAATATTTGAAAACGATATATTATTAGTTAATATTAGTTTTTAGATAAATACTTGAAAAGTATAAAAATTGTTTTAGGCAAACACTTAAACTTTTAAAATATTGTTTTTTTTAGAGAGTAAATAAAACCGTTTTTGGTAAAAACTATACGTTTATTAACTATTTAAAAATTGAGAAATTTTCTATACATTAATTGAAACTATATATATATATATATATATATATATATATATATATATATATATATATATATATATATATATATATATATATATATATATATTTCCTTTTTACTAGTTAAGATAGAAAATAATTTAAGTCGAAAATCGATTCATAATAAGCAAGGAATATGTATAATATTACTAGTAATGATAATATTAACAATAATTATATATTCTTACTTATCAATAAAGAATACTTGGTAAAATAATATAAATACTGAAAAATTTATAATCAATAATAACATTAAAACTATACCGTTATATATGTATATAATATACTCGAAATATTATTAAATAATAAAAACACTAGAAATATTAGGCTGCTGTACACAAACATTATTAATAACATTAATAATAATAATAATAATAATAATACTAATACTAATAAAAAATAAAAATAAGGATAACTCACTATTCCTCCTCGTTTCACGAGAGAAATTAATAACATTAATAATAATAATAATAATAAAAATAATGACAATACTGATAATTATAATAATAATAATAATAACTATAATAATAATAAGACAAAAATACACTACATACATACATTAATACTACTACTAATAATAATAATAATTATTATTATTAAGAAAAAGTAAAGTAAAATAAAATAAAAATAAAAAACACAACAGTTGTGTTTCTCGTCTTTCGAGGAGAACACTTTCCAGCAAATGAACCACGCATATAGAGGGGGAAAGATTTTAAGGAGAGTAATTAATTGACAAAAAAAAGGATTGGGAATAGAGAGAGCGGGAGAGAGGGCGGAGGTGGAGTGAGGGGTCGGAGGAGTAGCGGTCGGAGGGGTTTCGCGGCGATCGGAGGAAGAGAAAGGAGGAGAGAGACCTAGGGAGAGAGGCGGAGCCGGAGCAGCGTTCCTGTGGAGACGGCGCGCGGCTCGGCGGATGGGGAAAGGAGAGGTGCTGCGCTCAGGCGGATCTGCGGGATTTGGGGTGGCGCCGCTCGGCGGAGGAAGTGGGGGCGGCGTCGGGCGCTCACACGTGCAGGCGGTGTGCCGGAGGCGACGGAGCGGACGGAAGGAGAGGCGGCGATCGGCGGGTTTAGTGGAGGCGGTCCGGCTGGTGGAGAAGAAGACGGGGTTCGTCGGGGCTCCGACGGAGTGGCGGTCTACGTGGAGGTCGGGCGGAGTACGAGAGTACGGCGGACGGGAAGGGTTGAGGAGCTCGCCGGGGCTTCACCGCTCCGGCGGCGGTCGAGGCACGCTGGAACGGGGTTCGAGTAGGAGCGGTTCGGTGAAAACGGGATTGGCGCTGCTGTGGTTGGGTGCGGACATCGACAGGCTTGGTCGGGCTCGGCGGAGGTGAGTTGGTCGGGATTATCTTTGGGTTTTGTTATATTTTTGGGTGATTTGGGTCAACTGCGGTGGTGGCATTCATGGGTCGGGGAGTTGCCGCGGTGGTACGGAATGATAATGGCGATGGTGGTGGTGTGGCTACTGCGGCCGGGGTATTAGTGGTGTATGGTTGTCGTGATGTCGGGAGAAGGCGGTGGTCTGCTGTGGTGTGGGGTGATGGTGATGGTGGGGCGGCCACGATGGTGGTCGGGGGTCTGGTGCTAGCAGCCACAATTAGCGGTGCCGGTGGTTGTGTTGAGTCGACGGGATAGAGGACATGGGGAGACTGGCCTGGGATAATAGGTCAAGTGGCGGGGACAGCCTTTCGGTGAGGGGCGAGGCTAGTCTTGGCAGGTGGCCGTGCTATTGGTGGTGGTGGTTGTGGAGAAGGTGTAGGCGGGGGTCTCGGCTGGGCAGATGGCAAAGTTTTAGAGTCGGGTTAGGGATAGGATTAAGTAGGTCCGTGTCGGGGGTTTGTGTCCGGCATGTTGGACACGAAGGGGTGGATGTATTTGTAAAGGAAAATATGTAGTAGAACGGACACGGACATGATGCACACACGTTGTGGAGAATTTTGTGGAAGGTAAATTGTGGAGAAAAATAACATGGAGGAGTACCTGCCTATTTATAGGATATGGGAATTCCCAATAAGATAAAGGTTAGGATTAGTTTAAACCCATAATTTAATTTAAATTAATTCAATAAATCCAAATCCAAATCAAAATCCAATTTAAATCTAATTAAATTCTTTTGGTTTAAAATCAATTAGGATAAAGCAAATTCCAAATATAGATATTAATCTACTATTTAAAACACATCCATAAATCAAATCAAGTTTTAAATTGCTACAAAAATTTCAAAATATGTTTTCTAAAAATACTAAAATAATAATTTCAAAAATATATTATTATTTACAATTAAACTCAATAAATATTTATGAAGTATATGTATACGCGAATAATATTATTTACTAGTAATAACTATTTTTCACGAAAGACTTTTTATAAATAATAAATAAAATAATAATTTAAAAACTTTGGTACGATAACAAAATAATTATTATGTATATTATTTTGAAACTATAAATGATAGAAAATATTTTTCTAAAATATGTACGCTCGCACATATTCGTACTCGTCCAGCAAATTCAAAAAATGAACTTCCGCATACGACGTACAATATGACTACGTGACGTACAATACAAAATTTTTAATCAGTACCAAATTTAATAAAAAAATAGTAGAAATTTAGGGATTTTACATCCTACCAAACTTAAAAGAATTTCGTCATCGAAATTAAAAATTAGTAGGGACTGAGAAGACATAAGGGGGTAGATAGAAGGGTTCCTTAAAGAAGTTTATATGATCGTTGTCTAGGTTGAGGATATGATTAAGAGACGATTGTAATCACTCTTAAATTCAAGTGATTAGAAAGTCAAAATTGTAGAATTAGGGTCGAGGGAAAGGTCGAGGAGTTTATGATGAAGACATAGCAATGTCGAGTGGTAATGGTCATAATTGATAGGAAAGCTAGAGGAATTTCAAGTACAAGTGCCTTCGTCCTTCCAAAATCGGTGAAGGTGAAAGTGATTTAAGGAGTTCAATGACGACATTATCAATAACGAATACGTGGTTCAAAGGTGGTCGTATAGATTTCAAAAGAATCGTCAAGGCAGTCGTGGATGGGATCCCAAGGGATAAGTTTAACTATATCGCATCCACGTAGATTGAAAAGGCGAACCAAAGTGCACTCGGTTGATCAGATGATCATGCACCGGTTCTGATTAGACAATATGTTAAGTGGGTCGACCCAAATAACATATGTCTTGAACAAGCTCGATAAAGGAATAAGCTTGCAAAAACTAGGCTATATTAGCATCATTAGTCAAGATGGTAAAAACATAAGCACGAGAGATTTAAGATTGAAATAAAGAATAAATATGAATAGTCTATGAGTCATAGGAACCTAAGTCATGTTTATTCCTATACTACCATTCTATGGTTTTATTGACTAAGGCTTGGTTTGACTCAAATGGATTAAATTCCTCTAGTCTCTATGGTCTAGATAATACTTTTTATATTCCCTTAATGGTCAAGGGTGTGTCAGGTCGTGGGGTATTCTACCCAACTTAAAGGATTAAGCTAAGGGTGTTTGGGACATCTAACTAGTAGGGTCAATCTCTAGCAAGCATGAAGGAAAGATAAGAATAATGATAGAAGGAATCAAGTAAGATGCAATCGATGAGTCGGTCGAATATGGAATTGAAGAAAAGGTCAAGTATGTGGATGAGATCCTAGACTTCTAATCCTATACGCAGGCTTGCTTGGTACGGTAAAGTAACCAAACAATTTATCTTGACCTGTATGGGCCACCACAAAAACATGTAATGCCCAGTCCCAAAATACGTAGGACTAGGAACGTAGATATGCCAGCTGTATTCGTACGAAGTACACTCCAATATATGGAATCCTCGTATGAATACATAAGCTGTAAAATGCAGTAGAACCATAACTAACTAATCTCATCCATAAAATCAAAGAATAAAAGATATCATATAATGATAATGAATTGTCTTCATACAATATGTTGGGCGGAGACAAATCCACTACCAACAAGTAAAAGAAAAATACATGAGAAAAAAAATAATTTTGGCGAGCGAAGCGAAGACGATCCAAGCGCAATCATCCTCGTAGAAGAAGTAATGATCACAACTAGAGCTAGAACACCTGCGAAATACAAGAGCACACACACCTGGAGAGATAACCAGGTCCTCAGAGGGACGTAACAAGATACAAGAAAACACCATGCCATAATAACTGTGATATATAATATAAAGAAAGAAATATGTATGCAATCAGGTGCCTAACCAGTCTGCAATGATAATGCAACAAGAACAAACCTTTGACGCATGGACAGGATCAGGAATCTCAGGAATCAGGACCGTATCTTCCACTAGAGATAACCGGCAAATCAGGACCGTACCTCCCACTGGAGATAACCGGCAATCAGGGCAGTACATATATGACCCATACATTAAGGAACTGTTCGTCCCACCCAATGCCTATTATGTTGTATCCACAACATAAATCCTCTATTAACTGCTAAGTCAATCTAGCATGCCATTCTATTAGCGGGCAATCCTATCGCATGGCTTATACACACCGGTGGCCAGCCAGTCACACATGTCCGTGTTCTACATGCGACACACATCTTCGTGTTACAACGTGTCAAGGCCAATGAATGCAACACACAAGGTGGTCCCTTAAATCTAGGTTTTTAATGTGTAAGAAATAATACATAGCAGGAAATATAAATGAACAGTAAGTTCTAACAGGTTATGCCATGTATCACAGTTTATTTTGCATAAAGAAAATAAATAATGCATGAAATATGAGCTAAATAAATAAACAGCAAATGGCAAGGTGTCTTGCCTGGTAGAGCACCTGATGTGCTGCGATAATTCATGTGGCATGAACTGCAACATCAGTACAACAACTATACAAGGTGACCTCTGATGGTGGCACGGGCAGTTCCATTGGGTCCAGAAGGGTCAAATTAGTTAGAGTGGACATAAGGTAGGCTTGAATTGGCGAGGGAACATGAATAATGGGATTGGTTATGGACAGGAGGAGATTCAAAGAAAAAAATAATAATAATAAGATTTAGAAAACTATTTATAATATTTGAAAATGATATATTATTATTTAATATTAGTTTTTAGATAAATACTTGAAAAGTATAAAAATCGTTTTAGGCAAACACTTAAACTTTTAAAATATGGATTTTTTAGAGAGTAAATAAAACTGTTTTTGGAAAAAACTATACGTTTATTAACTATTTAAAAATCAAATTTTTTTTATACATTAATTGAAACTATATATATATATATATATATATATATATATATATATATATATATATATATATATATTTCTTTTTTACTAGTTAAGATAGAAAATAATTTAAGTCGAAAATCCATTCATAATAAGCTAGGAATATATATAATATTACTAGTAATGATAATATTAACAATAATTATATATTCTTACTTACCAATAAAGAATACTTGGTAAAATAATATAAATACTGAAAAATTTGTAATCAATAATAACATTAAAACTATACCGTTATATATGTATATAATATACTCAAAATATTATTAAATAATGAAAATACTAGAAATATTAGGCTGTTGTATACAAACATTATCATTAACATTAATAATAATAATACTAATACTAATAAAAATAAAAATAAGGATAACTCACTGTTCCTCCTCGTTTCACGAAAGGAATTAATAACATTAATAATAATAATAATAAAAATAATGACAATACAGATAATTATAATAATAATAATAATAACTATAATAATAATAAGACAAAAATACACTACATACATGCATTAATACTACTACTACTACTACTAATAATAATAATAATAATAATAATAATAATAATAATAATAATTAAGAAAAAGTAAAGTAAAATAAAAAAATAAAAAAACACAACAGTTGTGTTTTTCCTCTTTCGAGGAGAACACTTTCCAGCAAATGAACTACGCATATAGAGGGGGAAAGAGTTTAAGGAGAGTAATTAATCGACGAAAAAAAAGGATTGGGAATAGAGAGAGCGGGAGAGCGGGCGGAGGTGGAGTGAGGGGTCGGAGGAGTAGGCGGTCGAAGGGGTTTCGCGGCGATCGGAGGAAGAGAAAGGAGGAGAGAGACCAAGGGAGAGAGACGGAGCCGGAGCAGCGCTCCTGTGGAGACGATGCGCGGCTCAGCGGAGGGGGAAAGGAGAGGTGCTGCGCTCAGGCGGAGCTGCGGGATTTGGGATGGCGCCGTTCGGCGGAGGAAGTGGGGGCGGCGCCGGCGCGCACACGCGCGGGCGGTGAGCCGGAGGCGACGGAGCGGACGGAAGGAGAGGCGGCGATCGGAGGGTTTAGTGGAGGCGGTCCGGCTGGTGGAGAAGAAGACGGGGTTCGTCGGGGGCTCCGGCGGAGTGGTGGTCTGCGTGGAGGTCGGGCAGAGTACGGGAGTGCGGCAGACGGGAAAGGTTGAGGAGCTCGCCGGGGCTTCATCGCTCCGGCGGCGGTCGAGTCGCACGGGAACGGGGTTCGAGAAGCAGCGGTTCGACGAAAGCGGGGTTGGCACTGCTGTGGCCAGGTGCGGACATCGACAGGATTGGTCGGGCTCGGCGGAGGTGAGTTGGTCGGGATTATCTTTGGGTTTTATTATATTTTTGGGTGGTTTGGGTCGACTACGGTGGTGGCGTTCATGGGTCGGGGAGTTGCCGCGGTGGCGCGGGATGATAATGGCGATGGTGGTGGTGTAGCTACTGCGGCCGGGGTATTGGTGGTGTACGGTTGTCGTGATGTCGGGAGAAGGCGGTGGTCTGCTGTGGTGTAGGGTGATGGTGATGGTGGGCGGCCACGATGGTGGTCGGGGGTCTGGTGCTAGCAGCTACAATTGGCGGTGCCGGTGGTTGTGTTGAGTCGACGGGATAGAGGACATGGGGAGACTGGCCTGGGATAATAGGTCAAGTGGCGGGGACAGCCTTTCGGTGAGGGGCGAGGCTAGTCTTGGCAGGTGGCCGTGCTATTGGTGGTGGTGGTTGTGGAGAAGGTGTAGGCGGGGGTCTCGGCTGGGCAGATGGCAAAGTTTTAGAGTCGTGTTAGGGATAGGATTATGTAAAACCCCTAAAATTTTACTATATTTTTTATTAAATATTTGTACGGATTTAAAATTTTTGTATTGTACGTCGTGTAGTCGTATTTTACGTCGCGCACGAAATTTTATTTTGCTCGACGAGTGCCAATATGTGCGAGCGTACATATTTTTAGAAAAATATTTTTTATTTTTATAGTTTCAAAAGAATATATGTAATATTTAATTTAGCTATCAAAATTTCCTAAATTATAATTTTATTTATGAAAATTCTTTCAATTAGAATAAATAATGTTATTCGTGCATACAAATATTTCATAAATATTTTGCTAGTAAAAATGTAATTTTCGAGATTCATTAATATTAATAATTTATTATTCAAAAAGATATTTAAAAATATTAATGTAATTTTTGAAATTATTATTATTAATATTATTGGAAAATATATTTCAAACTTTTTGTGAAGATTTAAATGTTGATTTAATTTTTGGATTTATTTAAATAAGTATCTATATTTGTAAATTGATTTATCTTAATCGTTTTTAAAATAAAGGATAGGATTTAATTAGATCTAAATTTGGATTTGGTTTGGATTTGGATTTAATTGATTTAAATTAATACATGAATTATCTACATTGGGTTTTAAATATCCTAATACTTATCTTATTGGGAATTCTCACATCCTATAAATAGGCATGTACTCCTCCAATTCATTATTAATCCGCAATAAAAATTTCTCCACAAATCTACGTGCATTGTGTCGGTGTTCCCCGTCCCATCCACTAAATTTTTCTGTTACAAATACATAGATCCTCTCTGTGTCTGACATTCCCGGACATCCAACCTTGTCGTGTCGGACACCCAACCTTGTCGTGTCGGACACCCCCGACACGACGTATCCCAAATTCTAACCCTATCCCTATCCCTCAAACCCGTCTCCTCCATCCCTTTCGACCCCGCAGCAACTGTTCTCGACCACCCGCCAAATCCTTCGACCCCGACAGCCCCTCCAACCACCTTCACCACCCGAGGACCCCGACCACATCCCCTCTGCTTAACCCCCGCAGCCAGCCATCACCATCACCAATCGACAACCACCGCCAAAGCCTCGTCGACCACTCCTCCTCGACACAACCATCCAGATCCCGTCACACCGGTCGCCACCTTATTCCACCACCAGCACCCATCTCGCCGACCAACCCCTGGCCGCGACAACGACCACAGCCACCAAAAAGACCACCAACACCACTGCTCCCACGGCCATCGTCGGAGCCCAAACAATATTCCCAAAAATTAAAACCCTAAACCTAAAACTTACCCCGTCGGTGCCGACCATCGTAGCTCCGCCGTGCCCTCACGACCGTCGCCACCGCGCGTCAAGCCGACCACCTCCTTGCCTCCGCTCCTTCTTGAGCGTGCGTCGCTGACCCCCGAGCAACCCCTCCGCGTCGAGCTTCCACCTCAGCCTCCCTGGTCGGAGCCCCGACCCGTCCGTCGACCCAGCTCCGAGACATCGCCGGAAAAACCCTTTTCTCCCATACCTAAGCCTCCTTCCACCGCCGCTTAGAGCCCCGCGCCCGTCCGCCGAGCTCGACGACCACCTTCTTCTGCCGCCTACACCCCTACGCCTCCACCATCTCCTCTGAACCCCCTCTCTCCATCACTCCCTCTCTCTCACCTCTCTCGTCGTTTCTGTCCGCCTATCCCCGCCGGACCGCCTGCTCCGCCACCGCTTCCCGCTCTCGATCTCCTTACTTTCCCCCATCCTTTCCCCCTCTCCGCGAGCCAAACCCTCCGCCACCGTCCGTCGACGTCGCCAACGGTGGATGAGCCTTCATTTTCTTTTCGAACTGATCTTCTCTCTCCCTCTCTTTATTCATCTATTCTGTTTATTTTTTTATTATTTTTTTCCCTTTTCATTCAACTGTTTATGAAAGCATATGTTCCCGAGGAGCAGCAGCACAGAGTTATTACTCTGTAATAATAATTTTTATTATTATTGTAATTATTGTTATTATTACTAATAAGATTTCATTGTTGTTATTATTATTATTATAATAATAATTATTATTATTACCATTATTATTATTATTTCTATTATTTCCTTTCTTATAAACTCTCATTATTATTATCATTATTATTTTTGTTATATTTAAGAGTACTCTTAAGTTATTAAGAGGGGGTGTATATCCAAATAAATATAGAGGGTAAATAATTTCCAAATTATATAGGTTATACAAAGTTGGCTTCCATATGTTTATTTTTGGTATAGAAGTCCTAAAATAATTTTTGTAAATTTTTAGTATTATTCTGAAATATTCTGACCAATAAAATGTTTATATCAATCCTATTTTTACAAAGCTAGAATTTTTAGTCTAAAAACGATATATGATTTTTCAAAGTATTTTTCCTAGAAATTATTTTAACTAATAAAATATATTTTCCAAATTATTATAAATAGTTCCTAAAATAATATATATCTATTTTCTACAAATTCCCTTCGATTATCGTCTCTCCTTTAGACTAGCCATAATCCTCGTCCTTTACAAATTTGGTACGTCCTCATATCAACCCTAACTAAATTGACCATCCTGGACCCAATGGAACTGTCCGTGCCACCATCAGAGGTCTCCATGCATAGTTGTTGCACCGAAGTCGCAGTTCATGCCACCTTGATTATCGCAGCACACCAGACGTCCTATCAGGCAAGACACATTGCCATTTGATGTCTATTTATTTTAGCTCATATTTTATGCATTATTTATTTTCTTTATGCAAAATAAACTGTGATACATGGCATAACCTGTTAGAACTTACTGTTCATTTATATTTCCTGCTATGTATTATTTTTTTCCATATTAAACCTAGATTTAAGGGACCATCTTGTGTGTTGCATTCATTGGCCTTGACACGTTGTAACACGAAGTTATGTGTCGCATGTAGGGCACGGAAGTACGTGATTGGCTGGCCACCAGTACGTACAAGCCGTACGATAGGAATAACCGCTAATAGAGATTACATGATAGTTTGACTTAGCGGTTATAGTGGTTTGTGTTATGGATACAACACAGTAGGCATTGGGCGGGGAGGACAATTCCTTAGCGTATGGGCTTCGATGCACTTTCCCTTTTGTAACCCGTGAGCTCCGCCGGAGACGCGGGTCAGATTACCCATGATTACTGACGGCCATTGACGATTCTGCGGAACGTCATGCTCTTATTGATGGGGCCTCTGGTGCCCAAGGGGGACTTCGCCAATCCTATTTAGCCAGGGCCCATGCGTAGGAAGGATTGTTCTTAACTACATTTTACTAGAACGGTTAGGCTACCTTATCCGTTAGGTACGAGTACTTTTGGTTTGGGTACTTGTATCTAACCGTGGCTTGGAACAATAACTTGTCGCGGATTAGTTCGTCACATCTTGTCCTTGTTTGGTTGTAGGTGTGACTTACTACTTCGATGAGAAGGTATTGAACCTTGTTGGGGTCCGGATACCATATTGGATTCATAGCATGGGAAGATACGTTACCATGAATTAGTTTACCATCTCATGTCCTTGTTTGGTTGGGGGGATGGTACACTCGTTCAGTAGGTGCGTATTGGAACATGTTATAATTCGATTTACTTATTTATTTGAGCAATATTTATTCAGTTTATATGGCATGATATTGTGTGTCTTGTTACGTCCCTCTGAGGATCTGGTTCTCTCTCCAGGTGTGTGCTCTTGTCTTTCGCAAGTGCTCTAGCTCTAGCCGTAATCTTCGCTATTAATTTCTTCGAGGATGATTGCACTTGGTTCGTCTTCGCTTCGCTCGCCACTTATTTCATTTTCCATGTATTTTATTTCCTTATTTTGTTGGTAGTGGATTTGTCTCCGCCCAACATATTGTATCAAGACAAATTCATAGTTGATTATATAATATCTTTTATTCTTGTGGATGAGATTAGTTATGGTTCTACTGTATTTTACAGCTTATGTATTCATACGAGGGTTCTATATATTGGAGTGTACTTCGTATGAATACAGCTGGCGTGTTTACGTTCATAGTCCTACGTATTTTGGGACTGAGGAGTTACATGTTTTTGTGGTGGCCCATGCAGGTTAAGATAATTTTTTTGGTTACTTTACCATACGAAGCAAGCCTGCGTATAGGATTAGAAGTTTAGGATCTCATCCACATACTTGACCTCTTCCTTGATTTTATCTACCATTTGACTCATCAATTGTATCTTGCTTGCTTCCTTCCATCCCTATTCTTATCTTTCCTTCGTGCTTGCTAGAGATTGACCCTACTAGTTAGTTGTCCCAAAATACTATTAGTTTAATTCTTTAAGTTGGGTAGAATACCTTATGAACTAGCAACCCCTATGTCCTTGCGACCTATCTTAGCAAGTCTATTTAGATTCTAGAATTTAGAGGACCCTAACCCATATGGTCAACCAAGCCTTGATCAATAAAACCGTAGGAATATGGAATAGGAATAAACAAGACTTAGATCCTTATGACACTTAGACTATTCATATTAGTTCTTATTTCATCTACCCTCGTGCCGATCTATCTAAACAAATGATGCTAATATAGCCTAGTATTTGCAAACTAATCCTTATCGAGCTTGATCAAGACATATGCTATAGAGTGGCCACTCACTAGCCTATTGTCTAAATCAGAACCGGTGCATAATGGTCTGATCAACCAAGTGCACTTTGGTTCACTTTTGTCTATTACTCTACTTGGATGGGGACATAACTAAACTTGGCCCTTACAATCCCATCCACGACTGCCTGGGCAATTCCTTTGAAATTTTCGGCCGTCCTTGAATCACGTACTCGTATTCGATAAAAATCGTCTTGAAACTCCTTATTGCTTTGTCCTCGCCTATTTTAGGAGGACGAAGGCGTTATACTAGAATCTTCCTCTAGCCATCCTACCGATTACGACCATATCGTATTATTTTCCTATAATCTAGATCACAATTTCTTACGGCATTATTTTGTTATTGATTGTTCTTCATCGATACCCTTTGTCCTCTCACCCCCCTCCCCCCCACGAATTTTTAATTTTGAGGATGAAATTCTTTTAAGTTGGGTAGGATGTAAAACCCCCAAAATTTTACTATATTTTTTATCAAATATTTTTACGGATTTAAAAATTTTGTATTGTACGTCGCGTAGTCGTATTTTACGTCGCACACGAAATTTTATTTTTGCTCGACGAGTGCGAATATGTGTGAGCGTACATATTTTTAGAAAAATATTTTTATTTTTATAGTTTCAAAAGAATATATGTAATATTTAATTTAGCTATCAAAATTTCCTAAATTATAATTTTATTTATGAAAAGCCTTTCAATTAGAATAAATAATGTTATTCGTGCATACAAATATTTCATAAATATTTTGCTAGTAAAAATGTAATTTTCGAGATTCATTAATATTAATAATTTATTATTCAAAAAGATATTTAAAAATATTAATGTAATTTTTGAAATTATTATTATTAATATTATTGGAAAATATATTTCAAACTTTTTGTGAAGATTTAAATGTTGATTTAATTTTTGGATTTATTTAAATAAGTATCTATATTTGTAAATTGATTTATCTTAATCGTTTTTAAAATAAAGGATAGGATTTAATTAGATCTAAATTTGGATTTGGTTTGGATTTGGATTTAATTGATTTAAATTAATACATGAATTATCTACATTGGGTTTTAAATATCCTAATCCTTATCTTATTGGAAATTCCCACATCCTATAAATAGGCAGGTACTCCTCCAATTTATTATTAATCCACAACAAAATTTTCTCCACAAATCTACGTACATCATGTGGGTGTTCCCCGTTCCATCCACTAAATTTTTCTGTTACAAATACATAGATCCTCTCCGTGTCCGACATTCCCGGACACCTAACCTTGTCGTGTCGGACACCCCCGATACGACGTATCCCAAATTCTAACCCTATCCCTATCCCTCAAACCCGTCTCCTCCATCCCTTTCGACCCCGCAGCAACTGTTCTCGACCACCCGCCAAATCCTTCGACCCCGGCAGCCACTCCAACCACCTTCACCACCCGAGCACCCCGACCACATCCCCTCTGTCTAACCCCCGCAGCCAGCCATCACCATCACCAATCGACAACCACCGTCAAAGCCTCGTCGACCACTCCTCCTCGACACCCCCGTCCAGATCCCGTCACACCGGTCGCCACCATATTCTACCACCAGTACCCATCTCGCCGACCAACCCCTGGCCGCGACAACGACCACAACCACCTGAAAGACCACCAACACCACCGCTCCCACGGCCATCGCCGGAACCCAAACAAGATTCCCAAAAATTAAAACCCTAAACCTAAAATTACCCCGTCGGCGCCGACCACCGTAGCTCCGCCGTGCCCTCACGGCCGCCGCCACCGCGCGCCAAGCCGTCCACCTCCTTGCCTCCGCTCCTCCTTGAGCGCGCGCCGCTGACCCCCGAGCAACCCCTCCGCGTCGAGCTTCCACCTCAGCCTCCCTGGTCGGAGCCCCGACCCGTCCGTCGACCCAGCGCCAAGACGTCGCCGGAAAAACCCTTTTCTCCCGTGCCTAAGCCTCCCTCCGCCGCCGCTTAGAGCCCCGCGCCCGTCCGCCGAGCTCGACGACCACCTTCTTCCGCCGCCTACACCCCTACGCCTCCGCCATCTCCTCCGAACCCCCTCTCTCCATCACTCCCTCTCTCTCACCTCTCTCGTCGTTTCCGTCCGCCTATCCCCGCCGGACCGCCAGCTCCGCCACCGCTCCCCGCTCTCGATCTCCTTCCTTTCCCCCATCCTTTCCCCCTCTCCGCGAGCCAAACCCTCCGCCATCGTCCGCCGGCATCGCCAACGGTGGATGAGCCTTCATTTTCTTTTCGAACTGATCTTCTCTCTCCCTCTCTTTATTCATCTATTCTGTTTATTTTTTTTATTATTTTTTTCTCTTTTTATTCAATTGTTTATGTAAGCATATGTTCCCGAGGAGCAGCAGCACAGAGTTATTACTCTGTAATAATAATTTTTATTATTATTGTAATTATTGTTATTATTACTAATAAGATTTTATTGTTATTATTATTATTATTATTATTATTATTATTATTATTATTATTATTATTACCATTATTATTATTATTTCCTTTCTTATAAACTCTCATTATTATTATCGTTATTATTTTTGTTATATTTAAGAGTACTCTTAAGTTATTAAGAGGGGGTGTATATCCAAATAAATATAGAGGGTAAATAATTTCCAAATTATATAGGTTATACAAAGTTGGCTTCCATATGTTTATTTTTGGTATAGAAGTCCTAAAATAATTTTTGTAAATTTCTAGTATTATTCTGAAATATTCTGACCGATAAAATGTTTCTATCAATCCTATTTTTACAAAGCTAGAATTTTTAGTCTAAAAAAGATATATGATTTTTCAAAGTATTTTTCCTAGAAATTATTTTAACTAATAAAATATATTTTCCAAAGTATTATAAATAGTTCCTAAAATAATATATATCTATTTCCTACAAATTCCCTTCGATTATCGTCTCTCCTCTCGACTAGCCATAATCCTCGTCCTTTACAAATTTGGTACGTCCTTATATCAACCCTAACTAAATTGACCATCCTGGACCCAATAGAACTGTCCGTGCCACCATCAGAGGTCTCCATGCATAGTTATTGCACCGAAGTCGCAGTTCATGCCACCTTGATTATCGCAGCACACCAGGCGTCCTATCAGGCAAGACACCTTGCCATTTGCTGTCTATTTATTTTAGCTCATATTTCATGCATTATTTATTTTCTTTATGTAAAATAAACTTTGATACATGGCATAACCTGTTATAACTTACTGTTCATTTATATTTCCTGCTATGTATTATTTTTTTTCTACATTAAACCTAGATTTAAGGGACCACCTTGTGTGTTGCATTCATTGGCCTTGACACGTTGTAACACGAAGTTGTGTGTCGCATGTAGGAAACAAAAGTACGTGATTGGCTGGCCACCAGTACGTACAAGCCGTGCAATAGGAATAACCGATAATAGAGATTGCATGCTAGTTTGACTTAGCGGTTATAGTGGTTTGTGTTGTGGATACAACACAGTAGGCATTGGGCGGGGAGGACAATTCCTTAGCGTATGGGCTTCGATGCACTTTCCCTTTTGTAACCCGTGAGCTCCGCCGGAGACGCGGGTCAGATTACCCATGATTACTAACGGCTACTGACGATTCTGCGGAACGTCATGCTCTTATTGATGGGGCCTCTGGTGCCCAAGGGGGGCTTCGCCGATCCTATTTAGCCAGGGCCCATGCGTCGGAAGGATTGTTCTTAACTACATTTCACTAGAACGGTTAGGCTACCTTATCCGTTTGGTACGAGTACTTTTGGTTTGGGTACTTGTATCTGACCGTGGCTTGGAACAATAACTTGTCGCGGATTAGTTCGTCACATCTTGTCCTTGTTTGGTTGTAGGTGTGACTTACTACTTCGATGAGAAGGTATTGAACCTTGTTGGGATCCGGATACCATATTGGATTCGTAGCATGGGAAGATACATTACCGTGAATTAGTTTACCATCTCCTGTCCTTGTTTGGTTGGGGGGATGGTACGCTCGTTCAGTAGGTGCGTATTGGAACATGTTATAATTCGATTTACTTATTTATTTGAGCAATATTTATTCAGTTTATATGGCATGATATTGTGTGTCTTGTTACGTCCTCTGAGGACCTGGTTTTCTCTCCAGGTGTGTGCTCTTGTCTTTCGCAGGTGCTCTAGCTCTAGCCATGATCTTTGCTATTTCTTCGAGGATGATTGCACTTGGATCGTCTTCGCTTCGCTCGCCACTCATTTCATTTTCCATGTATTTTATTTCCTTATTTTTTTGGTAGTGGATTTGTCTCCGCCCAACATATTGTATCAAGACAAATTCATAGTTGATTATATAGTATCTTTTATTCTTGTGGATGAGATTAGTTATGGTTCTACTGCATTTTACAGCTTATGTACTCATACGAGGGTTCCATATATTGGAGTGTACTTCGTATGAATACAGCTAGCGTGTTTATGTTCCTAGTCCTACGTATTTTGGGACTGGGGCGTTACAGATTAAGTGGGTCCGTGTCGGAGGTTTGTGTCCGGCATGTCGAACACGAAGGGGTGGATGTATTTGTAAAGGAAAATATGTAGTGGAACGGACACAGACACGATGCACAAACGTTGTGAAGAAATTTGTGGAAGATGAATTGTGGAGAAAAATAACATGGAGGAGTATCTGCCTATTTATAGGATGTGGGAATTCCCAATAAGATAAAGGTTAGGATTAGTTTAAACCTGTAATTTAATTTAAATTAATTCAATAAATCTAAATCTAAATCCAATTTAAATCTAATTAAATTCTTTTGGTTTAAAATCAATTGGGATAAAGCAAATTCCAAATATAGATATTAATCTACTATTTAAAACACATCCATAAATCAAATCAAGTTTTAAATTGCTACAAAAATTTCAAAATAAGTTTTCTAAAAATACTAAAATAATAATTTCGAAAATATATTATTATTTACAATTAAACTCAATAAATATTTATGAAATATATATGTATACGCGAATAATATTATTTACTAGTAATAACAGTTTTTCACGAAAGACTTTTGATAAATAATAAATAAAATAAGAATTTGAAAACATTGGTACGATAACAAAATAATTATTATGTATATTATTTTAAAACTATAAATGTAGAAAATATTTTTCTAAAATATGTACGCTCGTACATATTCGCACTCGTCGTGCAAATTCAAAAAACGAACTTCCGCACACGACGTACAATACGACTACGTGACGTACAATACAAAATTTTAAATCAGTACCAAATTTAATAAAAAAATAGTAGAAATTTAGGGGTTTTACATCCCCTCCTCCCCAGGTTGGCCGGACCTTGCCTGGCCCACCGCTAAGTAGGGTTGCCCCCCCCACCCCCGCCGGCTTCACACCGAGGGGTTTCCCTCACTCCCTCCCCCTCCACATCCCCTTCGACGCCCTAGGTGGCTCCGGCGCAACCGGGCTAGACGTGGCCCTTCGTCGGCTGTTGCTCCGTCCGTTGTGTCCCCATCTTCGCCGGTGCCCCATGTCGGCCCTCCCGCTGCTCCGCCGCCACCTTCTACGGTAGCGCCAGCCAAGCAGTGGCCTCCCTCATGCGTAGCAGGCTTCGTCGCCTCCGACGGACCAGGATCTGGAGCGCCTCCGGCGCTTCCTCCCCTAGTCGCCCCTGCTGCGATGCCGGCATCTCCCCCAATCTCGGTGTCTCCTCCTCTCGCCACTCCCCTTTCGTGGCCTGCTCCTCCTCTCGCGGCGGCGCCCGCCACTTTCTTCACTCGTCCGTGGCCGTCACCCGCACGCTTCCCGGCTCCCAGCGGCCCCGGACTGGTCCCCGCCTCCGCCTCTTTCCTATCGTCGTTCCCTCCGGTGTTGATGGCCTCCCCCGTGGGCCACGGTGGCCGCGCTGTGACCTCCGGTCTCGTCCCCCTCACCGGCCTCCGCGCTATGGCCTTCGGAGAGCTCTGCCCCCGATCTAGCTTCCTCGGCGTCGGTCGACGAGCCATCTTCGACGGTGGCACCGCCGTCGTCGCCCGCTCCCCGATACGAGCTCCGGAGCTCCCTCCGCCGCTCATCGGCAGTCCCTCCCCTCTAGATGATCGGCCAGCGGCCGCCCGGGGGTCGAGCCCCCCTGATCCATCCCTTCTTTCATCCTGCCGGCGTGGCCGTGCTCTCTCGCGTGCCGCCCGACCCCCCTCCTCTCCCCGATCGCTTACGCATCCCCTCATCTCCGCCCAACGGCCGTCCACCTCTCCCTCCCCCGGGAGGTCGAGTCCCCCCTTCCTTTCGATCGGAGAGGATCCTCTGCCTCTATCCCCTGTCGGCGGCACCGCCGCTGGGCGTTGGGGAGGAGCCCGTCCCCCTTGATCCGAGGGCCCCCTCGGGCCGTGCTCCCCCCGGGCCGTGCGCCCCTCGGGCAGCGCATCCATCTCGTGCAGTACGACCCTCGGGCTGTGTGACCCCACCCCTTGGGCTGCGTAACTGCCCCTAGGGCCCAGGGACCCACGTCGTTCGTGATTCGAATTTCGTAATTCAAAAATTTTTGAATTTAGTTTTTCGATTTTTCAAAAAAAAAAAAGAAGAAGAAGAAGTTTTATGGTTAATGACGGTTCACGTTAGGACCTATGTTTAGGGTTCCCCCTCATTTTGTAGGAACTTGGGCTATCTCCCGGTTCCAACCTTTCTACTTCTGTTTCATTGAAGGCATTTTTTTTTTCCGTTTATATAATATATATATATATTTTATATATATATATATATATATATTATTTTTTTATATATAAGGGTTACCTTCTTATGGGGCATTAGCTATATGTTAGGTTATGGATGTCTATATATATGTATGTAGGTTGCCAAATACCCATGTGAGAAAGGCTTGAGTGTATAGGTTGTATACATAAAGTTTAGGCTAAGCTTTAGTTATATATATATATATATATATATATATATATATATATATATATATATATATATATTCGATATGGGTTTATACATATTTATAAGACTTGAGGGTATGCATTGTGAATTAGATATGTTGGTAGACAAGATTATAGGATAAGGCTATAAATGGTTAGTATAGATAGAGTAATATGGTTATAGATACTCTTGGTTATGACTAAGTTAGAATCGAGTTAACCCTAGATGTTGACCTAGTTTGACTAAAGGTTGACCAGAGTTGACCAATAGTTGACTTTGACCTAGATTGACCTAGAATCGTGTAGATTGTGTTGTATTTTTCAATTGTTATATAATATGAACTCTTTATAACTTGTGTTGCTCAAATAGGACTCAGTTACTCCGGTTCGGACATCTGTTCTCACCAGTCGCTCAGGATTTTAGGCGAGTACATGCTTTGATCGTTTCATACTTGTCAGGACTTATATTCTTGCTCTAGACTACTTTACTTGATGCTGACATATTGTTCACACGGATTAGTACTATTTGGATCTTTTTTTGAGATGTTAACCCGTCATCGGGTGCATTGGGTACTTCATGTCTTATGCGATTCCTGTGCATCCTGTAATCCTTGCTCTCGTTTATTCATGTACTCACGTGTGCTCTCATGTACTCTTATGTTCACATGTGCTTCGTGTATAACCAACAAATCGTGTACGTAACGTAACTTGAATGGATCCTTATGTATTGATTGGAGACGGGGGAGTAGAATGTAGGAACAATGGCACCTCTAGAGGGGGGTGAGTAGAGTGCAGCAAAGAATATTTAGCAATTTAAAAAAATCTAACTCTAAGCAGGTGAAGCAATATATATGAAAAGATTGCGAGTAAGTCAGTAAAATCAGGGCAAGAAAGCAATACGCAAAGACATTAGATTTATACTGGTTTTCCTCTGTGAGGATAGTCCAGTCTCGAGTCTCAACCTGATGTTTGAATCCACTATTTGAAATAGAGATTACACAACGTGTTTTGCATCGAAGAAAATGCCAACTTCACCACCGTCATGTTTTTATCCGAAGTCCACGAACAAACTTCAACACTTTTCTGAAGAAAGCTTTTATGCGCCAAGCTTGTACAACTCGAAACTCCTACTCGAAAACCATCGGCACTTAGATGAATTGAGTTGACTTGGAGATCTGAAGTTTAAAGCTTTGGGAATAGAATAGGAAGTTTAGAAATGAATAGAGAAGATAAAGATTGAATGTGTGTTTAGAAATGAAAATTTCTTCTTATTTATAGGTTTTTGTAGGACAGAGTTCGGGCAGAACTCGGTACCCTAACGTTCAAAAATTTAAACGTTGGAGATCCACAAGAACAGGTAAAGCTTCTGACCAGGAGTGATTTGGTCTAACCGAGTTTGGTCCGAGTTCGGGCAAAACTCTGGCCGAGTTCGGTTAGCCTAGTTCCAGGGTAATTTTGGTTAAAGAAATGGTTTGGTTTAGGAATTGGTTTAGAAATAGATTTGGTTTGGTTTAGGATAGAATCAAGATGGGTTTGGTTTAGGATAGAATCAAGATGAGTTTGGTTTAGGATAGAATCAAGGATAGACTTCTAATTGCCAGTGATCCCGATTCACAAATATTCTAAACTCAATAAATAGAAAAATACATAATAAGTATAAAATCTCAGAGACGACACAATATGCATTCTTCGTTTCTTTTCATATCAAGATCGAAGTTTAAGACACTTATCGAAATCGGTTTGACTATGGCTAAATGTGCCAACAATCTCTTCCATTTTGATAATGTGATAAAACTTACGATTGATACTTAAAGAATGGTTCAGCTTGAAGTGGAAGTAGACTTGATGAGTACGGAAGGTATGGTAGTAGCTTTTTGACCATCAAACAGTTGGTACAATTTAATATTCAATGCTCCCCCGTAGTGTACGATCAAGTCTTATTACTCCCCCGTAATAAAACATTCTGCTGAAACTATATCTGTAGAGTCTTAAACCAACATTCCTTCAAACCAAATTAGTAATACAGTGAATAAGCATCAGAAATCTTAAATTGTAGCCAAGATGAATTAAATCAATCTTATTATCAATGAAATCTTATCTATCAATCTTACTCCCTCGTTTTGTTATAATAGCAAAATGCTATAGCAATATTATGAAACCACAAAATATTAAAGATGACATGCATGGAATAATGGAAATATTAGAATAAAATGAAAAGAGTTTTGCATACATCACCAAAAAAATCATAACTGATAATGCTTGAAAGAAGCATATATCACTAATACATGCATAAAGTCAAAACATAACAAAAAGTCACTGAACTATCACGAGGAAAAACATATCCTCAACTATCGTCCTCATCATCATCAGTAGCTGCAGCACCAGCAGCACTAGAAGGACCGGTCTCAGTAGATCGCCTGGGGTCATATCGAGCAGCAGCAGGATCAAAGTAACGCTGCGCCTCACGGTTATCAATTCGATAGCCAAGCCTGGATGGATAACGAACCATAGGAATGGGGCCACTAGGGTTGTGACCAAAGCTATATGATAAATCATGAACCGTGTTCGAAATGGCCTGGAGCTGAAGGGTAGTACGAAAATCCATAGCTCGAACTGATCCAGCATGAGAGTCTGAAGGGACTCAAGTGTAACACCAATAGGAGGATGAGTAGTCTGGGAGTCAGTAGAAATATGAGTGACTACAGGATGTGGAACATGTACAGGCTGAGCTGGGCGACGATGCTCATGAAGATTGGAAGGAGCAGCATCCTTAGCACAGTCCTCAAGGCTGACCTTAAAATACTAAAATTTGATAGAAAGATACATCACGTATAGAAGGCGTCACGAGGAATTCTTGTGACAACGATCCATAGCGGAGATGATAGTCTTGGGTAGACTGAAGAAAACATAGAAGAGAAGATGATAAATTGCCGAGAGTTCCATGTAAGAAATCTCATCTATGACAGTGTTCTTAGAAAGGATAGTGGAGAACACCATGCGACGGAGATCATAAAAGTAGTTGTTCATGTGTTTAGGGCGAAGAGTGCCATGGGGTCGAGGATTCGGTTCACAGAGCGAATCACGAAAGGAATTAAAAGTAGTACCCTCGGGAAACTCAACAGATGTAATCTCTATAAGTGCTTCCCCGTCATTGGGTACGTGGAGAATGACTGCGAGATCATCAACTTCGAACTCAATGTCGACTCCACGAACATTAGATTTCATCGTGCCCTTTGTGACCAATAAATTACAATAGAACATGCGAATGGCGTTTGTATAAACGAAAAAAGTAGATTGAACTAAATCTAGCAAATGATGATATGTGAATACACTAGAGTGATCAAGAAATAGTGTGAAGTTGATAGGAGCACCCGAACATATTTTTCTCTTATAAAAATCTGTGAACCAAGAGTCCGAAGCTTCTTGGGACACAAAAATAAATTCATCGTAGAAATCTCCATCGGGTCTCGAAGGAGTGTAAAGAGAAAAGGAGGCTGCCTCATGAGGGGTCGAGGACAAACCTTCAACAACTTTCCTCTTCTTTTGAGAAGAAATAGGTTGCTTGGGAGCCATATGAAAAATAGCACGGAGAGAAAAGAGAGAGATATATCAAAATTAATGGTGAACAGTAGAAGAGAACCTCGAGAGAGCTCCGAATCCGAATATTGAAAGCTTGAAGGGCTTGGATGAGGGAGAACAAGGAGGTTAGGTTAGGGTTTTCGGTAGGGTTTGGAGGTGCTTGATGAGGAAGATGATGAGAATTAGATATTAAATAGAAGAGGGGCTCGGCTATCCAGCTTTTGTTCAAAATCCCCCAAACCGAGTTTGTAGGTCCTAAAAAATCAAGTTGCACCTATCAAAAAAGTCAGAAAAATCAAGAAATACAACTTTCAAATAAACTGCGCAGACATCAGATTGTGCATCATTCAGATTGCGCACACCAGACTGCGCACACTTTCAACTGAGTAGGCTGACGTGGCAATGTCAACATTATCTGACAAAATCAAATCTTTCTGACAGCTGACAGCACGAAGAACGAGGAGACTGTTCGTTTATTGTGCCGCACAGTGCTCAAGAACAGCTATACATGTAGCACAATCCAATGCCTGTGCAATACAGTGTCTGCGCAATCCATATCTGCGCAATCGAAAGTCAGCTTAATTCATGTGGCGCACTTCATTCTGATAATTGACAAAAGTACACGTGGCACTCATGCCATCAATAGCTCATTATGTAGGGCGTCTACACACGATTATGCGTAATTCAGTCAAAAGTTGCTATGTGTCCAAGACAGTTG
The DNA here is from genome assembly GCA_029216955.1 of Iris pallida. NCBI lineage: Eukaryota > Viridiplantae > Streptophyta > Magnoliopsida > Asparagales > Iridaceae > Iris > Iris pallida. The sequence goes on along the minus strand of JANAVB010037217.1, from coordinate 1,101,613 downwards.
GACCACGATCCAACAATTGCCTGTGCAGTTTACTGTTGCGCAATCCAATTGCTACGCAGTCCAGAATAACTAAAAGTTAGTTATTTCTAGAACTCTATAAATAGAGTTTCAAGTCTTCATTCAGGAGGGGAGATCATAGAAAGATCAGACATAAAAGTTCAGAAATCAGAGAATTCAGGGGTTCTTGCCAAAGTGCTGCTGCATTCTTCCGAGGCTTCTGCCTTCAATTCTCCGAGGCTTTTGCCTTTAAGTCAACTTCAGAGGCTATCATCTTCAAAGTTCACATCATCCAAGGGATAAAACAATCGTCTTCTAGATTGGATTCCTACAGTTGTACCTTTCCCAAAATTCTTGTAATCTTTACAAAGTTTATATCAATAAAGTTCTACACTTTTGTTTTTGCAAACAAAATGGCGACTCTGCTGGGGACGACTTTCTCCTCCGATAAGGAAGTAACAACTCAATGTGACGTAGCGTCTATCGGAAAGACGCAGAAGACACTGGTTGTGAAGATCAACCAGACAGCCTATGAGGCTATGATCAATTCCAAGACCACTCCCCGCACTGCAACCACTTCTGCCACAAGCAAAGTGCGCCCAGTGTGGGTCCCAAAGACTGCTGCACAGTCTGTTGATGCTGCCAGCAAGACTCCTGTGCAGCCTGCCAGCAAGACTACTGCGCAGTCCAAAGCTTCTGTCATCAAGCCTGCAGCACAATCTGTCTTAATTAATGCTGCACAATCTGCTGTTGCCAGTATACAGTGTACTTCATATGCTACCTTGGCTAAGTACAAGACTCCTATGCCTCTGGCGCAGTTGGCTGCCAATCTTTCTGCACAAACCAACACTCCAGCAACCAGAGTCCACCCTAGGCACTCTGTGGCAAGAACTCCTGATGCGCAATCCACAGTCTCTGTGGCCAGAACCAGTGTGCCATCCACTCATGCGCAAAGCATGCCTGCACAATCCAAGAGTGACAGCCTTTTGGCTAAACTCTCTTCTTCTCATAACAAAGGAAAAAGCTTTGCTCCTCCTCCCAAACACACTGTTGCTACGAATCAATCCGCTGGGAGTAGTCCTTTGGCTATTCCTCTTCCTCCTCAAAATAAAAGAAAAGGCCCGTTGGTCTTTTCTTAAACTTTCTTGTCCCATGACTTGGAAGAGAATTGAGGGAAATGCTCTTTAGCTAACCCTTCTTCACAAAACAAAGGAAAAGTCCCTTTGGACTTTTCTCAATCTTCTTCAGTTTTTACTGTAGAAGATCAATCTGAACGTGCTTCGACACCAATCAGTACTAGAACTCTTTCAAATAAGGATTCTTTTTTCCTTCATGACAAGAAAACTTGTACTGACCAAAGAGGTATTCTGCCTACTCCGGTAGCAGAGTTCCAAGACCTCCCAACTCTCAAGATATCCCGCTCAAAACAAGGAAAATTGCTGGTGTCTCAAACAGAAACCCCTGGGGGTGAGTTTGCAGATCTAAGGACTTATCTCAACAGGCCTACTTCGGCGAAATGCAAACAGCCAATGCCGAAGATCAAACATCAAAGAAAAACTTCCAGGGTCAAAGATCCCGACACTTATGCCAATGAAGTGAGCACTTCCCTGTACACTCAAGGGACTAAACAGTTGAAGAATCGGAATCATGTTCCGAACATTATCAAAGAACAGATCCCTCAGAGTTTTTTTCGTCCTGCTGTTGTTCCCGATCTCCGAGAACATCTTATCCAAAAGCGAGACAACGTCTCAACACCTCCAGTTCAACCATTTGATCATCATTGCAACCACAAAGTCATCATCCAATGTTGTTGTCAAACAACAAAACAATCTGTCTTCGATCGTTTGACTTTTGCAAACTCTGAAGTAGTGTCAGAGGAAGACGAAGTCTTGTACGCTTCTGTCAACATGACTTCCCGAGACATTCGGGGTAGAAAGTGCTCCAAGCACGACAAACCTCGTCGACCAAGCCAGCGGTATCTAGATTTACTTCAAGAATCTTCTGAAGGAGTATTTCGACATACCCGATCCCGAAGCCGAGATACAATTGGTCAAAGGAATCTTCATCAAGATCCTTCGGGTTATCTTCCTACTTCTCAGTTAGGAGACGACTCTTTCTTCGACTATGATGCATACAGCGAAAGCTCTGAACAGACAGTGTCTTCCACTGTACCAAGAGAAGTGACAGCTTATGTTATCAATGAAGATCTAGATGCTTCAACTTATCCAAATCAAGAACAGCGAATTGCTACACTTGAAGACAAGCTAAAAACCATGGCTGAAATGGTTGCTAGTATGCATTCTATCATAGTGGCACAACATGCCACACCACCGACTGTACCTACTGCTAGTCCTAAAATCATAGCATCATCGGTACCTGTCAATGCTGGGCTGGGGGTAGTGTCTCCTCAAATGCCTCTTGTACAAGTACAAGTTCAAACTACACCTAGTCAGTCAGGAGCTGGGGGTAGTACTTACAATGCTGTTCCTCCTCCTACCACTCTGACTCAACCTGCTCCTTCTTCGTCATCTGAAGACGCCAATGAAGCTGTCGAACTCTTGCGAACCCAGTTCAAAGCCTTCAAAGAGAAAGACAAAAGATTGGGGATCAAGCAGCCCTATCCAGTTGAATGGAAAGAAGTCTTGTTCCCGCCAAAGTACAAGATCCTAACGATCTCTTTATTTGATGGCAGTACTTCTCCTAGCCAGTTCATCAATCATTTTGAGGTAATGGTCGTTCAACTCCAGCCAAATGACGCTCTTCTTACCAGAGTGTTCGTCGGTTGTTTAGCCGGCGTAGCATACAACTGGTACAGAAGTTTGCCCGATGGTTGTATCACCTCTTTCTCAGGTCTCAAACAAATCTTTTTGGAACGATTCTATGAAGGATTCAACGACATGACTATGTTGGCTCTCAACAAAATCAAACAGAAATATAATGAAACTGCTGAAAGTTTCTTCGAACGGTTCCGCCGTGAAGCCTTGAAGATGCCTCCAGGGACTCCGGCCACTGTCACTATTGATACTTGCAAGGAAAATCTTTTGCCTATCATCAGCATGTGGACAGGGTCGACCCAATTCCAAGGCTGGCCATCCTTCATTGTCAATGCTAAAGCTACTGAAGTTAGCGCTGACAAATTCAAGCAGTTAGGGGTACAAATATCTAACCCCGACCGGGATGAACACCAGACATCAGGTGGTGGCAACCGCCCGAACAACCGCAAACCAAAAGAAACTTTAAACATCAATTTGAATAAGAATAAAGAGTCTTTGGCGGTTAACGTAGCTCCTCCTACGTCCAATTCTACTCCTTCTGCACCTCCTCCAAGGGAACCTCGTCCTAAAGTAGAGTATTCCTTTAATGAGAATGACACTGCAAGCATTTTTGATTGCTTACTCAAAAGCAACAAGATTCAACTTCCAGATCCAAAGAAGCCCGATGAAGTCGGTAAGACTGATCATCCCAAGTATTGTCTCTATCACAGGTTCATCGGACATCCCACTCGAGCATGTTATGTGCTCAAAGGCAAAATTCAGGAGCTGGTCAACGCTGGCGTCGTCACTCTGCAATAAGACGAGAAGACTGTTACTGCAAATATGGTTTCAGTCTAGTTTGGTGACTTTCCTCCGCAGATAGTACAGCACGGTGTCGTTTCTATTTCCAAAGCTACTTTTAAGATTGAGAATCTCCCTCCTCCACCAAATGAAGGTCTCATTCCCTTGTCACTTGACAATGGCGAAGTTATGTGGATCCATCCAGATCTTGCTTCAGAGTTCGAAGTTTCCTCTTCTTTTAAGAAGAAAGACCGCTCCAAAAGCAAGACAAAGACTTGCAACATGGTGTCTTTTGACCCTATAGTTGACGAAGAAATTCTGCTAGGCACCAGATCAGGGAAAGCCTATTTGAAGGAGTATCCTAAAACTCAAGAGAATCCTGCCTATTCTTCTGAACCTGCTCCAGTACAATCTACTTCCTCTGAAGAGATTCCTTCTACATCGTCACCAGTTGTAGTACCTATTCCTCCCAAGCCGGTGGTTGCTGACAAAGGCAAGCAACAAGTCCGTTTTGACAAACCCCTGAAAAAATCATCTTCTACAGGACTTGAGAAGCCGTACAACTTTGATATATTGGCTTAACTAGCCAATACACCGGCTAGGCTATCAATCTTCGAGCTCTTACGCCTTTCCAAAGAGACTCGAAAAACTCTAAGTGAAGCCTTGATGCAGGCTGAAACTTGCCTAACTCTTCTCAAAAAGCCGAAAGCAGAACCGGTCTCTTGTCGTTATTGTCACAGCGTATTAGAGTTGATTCCAAACATCACTTTCACTTAGGATGATATGCTGCTGGAGGATAATAGACATGATCGTCCTCTCTACTATACAGGATATTTCGATTCAATGAAAGTCGATCGTATCCTGATAGATCTAGGGTCTGTTCTCAACATCATGCCATAGACGATGCTAGATGCATTGAAGATACCAGTGCATAGTCTTTCAAGCACAATCACCACTATCTTGGGATACAACCAAGGAAGGAGTGAACCTTTGGGCAAGATCCGCCTAAAACTCTAAATAGGCAATCTTCGCACAAAGGTGACCTTCTATATCATCGATAATCATGGTTGTTCTTACAACGCTCTTCTGGGAAGACCATTCCTCCATGAACATAATGTTGTTCCATCAACTCTTCATCAATGCTTTAAATATGTCGATGACAAAAGAGAAGTTCATAAGGAGGTTGCAGACCTTTATCCTTTTAAGGGTGTCGAAGCATTCTGCAATGACGGTCGTATGTACAAGGAAGAATTTATGAAAGTGGTATTGGCCATGGATACTGAAGAAGACCAAGAAGCAGTACCCAATGACACTCTTATCATACCTGTCAAAGGGCGCGTTTCTCATCTTCAGTCTTCTAAACCATTGGCTATTCACTTGCCAATTCAGAAGAAATTGGTTGATGGCGATCAGGATAAAAGGGAGCTCACCTCTTCTGAGCCACTTGTTATCGACTTACGTCGTAACAAGGACAAAAAGTAGCTCACTTCTTCTGAGCCACTTGTTATAGATCTGCCTCATAACAAGGAAAAAAGGGAGCTCACCTCCTCTGAGCCGCTTGTTATCGACCTCCGTCGTAACAAAGCCAATCCTCCTCCACCTTCCTCTTCTCCCCCTCTTGTAATCAATTTGACCAAGCCTGTTAAGGCTAAAGGTCCTGTTGTAAATATAGATGTACAGATCAATGAAAAAGCATCTACTTTCCAGTATACTGATGTCATTTATTATACTAAATGCTATTTGGATATGTTAGATAGCTTCAAATCATTTACAATAGGAGTTGTACAATCTCTTCAAACAGAAGTCTCTTTTGAACACCCAGATGATTCTTACCGTATTGTCCCTTCTCGAAAGAAAGGCAAAAGTCCAATACTTTTTAGTAAAGGACCGGAACAACAATTCAGTTATACGGATGATAGTAAACTTAACGATACAGGACATCTCCAGCTTCGGCGTTACAGTCAACAATCAAAAGACATCATCCGAAAAATGGGTTATGACTTCAAGAGTGGTCTCAACTACGGTAAAGGTAGAAAGACTCCTCTTCGTACAGCTGTTCCAAAAGAAAAGTCAGAGATGTACTACAGCAGGACCAAAAGAGGTCTTGGATATGCTTCTCCTCTAATGTTATCCCCAGCAGTCTCCGACTCCGATAGCAAAGAATATTCTTATTCTTCTGACTCCAGATCATGGGATTCTGACACCAGCATTGGTGAAATCCATCGGGTGATCGTATCTTCTAATATGGTCTCCGCCGAACTTCCAGAAGGATATGACGAGGACATTGAAGAAAATCTTGAAACAGATCCTTGGGCTCAACAGATGGACAACCAGTGGGTACTCCAATTCGAACAAAGAGAACCTCCTACTGAAGATCAATTAGTTCAAATTGATGTAGGAGAGAGCGGGTCACCTCGTCCAATATTCATCAGCAAGAACCTCCCAGAGGCAGATAAGCAAGAATTAATTCTCCTTATCAAAGAATACATTGATGTCTTTGCTTGGAGTTACGAAGACATGCCAGGTCTAGATCCCAAAGTTGCTACTCACAAATTGAATATTCGGCCGAATGCAAAACCGGTCAAACATCAACAACGGTGCTTCAAACCAGAAATGATGGACGCGATTGATGATGAAGTTAAGAAGCTCATCGCTTGTGGCTTTATTCGAGAAGAACAACATCCAGATTGGGTGGCCAATGTTGTTCCAGTCCTAAAGAAAATCGACAAAGTTCGAGTTTGCATCGACTTTCGGGATCTTAACGAAGTATGTCCAAAAGATGAATTTCCTCTCCCTATCACGAACGTTATAATTGACAACACCTGTGGGTTCAAGCGAATATCCTTTATGGATGGATTCTCTGAATATAATCAAATAAATCCTGAAGATGAAAAACACACTTTTTTTCGCACTCTTCATGGGGTCTACTGTTATACCGTGATGCCATTTGGTCTCAAGAACGCTGGTGCAACTTATCAACGGGCTATGAATACCATCTTTCGAGATTATCTTCGTAAAACTGTCGAATGTTATGTTGACGATATCGCCGTCAAAAGTCGTCTGAAAGAAGATCACATCCAAGATCTGAGAACTATCTTCAATCTCATGCGCCAACATCAGCTCAAGATGAATCCCACCAAGTCATTCTTGGGTGTCTCTAGTGGTAAGTTTTTCGGCTTCGTCATTACCTCTAAAGGTATACACGTGGATCCCGAGAAGATCAAAGCCATTCAAGAGATGCGTCCTCCATGCAACCTAAAAGAGCTACGAGGATTCCAAGGTTGACTTGCGTACATCAGGAGGTTCATTTCGAACTTGTCTGGACGCTGCAGACCATTTACTCAACTAATGAAGAAGGGTGTATCTTTCGTTTGTACCGAAGAATGTCAACGAGCATTTGATGACATCAAGCGATATCTCATGAATCCACCAGTCTTGGTGCCACCAATCTCTGGCATACCATTCTTAATGTATGTTCGTGCCATTGACCATTCATTGGGTGCTTTACTAGCCCAAAAGAACAAAGAGGGCCACGAACAGGTTATCTACTACCTCAGTCGTACTATGATTGGTGCTGAATACCGTTATAGTCCAGTCGAAAAAGAATGCCTAGCTCTCATGTTTGCTGTTCAAAAGACTCGACATTATATCATTGGTCAAACCATTCATGTCATATCCCGAGTCAATCCTCTTCGGGTACTGATGAAGAAGCCTAGCACGCTCAACTCTCGGCTGGGTACATGGGCCATTCTGCGGGTCCAATATGACATGGTATATGTTCCACAAAAGTCTGTTAAAGGTCAAGCATTGGCGGATTTCTTAGCAGCTCATCCTGTTCCAGAGACGTCCAAACTTTACGATGAAATTCCAGACGAGACGTTGGAAGTCAACATGATCTCTGAAGAATTTCCAACCTGGCATCTATTCTTTGACGGAGCATCCAGAATTCGACCCAATGGTACTATTATAGCAGGAGTAGGAGTTGTTCTCGTTTCTCCAGATGGATCAACTATCCAAAGAGCCTACTCTCTAGATGAACCATGCTCCAACAACGTGGCAGAGTACAATGCTCTACTCATTGGTCTTCAATTAGCCAAACAACTTAACGTTGAGTATCTTGAAGTCTATGGTGACTCTAAGCTGGTTGTTAATCAGGTTAGAGGAACCTATGAAGTTCGTCATCAAGACCTAGTGCCTTATCATGAAGCAGCAATCAACATGGCTACGTCATTCAAAGCCTTCTTCATAGACTATATTCGGCGAGCTTGTAATACTGAAGCAGATGCTTTGGCCAATCTTGCAGCAGTCTTAGCCATCCCTATCAAAAGACAACAAGTGGTGGTCATCTCTAATCGAGAATTATTCTGTATTGAAAACAATCGTAATATTGTGTTCAGTAATCTTATTGAAGTCAATGTTATCAATGAAGATTGGAGAACTCCTTTCATAGACTTCGTTATTCATGACATACTCCCCGAAGATCCTAAGGAGACTATGAGTATTCGACGACGATCTCTTCGATTCTACTACAATCAAACCACCAAGACTCTTTATCGACGAACTTATGACGGTCTTCTTCTACGCTATCTTGCTGGTGATGAAGCAAAATAAGTGTTGCGTGAAGCTCACGACGGTGTCTGTGGAGCACATCAACCCAGTCCTAAGCTACATGATCGCATCCGACGAATGGGTTACTATTGGCCCTCTATGGTATCAGATGCCATTGAATATGCAAGAAAATGTCGTGCTTGTCAAATCCATACAGATTTCATTCATCAACCGTCGAAATTTCTTCATCCGACTGCTGGTTCCTGGCCTTTCGAAGCTTGGGGCATGGATGTCATAGGTCCCATTAATCCTCCTTCTTCTAGAGGACATCGGTTCATACTAGCAATAACCGATTACTTCTCCAAATGGGCTGAAGCTATCCCTCTGGCTGAAGTCAAGACCAGCAGTGTCATTAACTTCGTCAAACACTATGTCATCTATTGATTTGGTATACCTCGAAGAATTATCCATGACAACGGACCTACATTTATCAGCCAGAAGTTTACCAGATTCTGCGATGATCACCGAATTGACAATATTGCTTCTACAGCTTACAATCCTGCTGCTAATGGATTAGCTGAAGCCTTCAACAAAACCATTATCAAGCTTCTCAAGAAGTTTGTATCCACTAACAAACGGAACTGGAGCGAGAAGCTTGGTGAATGTCTTTGGGCCTACCGAACTACGGTCCGCAACCCTACAGGCTTTACACCTTTCTCTTTGGTGTACGGCTGTGAAGCTGTTATTCCTCTGGAACTTTAAATTCCTTCTTTAAGGATTGCCATTGCTAATGAACTCACTACAGAGAACAACGATCTTCTTCGACTTCAAGAATTCGAGGAACTTGACGAGAAGCGGCTAATGGCTCAACAGCACATTGAGTTATACCAAGCTCGCATCTCGAAGACTTTCAACCGCAAAGTTAAATTCAGAGCCTTCCAACAAGGAGAACTTGTTCTAACGTTTAGACGTCCTATGACAATGACTCATATTAGCAAAGGCAAATTCGACGTAAAGTGGGAAGGGCCCTATGTTGTAAGCAAAGTCTTCTCAAATGGAGCCTATCAACTCTCAGAGTTAGACGGTCGAGTTGCTATGATGCCTATCAATGGCAAATTCCTTAAAAAGTACTATGTATAAATGTAAATGCTTATAAATCATTAGACAAGTTCAAGTTCATAAATAAATTCAAATTTTATTTCATCATGAATGATAGTACGTGATATTAAGGGAGATCACTATCATCCTTCTCGACATTGGAACGCGGACCACTGCCGTCCTTCTCAAAGACACGGTCAGCAAAAGAGTCGAGAACCTCCTTGCTGGAACCCACGAGAAACTTGTAAGCAGCCAGCCTCATGGCCTCTTCTTCTTCAGCCTTTCCTGGTTCAAGCAGGAAGTCCAGAATATCTTGTGGTGGTTTGGGTGCAGACGAACCTTCGCCTGCCTCTGCCTGCTTTGGCTGAACCAGTTCGGCCGGATGTTCTTCAACGCCTTCTTCAACCTTTGGAGCAAGTTCAGCCTTCTTAGATGCATCTCCAGACGATATTTTTATATTGGAAAGGTGGAAGTGCTCCTTTCTGCCAAATTTCTGTTCTATTTATAGGCAGAGATTCTCCAAATAAAGAAGCGACACATTCATCCGACGGTTCATCCGTTCATTCGATTCATCCGACGGTTTACCCGTTCATTCATTATTATCCGACGGTTCTCCCGTAAATTTATTATTACTTGACGGTTCACCCGTTCATTAATCATCATTTGACAGTTCATCCGTTCATTCATTACCATTTGACGGTTTGTCCGTTCATTCCACCATTCGACGGTTTACCCGTTCATTTTGACGATTCATTTCGTTCACACCTTTTTGACGATTCATTATCGTTCATTATCCACATCAGCAACTTGTCATTTTCGATTAAGTTGTCAATTGAAATAATAATATTCGATAAATTATATTCTGCTATGTCCATATTACCTCTGAGCAGATATAATAAATATAATTATTTTCCTACAAAATTCAGAAATATATCATGTCTTGTACCTCTGAATATATTTTCTATCTCTATTATTTATATCTGAACAAGATATGCAATAAATGATAGAGCCACAACAAAATGTCTTTTATTAATCAAAATATGAGACATTACAAAAACACATGTGCTACAAAAGATATAAAGATACAAAATGTTCTTTTTACTGAGACGGAGGCATTATCAGAGTAGCAATTTGCTGCTTCGGAATCTGCAACCGATCTTCACGAGATGTCATCACTCTCCTCCTGGCCTCTTCCATCCCAGATTCATTATTAAAAATGGGCATGGTCACCATTCGGCGAGTGATTTCCGTATCATGAGGTGCTACAAACTCATTTCTTTCCTGAGTTAGAGCATCAATTTGTTGCACTAAAGTTTGATGCTCTGTAACTTCATTCTCCAGTTCTTCTTCGAAACGAGCAATCTCTGCCCTCAGATCGGCAATCCTTCTCTCTCTCCTCTCAGCAGCTGAGATCACAGACTCCAGCTTGGAATTATATTCAGCAGATTTAGTAGTATAAGCATCCAAGAGGTTCTGGAGATTCACTCTTTCAATCGCAGCTGCCTGAGCCATTTGTTCAAACTCTGCCTGCACTAAAGGCTCCACTTTCCCTTTGTTGAGATTTTTATAGTTCTTTATGGAGATCTCCAGTTCATTCAAGATATGGTCAAGGAAAGTGGCCTGAGCCTCATCACCTTGCTCTCGGATGGCCTTCACCAAGAAAGAGGTTGGACCTCTAACCATAAAGAAATTAGCGTCTGCTTTGTCCATCATCCTATTTACCAAAGGTCCCAAGGACTCGAAGAAGTATCTAGTGAATGATTGGATTACAAGGTGATTAGTCGCCAGAGCACCAGGAGTCGCAGCTACTCCTGTTGATGACGAAGCAATAGGACGCTCAACTTCTCGTGTCTGAACAGCAGGCTCTCTAAATAAAGGAACCAAAGTAGAGCTGGTTGCTCATCCTGGTTGTTCCTCTGCAAAATTGAATACTATCACTTTATCTGCCATTGGCTATTGATAAAGAGAATCAAAAGTGAAATAGTCTTACCATGGGTGGATCCAGCAATGAGCCTATCATCTGCAGGAACAGATTGCTGAGAAGATGTAGCTTCAGACGCTACGGCCTGGCTACTTCCTGATTCAGAGCCACAAGACAAATGGCGGCTGCTACTGGCAATTGTTGTTGCCAGTACTATATCCATACATGTTGGAAGAGCAGAAGAAGATCTGGGTTCTGTATAAATAAAAGTAACGATGTTAGCTATCAAACTACTTATTAAAAGAAGATCACTAATTTCATTGCAATACCTTCAGAAGCAGCAACTGGAGTTTTCTCCACATCCACCTCGGCATTGGCAATCTTCTCCGGAGATCAAGGCACCTCAGCCTCATTTTCAGGAGTCAGAGTGTCTCGAAGGGATGTCTGGATATCAACATTTTCTTCCAGATTTTGTGTCTCATCAGCAGCTTCTGATGAGGTACTCTCCTCATTCTCGCTGTCCTCGAGAACCTCTTCACTAGCAGTATCAGCAGCAGGATCAGCTTCTTCCTGATAACCGAAGTCACAGTCATATAGAGCTTCGATCATCAAATGATCTTCTCCTCACGATTTGCTCCCGGTGTGGCAGGAAGATGAGTTTTCGCTGCTGTTGGTAATGGAGATTATAAAGGTTCATGCTCTGTTTCTGCAATATTGTCTCTAGGCTCTATGGCCTCATCTCTTCGGTCGATCTCTTCTCTCTTCTCAATGTCCTTCCTCTGTTCTAGGAGTTTTATGTCCAGCCTCAGAAATAGGGGTAGGAGATGGTAGGGTGGTTCCAGCCATGGCATTCATCACTACTGAAGATAAAATTTGCCTCGAAGAAGAAACTGTTATATTCTGTCTTCTATGGGCCAGCTTTTTCCTTCTATGTAGAGGCCTCTCAGGGCTCTCTATGTTTACTACATCGGCTTATTTTTGAACGAAAGTCGGTGTAGCGGCTTCATCTCGAGTGGACTTAGCCAATTGTCTGGATTGCGATCTCGTCGTAACCTTTTCTGAAGAATATTCCAGAATCAGTTTCTTCTTCACAATGGGAGCAGGAGGCTCTTCCCTTCTTCTTTTCTTTTCCTTGGCTGGAGATTTAGCAACTTTCAGAGAGACTCTTATAGGCTGATTAACTTCCTCAGGGAAATTGACTTCCCTGGAAGCCTCCAGTGGATCATCTACTGGTTCATGATCCTCATCATTGTTAGGAGCCAGTACATCAATTGCTCCTTTTCTCAGACGGTTTGCCATCGCAAAACTATCCACAAGGCTAAAGTTTTCGGCAAAAGTGTTGGCAGCTGTATAAAACTGTGAATATGTGTACAGCATTTTTGGACCAGCATTATTCCTGTGTGGCATCGAGAACACGGCCCGTGTGTCTCGAACATTGTAGTAAGCCCATGCTCTGGCTCCGTCGATCAAGTATCCTGTTCCTCGTAAGCAAGTTATTGCATTCCCCACGTGGAACTGGTCATATCCAAATTGTCGAGCAAAGCGACTCGGCAAATATGGCTCCAAAAAGCATTTTTCCTCAAATCTATATACAAGATGTGACGGTCTGATTGCCTTCAACCATTCAAAAGTTATTCGACCTATAGGCTGTCTCCCAAGGTCAACCATCTTTGGTGCCATGAATTCATAACCCGTTGGAGGGGGAGTACAAAGAAAATTCCATCCTTTGCCTAGATTTAAAGTGCGTCTGCAATCTTTTATGCTAGTGTATAGCCATCGGCTTTGTGAGAACCGGCACAGAAAATTGCCATCCACTGCCCCCATGGCAGGATTCATCAGAGATGGATGGTGCAGGAGTAGCCATCCGAATAAGTAAGTATAAGGTAATTCCAGTCTGGGGAAAGTACCTTTATCACACTTACCCTTAAGCATGGAATCTACATATAGACGAAGACCCGCATTTATTCTGCAAGTCATCGCTGATAGGAGATCCATCCGGCAGCCGAAGACTAACCGGACAGCAGCAAAAAGGATACCGCGGTGGAAGCGGTCTATAGCACTTGCCCCCGACATGACGAAGCAGCGAAGCCAGTACGACAGAAATCCTACTAATTGGGCTTCTTTGGACATAGATCTGTAGCCCATTCTTATATGACTCTCAACAAAATATCCAACTTTAAGAGGCGGATATTGATGTTCATCCTCTACTAAAATATCCAGTCTCTTATTCTCCTCCATCAACTTTATCACTTCACTAAAGGTGAGAGGTTGGAAGAAGTCTAGATTGCAGGAATCATGTTCTTTTGTCTTTTTCTCAATAATATGGTTGAGAAAAAGATAAGTCAGCCATTTCGAAGAATAACATATACCAGACGAGCCAATCTTTTAGTGGAAAGAGCATACGTTGTAATGGCATAACAACTCATCAAAGACTTCTACCATCTTCGAATTCTTTCGACGTAGTCTCTCTAACTCGTCGTTGGTGGGGACATACTCCTCGTAAGGAAAGTCTGCCATTGGTAAGTATGAGATATACTTCATCTCGTGGAGAGCCAACCCCATCTCTTCGCAGGGAGTCATGAACGTCCCTATCCTGTAATTGTACCTCTCTGCCAGTGCCAAAAACAGATGAGGGTTCGGATAGAAGCCATATACGGTAGCATGTACCGCTTCATATAGTTCAATCTCTCTAAGTTTATCTCCAAACTGAACTAGTATCCAATTTGCTATACTGCTCCACCTTTTGATGTTTGGGTTTACCAGACCTGTCAATCGGATGTCTTGATCCGGGTAACTGCCTTCAACCTTTGCGTACTCATTCGCAAAGATTGGGATCCTCACAGGCATTAACAGAGAAGAATTCTCCGGAGGGATGCTCCCTGATTTCAATCCTCTAAGTAAAGTACTGTGTCGTTCTGAGGAACTATAGAACATGTCAATGTTATTCCGGTCCTTCTTGACGCAGATTTTTCCAGTCCGAGCCTGCTGAAGAGGAGTGATGTCCCAGTCCATTCTTCTGGGGTAGCTAGCATGAGCATATCGTGCCAAAGGAAGGCACCTGACAATATCTGGTAGCAAAATCAGTTTCTCCTTCAACTGAAAAGTTCTCTTCTCAACACGTGGTCTTGGTTGAGAACTTTTGTCAATTACTTCACCAAACAGGAACATAGGTTTTCTGTGGGTGACAGCATCAATAGTCTGTAAAGGCTGTCCATTCATCAGGCATAGTAATGTCTCATTATCTTGTGCTATTAGAATAGTCTGACGAGAGGACGGAAGTGCATATTGCGGAAAATGTACGTGGGACAAGTCCTCTTTGAACTCAGATTCTGCAAGAGTTCCTACAAAAGTTTCATACTCAGGATCTTCTCTGGTGTCAGCTGCATCCAACAAAAGAAAGCAGAATTTAGTACAAGACAAAGTCAGAGAATTCTGTCATCAGATTGTGCAGCCATCAGACTGCACAACCATCAGATTGTGCAACCGTCAGTTGTGCAACCATCAAATTGTGCAGCCATCAGACTGTGCAACCATCAGATTGTGCAACCGTCAGATTGCACAACCATCAGATTGTGCAACTGTCAGTTTACGCAACCATCAGATTGCGCAACCGTCAAATTGTTCAACCATTAGATTGTGCTGATAAAGCTTGTGCAAATCAGTCGATTGTGCTGACTTTTGCCAGCACAATTCAATCGATGTGCAAAAAGATATTCTTCATAAAAATGAAGAATAACTAGTTCGTGCAACCAAAACCCTAAAGAGGGTGGCGTAGTATGATCACATCTCTAAAAAGAGATGGATTCTGAAGAATAGTGAAATCAAAAACCCTAAAGAGAGTTTTTGATTGGGTCATCTACCATACAACGCGGGATGTGCAGTCTCGTAGCGAGAAGGTCGTCGCACGACCCTAGCCGAAGGCTCGACGGGGGCCTTGCCCTTGGCAGCGGCGGAGGATCGCTTGGGGGCCATGAAGATCGATGAGGAGAATCGGGAAAGCTCAAAAAGTTTTTCTTTCTGGAAATTCGAAAGCAAGTAAAGAATAACATAGAGATAATGAGGAACTATTTATAGTTTTTCAAAGGAGAACGGCCGCCTCAGATTGCGCCAAAAAAGTAGGGATCGACTCATCCGATTGCATAGACAGCTCATGCGCAACTTGATTTAAAATTCAAAATTCAAAGTATTTCGAAACTTTGAATAAATTTAACTTTCGAAAACTTTGAAGGGGGTCTTGTAGGTCCTAAAAAATCAAGTTGCACCTATCAACAAGTCAAAAAAATAAAGAAATACAACTTTCAAATGAACTGCGCAGACATCAGATTGCGCATCATTCAGATTGCGTACACCAGACTGCACACACTTTCAACTGCACAGGCTGGCGTGGCAATGTCATCATTATCTGACAAAATCAAATCTTTCTGACAGCTGACAGCACGAAGAACGAGGAGACTGTTCGTTTATTGTGCCGCACAGCGCTCGAGGATAGCTGTACATGCAGGGCAATCCAATGCCTGCGCAATCCAGTGTCGGCGTAATCCATATCTGCGTAATCCAAAGTCAGCGCAATTCATGTGGCGCACTTCATTCTGACAATTAACAAAAGTACACGTGGCACTCATGCCATCAATAGCTCATTACGTGGCAATCGTCTACACACGATCGTGCTTAATTCAATCAAAAGTTGCCATGTATCCAAGACAGTTGGACCACGATCCAACAACTGCCTGCGCAGTTCACTGTTGCGCAATCCAATTGCTGTGCAATCCATTATGCGCAGTCCAGAATAACTAAAAGTTAGTTATTTCTATAACTCTATAAATAGAGTTTCAAGTCTTCATTCATGAGGGGAGATCATAGAAAGATCAGACATAAAAGTTCAGAAATCAGAGAATTCAGGGGTTCTTGCCAAAGTGCTGCTGCATTCTTCCGAGGCTTCCGCCTTCAATTCTCCGAGGCTTTTGCCTTTAAGTCAACTTCCGAGGCTATCGTCTTCAAAGTTCACATCGTCCAAGGGATAAAGCAATCATCTTCTAGATTGGATTCCTACAGTTGTACCTTTTCTAGAATTCTTGTAATCTTTACAAAGTTTGTATTAATAAAGTTCTACACTTTTGTTTTTGCAAATAGAGTTCGGTCCGAGTTTGGCCTGAACTTTGATCGAGTTCGGTCAATAGGGTTTCAAGGCAGATTGGAAACAGTGTGATAGTTTTTAACATAAATACGAAAATAATTTAAAAATAATTATGTTGAAGAAAATAATTTAATATTTATGAATTAATTCCCATAAATTGCTATTGCTACTTTGGGTTAGCTGTAGGGGCCGGATCCCAGCTAGCGGTAATCCGAAGACTAGTACACCATGTCGCTACAGGTTATTTACACCTATGTGATACAAGGGCCCTTTCGGCTTATAACCAAAATAAATTTAGCGAATTCATGTTTATTAAACAATTATATTATATTACCTCAACATCCAGAATTCCTAACTCTCTTCGTATAAAGTTAAAACCATCTTCAGCCAAAGGCTTTGTGAAGATGTCGGCTAGTTGATGTTCAGTATCAACAAATTCTAAAATAATATCACCTTGCAAAACACGGTCTCTCAAAAAGTGATGTCTAATTTGTATGTGTTTAGTGTGTAAATAACATACGAGATTCTTAGTAAGATTTATAGAGCTAGTGTTATTACAGTAAATGGAAATATGATGAAAGGATAATTGAAAGTCTTCCAAAGTTTGTTTCATCCACAAAATTTGTGCACAACAACGTCCTGCAGCTATATACTCAGCTTCAGTAGTTGATAATGTAACTGAATTTTGTTTCTTAGAAAACCAGGAGACTAAGGACTTTCCTAGAAAATGACATGTACCGCTGGTACTTTTACGATCGACTTTGCATCCAGCAAAATCTGCATCCGAGTAACCTATCAGGTCAAACGAATCAGGTTTTGGATACCAAAGACCGATTGTCAAAATTCCTTTAAGGTATCATAAGATACGCTTAACAGCACTTACATGTGATTCTTTAGGACAAGCTTGATATCTAGCACATAAACATACAACAAACATAATGTTTGGACGACTAGCAGTTAAGTATAGTAAACTACCAATCATACCTCTGTACTTACGTATGTCGGCTGGTGTACCGCTTTCATCTATATCAAGCTTTGTAGATGTTGCCATTGGAGTGCCAATAGGTTTAACGTTTTCCATATCAAATTTCTTTAGCAAGACTTTTGTATATTTAGCTTGATTAATGAATATTCCTTGTGAACTCTGCTTAATTTGCAGTCCAAGAAAGAATGTTAATTCTCCCATCATGCTTATTTCAAATTGACTCTACATACACTTAGCAAACTCGTAACATAGCATCTCATTAGTAGCTCCAAAGATTATATCATCTACATATATCTGCACTAATAAAATATTTTTATCCAAAGATTTTATAAACAAAGTTGAATCAACCTTCCTTTTTGAAAAACCGTGTTCAAGTAGAAAAGAACTAAGGCGCTCATACCATGCACGAGGTACTTGTTTGAGACCGTAGAGAACTTTCCGAAGCTTGAGTACGTGATCAGGAAATTTGAAATCTTCAAAGCCTTGAGGTTGTTTTACAAAAATTTCTTCTTTTATAAAACCATTTAAAGATGCACATTTAACATCCATCTGAAAAAATTTGAAACCATACAAACTTGCAAAAGCACAAATCATACGAATGGACTCTAATCTAGCAACTGGAGCATATATCTCATCATAGTCAATGACTTCTTCTTGATTATAGCTTTGAGCTACTAGACGTGCTTTGTTGCGTGTGACTGAGCCATTCTCATCTAACTTATTTTGGAATACCCATTTAGTACCAATGATTGGATGATCAATAGGTCTGGGAACAAGTTCCCAAAATTGATTTCGTTCAAACTGGTTAAGTTTCTCTTGCATTGCAGAAATCCAAAATTTATCAGAAAATGCTTCTAAACATTTTTAGGTTCAATTTTGAAAATAAAAGCAACATTTTCTATTACCAATTATCTTGAGCTGGAATGAATGCTTATGCCTTTTGACACATCATGGATTACCACTTCTTTGGGATGGTCTGGTGTAAATCCCATACGTTTCGGCAAACTTTCCAGATAAGACGTGGAGGTATCTTCTGTTGTGGAAGTTTCTTCTACATTGTCAATGTCGTATTGTCTTTTGACATTTAGCTCATTGAACTTGACGTTGATTGATTCTTCAATAATAAGTGATTTCTTGTTGAATACTCTGTATCCTTTGCTTTTCGTCGCATATCCCAAGAAAAGTTCTTTATCAGCTTTTTCATTAAATTTTCCCAAGTTGTCTTTTATATTCAGAATGTAACATCTGTATCCAAAGACCTTGAAATAGCTGATATTAGGAGTTATATTAAACCATAATTCATAAGGAGTCTTTTAGAGATTGGTCTAATAAGAACTCTATTCAATACATGGCATGTTGTATAGACAACTTCTGCCCAAAAGTACTTAGGAAGATTATATTGATTAAACATAACTCTGGCCACATCACCGAAAGTTTTGTTCTTCCTTTCTACAACTCCATTCTGCTGAGGAGTTCTGGGGCAAGAGAATTCATGAGCTAATCTATTTGAATTGCAGTAAGGTTTGAATTCATGGTTATCAAATTCTCCTCCTTGATCACTTCGAACACGAGTAATCATGAATCCTTTCTCGTTTTGTACCTTCTTACAGAAAGATACAAACTCGAAAAAGGCCTCATTCTTATTTGCAAGAAAATAAACTCAAGTATATCGTAAATAGTCATCAACTATCACGTAAGCATAAAGCTTTTTGCCAAGACTAGCGACTTTACTTGGTCCAAACAAGTCCATATGAATTAATTGCAGAGGTCTAGAGTTACTTACAGCGTTTATTGATTTGAAAGATGATCTAGATGCCTTATTCTTCTTATAATCAGCACAGATCATATCTTTCTTGAAAGTTATTTCAGGTAAGCCTCTTACCAGTTTCTTGGTAGACAATCTTGCAATCGTATCCATATTTGCATGACCAAGACGCATATGCCAAATCCAGCTTTCGTTTTGTGTTGTAAACAGACACTTTCCTGTATTATTAGTTTTTTCTGACAAATATAAAATATATATATTGTCATCTCTTATTCCCTCAAATAAAATAATTCTAGAGGTTTTATCATAGGCAAAACATTTATTTTTAACAAAATTTATTCCATAATCGCGATCAGCTAATTGACTGATACTCAACAAGTTATGTTTCAATTATGTTACTAAGCAAACATTTTTAATAATAGGAGAGGGAGAGATACCTATGTCACCAATGCCAATGATATTACCTTTAAGAATGTTTTCAAAGGAGACATAGCCTTCTTTCTTCATCGATAGAGTTACAAACAATTTGTCTTCACATGTCATGTGCCTGGAGAAACCACTATCGAGTATCCACTTGCTTTTAGTGGGAGGAGGAGGGTCCACCTACAACATAAGTTGAAGATGTAACCTTTGGTACCCACTTTCTTGACGGTCCTGATGTGTTAGCTTTTGGAACCCATTTATACACATTCATATCTACTAGCTTTCTAATCTTATACTGTGTTGACACATGTCCTTTTAATCTACAATAATGACATGTAGCAGAAGTGTTGGTGCTAGGTTTTGTTTGAAAAACATGCTTTTGAGTTTTGAAAAGCTGTGTGTACTCGTATTGTGTGGAAAGATGTATATATAAGCATGGTTTCTAACATTATCAGTCGTGTTGTTAGTGTGGTGTTTGTGTTTAGCCTTCTGACTAGTGTTTATCTGAGCAATTGGTCTAGCGACTTGTTTGCCCAGTTTTATCTCTAACTTTTTAGAGTTGTCATTGGCTTCATTTAATTTGGCCGTGAGTGCATCTACTCTTTAAATATCAATGTTATACTTCTTCTTCTCTAGTTCATAAAGATTGTTAAGTTTTGCATTTTCTTGATTTACTTTTTCAAGAGATTTATGCAGACTTAGCCTTAAAGAAGTAATCTCATTGGTGTCAATAGAAGAATCTTTAATATCTTCTAAGATCCTAGATTGCTTTGAAAATTTAGATTGTACAAATTTCAGCTCTTTCTTAGCACTTTTGTACATGTCTATCATTTTCTTCTGATCGGCCAATAGATCAGAGAAAGCCTCACATAATTCATCAAAAGAAAATTCTTCATAGAGAGGGTTATTTATTACCTTAGCATCTGTATCCATGAAGCATAGGTTTGCTGAGCTCCAAGAGTTATCTTCTTCTTCAGAGTCACTAGCCTCGCTTTCACACCAGATACTAGTGTTTGCATAGTTTTTGGTTGTTGACCTTCTCTTGCTTGTTTGATCATATATGCTTATTTGATCGTGTCTACTTCCTTTTCTTATAACAGGACAATCCTTCTTTATATGACATGTTCTTTTGCAGCTAAAACAGATCGGTTCATTATCATCTTTGAAGTCCTTCTTCTTCTTGTTTGACTTCTCGTGTGTGAGGAGTCTTTTGAAGTTCCTCGTTATCAGGGCCATTTGCTCGTTGTCCGAGTCGTCTGATTCACTCTCGTCGTCAGAGATTGTTTTGTGATTTGCCTTGAATGCTATTGTCTTCTCTTTTGGAGGTTGATCTTCGAAATCCTGAAGGTCTAAATCATGTCATGAGCTTTCCAGTCAGGGTTTCAAGACTCATTGTCGAGAGATCATTTTCTTCTATAATGGTCGTTGCTTTTGGATTCCAGCTTTTTGGTAGTCCACGAAGAATCTTTCGAATCTTTTCATGATCGTTGTAATCTTTGACAAGGGAAGCTAGAGGATAAACAATATCTAAAAATCTAGTAAACATAGCAGTAAGATTCTCATTAGGCTTCGTTTTGAATGCCTCATATTCTTGTGTAAGTCATGAGATTTTGGATTCCTTCATTTATGAAGTACCTTCATGAGTAACCTCAAGAAGTTTCCAAACCTCGTTGGACGTGGCACATGTAGAGACTTTATTGAACTCAATTTTATCAATAGCACAGAATAAAGCATTGATGACTTTTGCATCAAGACTAGCTTATTTTTTTTCATTATCGGTGTATCTATCAAATGGTTTGTCAACTAAAACACCATCTATCGTAATAGATAGAGGTTTATAACCATTGACTACAATCGACCATAGATCAAAATTAAGTGACTTGAGGAAAAAGCTCATCCGTGTCTTCCAGTATGTGTAATTTGTGCCATCAAATAAAGGTGGCCTATTGGTTGATTGACCATCACAGTTGCTTGGAAATAGGGATGCCATATCTTAAGGGGTATTAATTCCATCGAGAGAACCCCGCTCTGATACCAATTGTAGGAATAATGGCGCCTCTAGAGGGGGGTGAATACACTGCAACGGAGAATATTTAGCAATTAAATTTTTTAACTCTAAGCAGGTGAAGCAATATATATGAAAAGATTACAAGTAAGTCAGTAAAATCAGGACGAGAAAGCAATACGCGGAGACAGCAGATTTATACTGGTTTTCCTCTGTGAGGACTAGTCCAGTCTCGAGTCTCAACCCGATGTTTGAATCCAATATTTAAAATAGAGATTACACTACGTGTTCTGTACCGAAGAACATGCCAACTTCACCACCGTCGTATTTTTATCTGAAGCCTACGAACAAACTTTAATACCTTTCTGAAGAAAGCTTTTATACGCCAAGCTTGTACAACTCGAAACTCCTACTCGAAAACCATCGGCACTTAGAAGAATTGAGTCGACTTGGAGATTTGAAGTTTAAAGCTTTGGGAATAGAATAGGAAGTTTAGAAATGAATAGAGAAGATGAAGATTGAATGTGTGTTTAGAAATAAAAATTTCTTCTCTATTTATAGGTTTTTGTAGAACAAAGTTCGGACAGAACTCGGTACCCTAACGTTCAAAAATTTAAACGTTGGAGATCCACAAGAATAGATAAAGCTTTTGACCAGGAGTGGTTTGGTCTAACCGAGTTCATCCGAGTTCGGGCAGAACTCTGGCCGAGTTCGGTTAGCCTAGTTCAAGGGCAGTTTTGGTTTAAGAAATGGTTTGGTTTAGGAATTGGTTTAGAAATAGATTTGGTTTGGTTTAGGATAGAATCAAGATGGGTTTGGTTTAGGATAAAATCAAGATGAGTTTGGTTTAGGATAGAATCAAGGATAGACTTCTAATTGCCAATGATCCCGATTCACAAATATTCTAGACTCAATAAATAAAAAAACATAGAATAAATATAAAATCTCAGAGATGACGTAATATGTATTCTTCATTTCTTTTCATATCAAGATCGAAGTTTAAGACATCTATCGAAATCGGTTTGACTATGGATAAATGTGCCAACATAGAAGTGGTTATGTGATCATTCCTTTAGTATACTCGTGTACAAACTCTGTAGCTTAGGTGTGTACAAATCAAGCCGATTACATAACCATATTGTGCTCTAAATTACTTATATTATTTATAGTTCTTACTTTTATACATATTTCATGTACTCAGATTTAGTTGTTTTTACTACTCATGTACATCTCTAACAGCATTTCTTGTATTTTATTTTATTGCTTGTTTTATATTTTTTGCTATGATATGAACTGCGTGAGAGTTATGTATTCGCTCTTGTTCTGACTGAACTTGTTGAGAAAATTTTACAGATAACTTGGACAATCCCAGCTAGCCTAGAGGAGACACAGTAGAGCTTGGACTAGATGGCTAGAGTTTTTACTTATCTTATTTTAGTTGTCTTGAGATGTATTTTATTTCATACTCTGTTTGTAGTAGTATTGATAACACTTAACACTGGTTTTATTTCTGGTTGTATCTCTCTTATAGATTTCATTCTATCTTATTATGCTGATTATCTACCTCTAGTTTGTGATTGAGTTGTATCCTTCTGAGATTGTCCTCCGTTGGAGAGTATATTATATTGTGTTTATTTATGGTTGTGACCTAGAACAACGTTCTACCATCGATACTGTGGCGTAGGCTGGACGTACCCACGTACTCATGCCTCCAAACCGGGTGCGGGTTGTGACAGAGGGCGACCGAGCCGGAGCCTTGCCTCGAAGCTTAATGACAAGAGAAGTAGACATCTTAGGAGGTTATCCCTCCACTCGAACCCTCAATGGTTCTTCATCCATAGCCACACTTTCTGGTACAGTATCTGTCTCATCGTCGGCATCATTGGCCTCATCGTCCCATGGGACTGACTTGTACAGATCAGCATCTATACGGTATGCTTCGAGTCCTCGAAATGGATCGATGTTAGCGAACTCGGTCTTGATAGTCCCGTTGTTGGCCACATATTTCATATATTGATAGAGAGTGGAGGGTACGATCATGTATTCATAAATCTATGGTCGTCCCAATAGCATATTGTAGTTTATATCAGTGTCAATGACGTAGCAAGCCACGTTGGTCTGGAGGTCACCTATTTGACATTTCAGGCAAATCTTGCCCAAGGGCTCACTCTTTCCAGCGTTGAAACTGTTGATTGTAGTGTTTGACGCAGTCAGCCGATGCATCGGGATCCCCAAAGCTTAGAGTAAACTCTGAGTGATGATGCTA
The DNA here is from genome assembly GCA_029216955.1 of Iris pallida. Classification (NCBI taxonomy): domain Eukaryota; kingdom Viridiplantae; phylum Streptophyta; class Magnoliopsida; order Asparagales; family Iridaceae; genus Iris; species Iris pallida. The sequence continues at coordinate 1,077,917 of JANAVB010037217.1, read as the reverse complement.
AGAGAATAGCCATGGTCGATGTGGATACGAACGACCTTAATAGCACCAACATACCCCGTGTAGTACATGGGCCTATTGTACCAGTTATTCTTTAGCAACATTTCATACTGAGTGAAGGTGATGTTAGGAATCACCTCGACTATACTGTAAAAATATGGGCAAGCGGTAGGATCCTCTTTGGGCGATTGCACCTGAGTGAGAAAGGAGTCAGCGTTCTGTAAAGCTTCGCTGAGGGCGTCTCAAGTCTCTTTGGAGAGATGAAGGAGCTCAAAGAGTGACATTTGAGGCAGAGTATTGGCAAGCTGCGCCAATATATCAAAGTTGTAGGGGTTGATCGGCCCTACTGCCGAGTCTTTTCTCAGAGGTTTGTCAAAGCGAACCTTCTTCTGTCTCTGTTTATCTGTGGCAGGGGCTTGAGACGGGCCTACTTCTGACGCACCGGAGGTGGTGGCCGCAACGGGTGGAGATGTTTTCTCCCCTGGAGCTTGGTTATTTTCTCGGTGGTAAGTCGAGCGAGTGGTAAGCAGAGTGTCATCAGTCGATGTAGAGACCATGCGACATGATTTTACTTTCTTTCCCTTGACAAGGTATGCTGTAGGCATCATCATGTATGGGGCAAGATCAGGGTAGACCCATATAACTTTACTTCGTGGTGTTGTAAATGGGATGAGGCCTTGAGCGTTGTCACGGGCCGTTGGAAGATTGACTAGTTCCATCGTTGCTCTTGGGATGGGGACGATGTCGTCTTGAGCCTCGGTCTTCGAAAAACGTCCAAACTAGAGAGTGACAATATTGGCAGTAACAGTCTTTTTCTCATAGTCAAGTGAGATGACTTTGGCATCAATAAGGTACTGGATTTGTCTTTTCAACACGTAATAATCGCGTATTGAATGGTGGACATACTGGTGATAGTGGCAATACTTCGGGTTGTCCACCTTTCCTACTTCATCAGGGAGCTTTGGAGGTGGGGGTTGAAGCCTGCCACCCTTTGTCAACATATCGAAGAGTTTTAGTGTGTCTTCATCGTTGAAGGAGTAGGTCTTTCGGCCTCTGTGCTTCGGCCGGCTTCGGGTTCATTGTTACTAAACCCTTGGAGATGTTGACGGTCATAGCTTGCTTTCCTTTACCATCCTTGGGTACGAGGTTGTTACTAGACGAGTGCCTCCCTTTGTCTTCGAGTGATGAGAAATTCAATCCCAATAGCTGCACATCTCGGGCTTTTCTTTCTGCCACATCCACCTCTGTAATAAAAGGCGTCCACTCTATGCATGGAGCACTGTGCCACAATTTGATAACAGGAAGCATGTTTTTGCGACATGAGTCCATAAGCATGGGCTCGGGTATCCCAGGAGGTAACCTTAGGGCTGTCTAGCGGAAGCGCTCAATGTACGCGCGTACATGTTCCTTCTCCTTCTGGATGTTGTCCATGAGAGTCGACATTGTCATGTCCATTCCCCTTTCATGGAATCGATTGAGTAATAGGTGCTTCAAGTCTTCGAATGACAAAATGCAGTTGTCTGGGAGGCTACAAAACTATTCGTAGGCCACCCCTGCAGAGCTTCTACGAATATGTTGGTAAGCAGAGCATCGTCCTTTGGTAGATGCCCGGTTACTAAGGCAAAGTACCTTAAATATCAACGATGAGACTCCTTCGCATCGAATGGCATGAGGGTCTGCGGATTGTATTTGGAAGGATAGATCACGTTATCCTATTCGGCAGGATATGGTTGCCGAATTCCCATCTTTTTGAGTGATTTTTGCTTATCTCTGGAATTATGGCGAGCGTACTACTCTTTGAGGGCCTGCTATACTTCACTCGATATTACAGGTCCCATTGTTGATGGAGTAGATGACGGGGGTGCTGCTTGGCTCAGGATATGAGGTGCATTGGACCCGCCGTTAGTCCCCGGGTATTGGTTTGTAGCAATGGAGACAGTGAGTGTCAATTTCTCCTTGATCTCCAAGACGATGGAAGCCAAGGTCTTCATGGTATCATTTAACATTTTTATGCCCGTCTCAAGGGCCTCTATATGCTTCTATTGACTGGATCCTTCGATGCTGTCTATGTTGTCGCCTTCGGCCATGAATACGGATATCATGTGCAGATAGGTAAAAGGGACAGTAGATCTTTTTCTCTCTGGTTCAGACGCCTGAGTTCCGTCGTCTTGAGGATAACCTGGTAGGTTGCAATCATCCTTAGACTTATTGTAATTGCTACCCCTAGCTTTTTGGTTGCTTGCGCCTGCGAAAGGGTCTGTGTCATACAATCCTTCATTAGGTTTAAATGAGGGATTGTCATGAATGGTGTAGGGTTGGCTACCCCTAGCTAATGTTGTGACTGATACGTCATCTTCTTGCAGCAAGGATCCTGGTTTGGAGCGCGTGCCTTGGAACACACCCGTACTGGGCAGTGCCGTCTTGCTACCTCCATGCCCCATTTTTGTGCTTATTGGCCGAAACGGAAGGATTCTTGGAAAGCTTCTTGAGAGACGGAGAACCCCATGTCGCGTTGCATGAAGCAACGCGGAGTTAATCTTCTCCTTCACTAGCCATCATTGGTCACAGTTTTTGGAAGACGAACCACCTTTTTGGTGGCGATGCGGCTGTTCGACAACAGCAACAGCTGATGGTGATCTCGGTACAGTTGTGCCTTGGTTTAGACATGCCTTGCGTCGTAGACTCCTCCCTTGCTTTATGCTTATGGGGAGTTGTTGAGGTCTCCGTTCCTATATTCCTTTTGTGCACACAGAGAAACTGCAAGCAGGAGTGACGATGTGGAGATAGCTTCCCTCTTCTTAGTTCCTGCACGTAAGATACGCTTAGGCCCTGATCAGAGAGTTGCATGTGAGGTAGATTCCTTCCATGCTTATAAAAATACTATTCGTATGAGTCTATCTCCATAGTAGGTACCCCCTAACTTGAATCACGCGTATGAACACTCAAGTGACAGTAGGTTTTTACTGATCGAGGCTTTGAAGCACTCGAACTGATTTTGTATAGCTTTTCGTTGGTTGTGCGTATGACTGTTAACACGGTTCTTCGTCAGCTGTTTGCATTGCAGATTAATCGTACAAGGCACATGCTGTCTTGGACTTCTTCCTACTACCCCTAGAAGGGGCGTAGTATTCAGAATCCAACAAAGTGGTTGGCATAGCACATTGACCATGTAAGGCACGTGCTGTCTTCGATCTCTTCACATTACACCTAAAAGGTGTCTAACGTTCAGAATCCAACATAGCCTTATCCAATGGGTAGGCAATTCTGTAAAAGACAGAAGTTCTCGCCTGTACAGCTTCTTTCATGAGCGGGTGGGCCATTGCACGCTTCTTTCGACATTGTGCCTTTGTCAGGCCCATCATAGGGGAGCCGCACTCCTCGCTGCACTTTTTTGAAGCAGGAACTGAGCGAGACGGCTTGGCAGCAGCAGCCAAAATCTTCTTTGGGGCTTCTTTATTCAGGGGGTTCTAGAGCGCAGTCCCCTCCGTCGTGCTACTCGCCGCAGCAGCCTTTGGCACCCAGGTACGTCGAGTCTTCTTCGATTTTACGAACCGCTTTGAAGGACTCGACTTCTCTTCATAAAGGAGATCTTCAAAAGCTTGTTGCTCGAAACGTACGACCAACGTCTTTTGAAAAGAACCCAGCAAGTAGTCGTCAGATTGTATCACCACCTTCTCGTTGGAGTAGAAGGAAGTCCCCAGCAGAGTCACCATCTTGCTTGCCATGACAAAAGATTATACGAACTTTTTGTATGTTAAACGTGTAAAATGTACAATCGATTCCTAAACATGAAATCTAAGTACAAAATTTTTGTGGAAGTATGACGGTGGAGATTGAGCACTACAGCGGCTCCTTTATTCCGTTGACGATCTGACGACGATTTGAACTTGCTCTGGCTTTCTGGTACTTACGACTGGAACTCTGGATTGCCAATCAAGAGGACGTCGAAGTTATAAAGATTTTGAAGCCTACTCATCGAAGAAAAACTCATTCTATTTATAGGCGAGCACATATACGATGTTCAGAAATGCTACACATGGAGATATGTGAGAATCTTGAGGCTGCACGTTGAGGGTTGCTGCAGAGTTTACACGTGGCGGATACTGGGATTCTTTTTTATAAAGATTTTGGGGAGTTATCAACATAACTGAATAAACGACACATGGCGTGCGTTTAGTGTTGATTGAATGAACCTGAGTAGATTATATTCCTATCCCCGAATTTGGATTTTATCTTTATCGTAGGGGGCCATTGGTTTAAACAGACCGACTGGATATGGCCTACGTCCATAGGAACAAACTTCGTCCTTATCCATGGTTTAAATAAACCGATAGGATATTGCTCTTATCAACAGAATCAAACTCTGTTCTATCTTAAGAGCAGTGGTTTAAGCAAACCGATTGGGTGATATCTTGATGAGATATGAGTACCCATTTGTGTTCACATAGGACAATGTTACCTCACAGGACTACGCATCTATACGAGCTGCACTTTTGGTGAGGCTTTGATGTCACTACGCTTTTGGACGACGAGTAGACCATATTTTCAAAGACGATGAGGTCACAATGCTTCTGGACGACTAGAAGAATGTGCTTCATGCGATGGAGTCACTGTACTTTGGAGCGACGAGTAGACTGTGTTTCGAAGATGACGGAGTCACTGTACTTTTGGGCGACGAGGAGACTGTGTTTCGAAGACAACAGAGTCACTGTGCTTTGGAGCGACGAGTAGAATATGTTTTGCAGATGATGGAGTCACTGCACTTTTGGGCGACAATGAGACTTGTGCTTAAGGCAACAAAGTGTCAACTGAAGGAGCCATTGAACGGGCTGCACTTTTGGGTGGGATAGAAGAAGCTGCGCTTCTGGGTTAAAGCGAGGGAGCTGTGCTTCTGAGTCAAACCGAAGTGACTGGGCTTCTGAGTCAAGTTGAAGTGGCTGCGCTTCTGAGTTGAACTGAAGTGGCTGCACTTCTGAGTCGAAGGAGCTTGTTTTTGTCGAAGTCATAAGAGTAATTTAATGACTGCTCTTTTAATGGATGAGTCAGTCATCCTCTCCTTTAATTGTCGCCGTCATTTGGGGAAATCAAAAAGTTTGTGGCCTAGGATTCAGTGAAATGGACCTATTTAAATGAGATTCATTGTGTTGTGTCCCAGGTTCATCCTATTAATTGGGGGGGTCTTTGACCGGTTGATACGTGGCGTTTGGGGTTGGACCACACTCAGCCGATATAAAGGAGAGCTTTTCTGAAGAGTTACGTCCACTGTCTCTTAGCATTCCCATCGTCATGCTCGATCTCGACTTAGCTTTGAACGGTCATTGGCCTTACACAAGTCTACTGTTGGTTATGGATCTCTTCGTTCAAAGAAGATATGTCTTTGTAGAAGAACTGCTACTGAATTTTGAGATGCACTTGAGTGTTTGGCATGGGGAGTTTGAACCTGAACAACATCTTGGATATCTTCGAGGTCCCAACTATCAGGTTAGGATTTATTGCCAACCCGAAGTGCCACAGGTTGTGCTCTGCCCTGCTCAATAGTGGCGGCAGTAGTGCAAGCAGGAGCCGCATTCTTTCTCGGGCCTATAACTGTTTTATTAGCCATATTAGAGTTCCTCTGCGTCTGGCTAGGAAGTGGTTTGCTCTGACATGGAAGTGGTTCGCTCTAACAAGCTTCACGTCTGGGGGCAGCGCACTTTCTGAAGATTACCCACTTGAAGACTTTAGGTGTTTTAGTCTTTATATGTAATCATGAAGAATTTGTAATAGATCTTTGTAGACATAATTTTAATAAAGAACTTTTATGCACTATCTTTGTCTGTTTTGACTTTTTTATTATTGTTTGCGCTTTTGGATAGCTGCGCTTTTTTGAAGTTTGTATGCAGCGACTTCTTATCACCTGTACTTTTGTCATGGCTACGCTTTTTCATGCTTCTATAGGGGGTTCTTGTCGTCGTCCAAGGGGAGAGGGGATTGGTTTTTAATAGGTTTAGAAAAGAGGGGACGACCAAGGAGGGTTTATATATATATATATAGGGTTTGTTTCTCCTAGGTGTTGTGGCTTGTATGGAGGAGGTTTGAATTAATTTGGTGGAGATTTGGTCAACCAATCAACTAATATGGCAAGGTGGGTTAGTGGGTTTCTATATTTGGAAATAGTGGGTTTTGAATTGATATTCAATGAATCATTGAATATATGGCTGCTATTTAATTGATAAAAATCAATCATAAATGATTTTAGCAACCTATGGTAGGTCCCACTAAGTGGTTTGAGCTAGGGTTGAGCTAAAACAATTATTTGAATTGAATTGAATACCGAAATGACTATAAATGGGTCTTATATGCCATTTGAAAATAAGTAGCGCATTGGAACTCAATTGAGTGGGACACCATTGGCATGTGTAGCAGGCTCAAAATAAGGCAAAATTATATATTGTTTAGGTTGGATCGATATCGAGTCCCGAAATTAAGTTGAAAGTACGACAATTTTTGCGGTAGATAACCATTTGGCCTAAGTTGACCCAAAAGTTGTGCGACAAAAATTGAATACAAGAGAACATGTTTGAGTGGGACATTACATATTAAATTAAAGATAAACTTATCTAGATCAAAACTCAAGAACAAAGTTTCTAGAGATTGATATATCTTGTGCTCCCAAATTCAAAGCTACGAAAAAATATTTATTATGATCATAACTAATAGTGGGAAAATATATATTAAACAATATAGATATTAAGATATAACTAAAAAATATACATAAATAGCAAAGGGCTTACAGCTGCGCTATTTTCATCTCGAAGATCTGCAGTTCTCCGCCACCGATGCTATGCTTTCTTTGCACGAAGTATTGGTATCAGCCAGAACAATACGTGAAAACTGTTCGCCCAAACCAAGAAGCCTGCGAGAGAACTAAGAAATAACAACTCACAAAACTAAACGCCAATATCACAAAGAACCAAATCACAGATAGAGAGAATTTTGGATGTAGAAAACACTTGCAGAAAAAACTACGGGACGATCGGAGTCCAACCCTGAAAAGCCTCCACTATTGGAGCAGAAGATTACACCCTCTACAAGCTCTTCATTAATCCAACATAATCACCACAACTCCTTGGAATAGAAAAACAATTACGGACATAGGAAGACCGAAGATGACGAGAAATAGAATTACCTGAAACAATCCTCTCTTTGAAAACACCGTAGATCTCCCTTTCTCCTTCTAATGTTGCAAATGCACTCTTGCCACACTTTTCTTCTCTATTATTTATCAACTTCAATGCATCAACCTTTTAATTAGGGTTACCATATATTGAAAATATGGAAGATCAATATATATAAAAAGTCCAATATATATTAGTCATTCCCTAGTACCAAAATACAGAGAAGTACATAGCCAGCTATCCGTATAAGCTACAAAGACGTCATACGACAATCACGACTGTCACTAGACCTGGAGGTGCATGCTACAATCAAGTCTCCTAGGGTTACACAGAGCATCTTTATCTCAATCATTCAAATAAAAAATGGCAATTAATGAGCAAATAAGATAATGTCACACCCACTTTTCATTTCAAGGGTATTTGGTCATTTTGTAATTTTAGATTATTTTATTAATTTATTGAATTCATGTGATGATGTGTGGTTTGGTTTGTTGATTGAGTAGTCTAGATGGATTTAACTTAGCCAACCATGACCTAGAACCTGATGCCATATTAGAATTAGATTTTTTATCATTAGATTTAATTTAGAATTTATTAGTTATTTTTAGAGTGATTTAATTGATTTTTAGCCATTTTTAGTTAGCCTTTTTAAAAGCCTTTTTGACTTGGGCTTTACTAGCAACTTAGGAAGCCTAGGCCCATGCACTAACCTAACCCTAATCCCCTTATACCTGGCTGGCCATAGGCAGCCCCCTTTCCTATTGTGTTGAAGTTTGTAGCCTCCAAGATAAACCCTAGTTTCCCACTCTTCCAAATTTTGTAACTTTTGCATCCGGAGTACGTTTCTCCTCAAACGAAGTCTGTCGTGCTCATAGGAAGGAGAGGATCATGCTGGAGCATTGCTAGCAAGGTGGTAGAGGCATTTGTTCGAGGGTACTCGATCGTTGGAGCGCTCGGGGAGTCCTTCACATTGAGATCTTTGACTCTCAATAGGTAAATCCTATTTTAGTATAGTTTTTCCGGATTTTTCTTCATGGTAGTGAGCATCTAGGTAACCATGACCTGTAGGATCAATTTCGTCCAGTTTTGTATTCATTTGGTGCCCGTATCGGACACGTGTCGGCTAATATTTGTAGATATTTGATGAAATATCGTAATGAATTAAATTTTGATTTTTGTTGAATCCATTTACGTATTATGGTAGCCCTATACACGAGAATCATGACCCCATAAGTTTCGACACGAATCGGACTCGTGTACAAACAGGACACGAACGCGCTGTACGCCAGACCGCACGTGTGCCTTACTGCTCGAGGGTGATTCCTCGATGTACAGGCCACGTGGTCGCATGAAAATTGACGTGTAGGTGGGGGCCGTGACTGAGATCACGCTCCCAAAGTTTCATAAAATTTTATCGAGAAACGAGGGAGAAATCCTGTCGGCACTGATCGGCCACACGCGCGCATACGCGGGACAGCCGCCGCTGAAACGCCGTTCGCGAGGACACGACACGACACATGGACACGAATTAGGGTGTCCAATGTGTAGCCCTATACCTACCCTAGTCTAGGACACGAACACAAGACACGAGGTGGGACACACGAGTCCCTAGACTCGATGGCACGCGTGCATGACGCTGCACACGGGGCTGTGCAAGTGCGCACACCCGCGCACGGACACGCTCTGCGTGCGTGTCAAACACGAAACTTGGCCGCATGCTAACTCGGCCAGTAGGTCGGGGATGTGTACGCCCAGGTGTACGCGAAGTTTCACGAGAGTTGGATCGAAAACGAGCGAGAAATCGGATTCACATCGATTCGGTTCACGCGCGTATGGGGTTTCCCGATACTCGTTCGCTGGACACGATACGGACACGATTTCGACCCGAGAAATACTCGAGCATGTCCCACATGTCAAGACCGACGTATTTGACAAGTTTCGTGGGTTAATTCTGAGTATTTGAGTTTTGGGTCGTTTTGTGAAAATGGGGTTTTTTGTTGAATTTGAAATTTGATATTTTTGTGATATTTTGATTACTGAGTTTTATGGCGATAATTTCTGAGTTTTTGGTCCTTGGACACTGTTTGAGACTTGTGGGAATCGATTCTCGGGGTTGATTCATATTTTCTAGCCATTTTTAGGCATTTATGGAGTTTTATCTATTAGGTATATGTATATATATATATATATATATATATATATATATATATATATATATATATATATATATATATATATATATATATTAATTCCTTTTATGCCTAATTTCGAATATATGATAAGTAAGGGTCGAGGCCTTGATCTCAGACCTGGGAACTCCTACCAGGTTCGAGATCGACCCTCGTGGCTTTTATACTTGGTATATACCTATATCTATATATATGCCTATATGTATATATATATATATATATATATATATATATATATATATATATATATATATATATATATATATATATATTATATATATACATTTTTCTATTGTTTGTAATATTTTATACATGGAATATTCTTGTAGACTTATTCTAATTGTTTTCTCAGAATTGAGACCCATAACCAGCAGCCCCAACAACGTTCACACTCACAAACCATGTTTCCCTTCAAAACTTATATATATATATATATATATATATATATATATATATATATATATATATATATATATATATATATTTTTATATATATATATATATATATATATATATATATATATATATATATATATTACTTGTGATGAATGTATAAATATAGGTAATGTAATAATTGCTTGTGATATGACTATAGGAAGTGTTTGGACAGATTAGGATCGTCGTTAGGAGCCTAGTTTGGTCGAATTGGCCGACAAGTTGACCAAGTTGACAAAAGTCAACTTCGGGTCAAACTTGATCCAAATCGACTCAAACGAACTCCGAATGACCTGAAAACTTGTGTATGACCTAGATATTAGTAAACAGACTAGTTGACCTTGAGTTGACCAGGTTTGACCAGAGTTGGCCAGGTTTGACCAGAGTTGACCAAGGGTTGACTTTGACCTAGAAGGACCTAGAATCATGTAGAAGTGCATTATAGCCATTCCTTATGATATGTTAGACCTTGTTGTGACTTGTGGTTGTTTTAAATAGGTTTACATCACTCCAGTATAATTATACATCCTCATCAGCAGCTCAGATTGTCAGGCGAGTACATTCTCTGACCGTTTTATTCTTGCTTGGACATATTTACTTGTAATAGACTAGTTTACTTGTTGCTATCACGATATATCATAGATTAGTACTATATGGATCTCTTCATGCGATATTATCCCCTTGGATACATCGAGTATATTGTGCTCATGTACTTTATCATGTGCATCGTCTACTCATTGTATTCGTACTTATTCATGTATACACATGTGACATTCATGTACACTCATGATCATGTGAGCCTTCATGTATATCCCAGTATGCATGTGGACTAGCTATCCATGTGACACCCTACCTTCATGTGCAATAACATAACCTGGACAGATCCTTGTGTACTGATTGGGACAGAGGGAGTATTTATTTGGTTATGTGATCTACACCCTTTTCATGTGCAACTCCATACTAGATTTAAGTCATGTATAACCTAAGCCAGTTTACATAACCAGATTATGCTCTACATTACGTAGTTAGTTCAGTTCTCTTATTATATCCTGTATATTTATTTCCATATATCATGTTCTCTCTTTTACAGTCTCATTTCCTTATCAGCAGTTCATGTATATTATTCTATAGCTTGTTTTATATTTCCTTTCATGTTATGAACTGTGTGAGAGATATGTATTCGTTCCTGTCCTGATTGGACCTGTTGAAATATTATAGATAATGAAGATTGCTGCGACACTTACTATGGAGCAGGCCTAGTTGACACAGGTGACCTGGACCCTCAGTAGGATCCAGTAGCGCTGAGGACTTGCCTTGAGTTAGATTAGACTTATATTATCATTTAGTTATGAGACTTTGTGATTGTATTGAGACTTGTTATGGTGTGGTTTTACACCGGGATTTATTTTCATATTGTGACTCTGTAACGCCCTAGTCCCAAAATACGTAGGACTAGGAACGTAGACATGCCAGCTGTATTCATACGAAGTATACTCCAATACATGGAAGTCTCGTATAAATACATAAGCTGTAAAATGTAGTAGAACCATAACTAATCTCATCCACACAGAATAAATGAATAAAAGATCATATAATGAGAATGAATTTGTCTTGATACAATATGTTGGGCGGAGACAAATCCACTACCAACAAAATAAGGAAATAAAATACAAGGAGAATGAAATGAGCGACGAGCGAAGCGAAGACGATCCAAATACAATCATCCTCGAAGAAGTAATGATGAACACGGCTAGAGCTAAAGCACCTACGAAAGACAATAGCACACACCTGGCAAGACAACCAGGTCCTCAGAGGGACCTAACAAGACACATAATAGCATGCCATATAAACTGAATAAATATTGCTCAAATAAATAAGTCAATCGAATTTATAACATAGTCCAATACGCACCTACTGAACGAGCGTACCATCCCTCCAACCAAACAAGGACAGAAGATGGTAAACTAATTCACGGCGACGTATCTTTTCATGCTATGAATCCAATATGGTATCCGGACCACAACAAGGTTCAATACCTTCTCATCGAAGTAGTAAGTCACACCTACAACCAAACAAGGACAAGATGTGACGAACTAATCCGCGACAAGTTATTGTTCCAAGCCACGGTCAGATACAAGTACCCAAACCAAAAGTACTCGTACCTAACGGATAAGGTAGCCTAACCGTTCTAAGTGAAATGTAGTTAAGAACAATCCTTCCTATGCATGGGCCCTGGCTAAATAGGATCGGCGTAGTCCCCCCTTTGGGCACCAGAGGCCCCAACAGTAAGAGCATGACGTTCCGCAGAATCGTCAGTGGCCGTTAGTAATCATGGGTAATCTGACCCGCGTCTCCGGCGGAGCTTACGGGTTACAAAAGGGAAAGTGCATCGAAGCCCATACGCTAAAGAATTGTCCTCCCCGTCCAATGCCTACTGTGTTGTATCCACAACACAAACCACTACAACCGCTAAGTCAAACTAGCATGCAACTTCTATTAGCAGTTATTCCTATCGCACGGCTTGTACGTACTAGTGGCCATCCAATCACGCACTTTCGTGTTCTATATGCGACACACAACCTCGTGTTACAACGTGTCAAGGCCAATGAATACAACACACAAGGTGGTCCCTTAAATCTAGGTTTAATTTGTAAGAAAATAATACACAACAGGAAATATAAACGAACAGTAAGTTCTAACAGTTATGCCATGTATCACAGTTTATTTTGCATAAAGAAAATAAATAATGTATGAAATATGAGCTAAAATAATTAAACAGCTAATGGCAAGGTGTCGTGCCTGGTAGAGCGCATGGTGTGCTGCGATAATCATGGTGGCATGAACTGCGACTCCAATGTGGTAACTACACAAGGTGACCTCTGATGGTGGCACAAATTATGTCATTGAGTCCGGAATAGTCAATTTGGCTAGGGACGATATAAATAAGCTCGAGATTTGGAAGAAGGTAAGAAACGAACGATTGATCATGGATAAGATTATAAAATCGAAGAAATTTTATAAAAATAAAAATATATAACTATTTTTGAAAATATATCTATTATACTTGAAAATAACTATATTTCTATTAGTAAAACAGTTTTAGATATCTACTCGAAAGCCATGAAAATTATCTTTATATCAAACTATAACTTGCTTGTAGAAAATATTTCAACCATTTTTAATACCATAAAATATATAAAAATAATAATAAATATAAACGAAACCCGATTTGAAACTACATGTAGGGCCAAGCCCAAAGTTATATATTTAGTTAAATATATTTAGAAATAATAATATATCTTTTTGTATAATAATAATTATAACAAAATTATAATAATGTATTCTTATATGCTGTTTAGTATCAGTATAATAAAATAATAATATTAATAATAATAATAATAAGATGAATAATAATAATAATAAATCAAACAATAATAATAATACTGAATGATAATAAATATAATAAAACTTAATAATCCATTAGTCAGCAAGCTAACATCAAAACAAGGGAACAAAAATAATAACAATAAATAAAAGGACAGCAGCTGTGGTCCTCGAAAGAAGAGGAGACCAACAGCTCTGTCTCTCGAATATTGGGAGGAGAGAGTTTAATGAGGGTAAGAGAGTGTGGATGAAGGAACGGGCGAGAGAGAGAAAGACATCACGTGGATAAACTAGCATCAGTCTTCTCCATTAAGAACAGAGAGAGAAGAAAAGAAAAGAAAAAAAATAAAATAAAAATAAGAGTGGAGAAAGAGAATGGAACCAAAGGAGAGAGAGGGCATAGGAGAGTGGGGATGATCGGGATCAGCAGACGGCGTTCGGCTGGTAAGTCGGAGGCGGGCGGTGGTCCGGTGTGGCAGCGGAGAAGAGGGGGAGAGCGAAGGAGGAGCTGGGGAAGCCGAGAAAGGCGGAGGAAGATGAAGCTGGGGGCGGAGAGGTCGATCGGGCGTGGAGGATGTTCGACGTCGGGCGACGGAGTGGATCGACTGAGGACGCGATGGGGGTTTGCGGAGGAGGTCGACAGGGCGGCGGCGGCAACCCGGAGGCGTGGACGAAGAGGGTTTCCCCGGAAGACGCACGCAGTTCGCCGGGAGAGGGAAGATGGAGGCTCGACGGAGGGTTTAGGAAGATGAAGTAGTGGGAGGAGACGGGGCGGATGGCTTGTCGGCCGGTGGCGCTTGGGGAGGCGCCGATCCGGTGGTGGAGGGTTTGCTAGCGGCGGCGGAGGCGGAGTTATCGGATGGCCGAGGGAGAGGTGGCCGGTCTGCTCGCGGGGCGGAGCGGAAGCGCGGCGGCGGCCCGCCGACGCGGGGCGGCGTTCAGGCGCGACTCCGACGGAGGCTCCTCTGTGTCGACGGCGCGCGCGGACAGGTTAGTTTAGGGTTAGGGTTCTGTTTTCTTGTGTTTTGGTGTTCTGGTTTGCCATGATTGTGGTGGCGACGGCATTGGCCGTGGTGGCCGGATTTAGTGGTGGTGGTGCCTGAGGTTCTTGGGTGGTGGGGTTGTGTCGGGGTTCGACGGTGGCGATGTGGTGATGGCTGGTGGCGGTGTGCTGGTGGGGATTGGGTTGCTGTGGACTCGAAGGTTCTGGTGATGGCGTTGGGGTGTCTGTTCGGGGTGCGGGGTCGAAAAGGCTGGTCGATGGAGAGTTCTGGCGGGTGCTGGGTTTTGGGTACGACGGTGAGATGATGTTGTCGGTGACGGTGGTGGAAGGCTGGGGGTTAGGATTAGGGTCAGGATTTAGGAATTAGGGATTTGGTTTGGATTGTATCGTGTCGGGGTTGTCCGACATGGGGAATAAGATAAATAATGTACATGTAAACTAATGGAATAAGATTTGGACGATGGAACACGGACACGGGGCACGCACCATTGGTTTGTAGAATTTGTGGATGAATAATGAAAAGTTGGAGGAGTACCTGCCTATTTATAGGATGTGGGAATTTCCAATTTGGATAGGATTAGGAAAATTTAAAACCCAAAGTAGATAACTCATCTATTTATTTAAATAATTTATAAAACAATTCAAATAAATTCCAAATCCAATCCAAATTAAATATAGATACATCTACACCTATAATTTCAAATTATAATCATCATAATTAATTTAAACAATTATCAACCATTTTAAAATATATTTTATGAACACTAAAATTATAGTAATATTTAATTTCAAAAATTGCATTGTTATTAAAAATAAACTTATTAAAAATATTGATGAAATATATATATGTAAGAAAAATAATGCATACATAATTCTACTTTTCCTAGTATACAAAAATATAATTTATTGTCAATAAATATTAGAAAGAAAGGCTTAAATTAACCAACTTAGAAATAATGGCAAAAATAATTATTAAATATATCACTTCGAATATAGAAAACATTTTTCTAAAAATATGTACGCTCGCACATATTCGCACTCGTAGAGCAATAAAAATAAATTTCGTGCGCGACGACTACGTGACGTACAATACAAAATTTTAAATCCGTACAAATTTTAAATAAATAAAAATATAGTAGAAATTTAGGGGTTTTACATCCTACCCAACTTAAAAAAATTTCGTCCTCGAAATTAAGAATTAGTAGGGGGTGAGAGGACACAAGGGGGTATCAATGGGGATCCAACGATGACAATGTTTTCACAAAATCATGTCGTAAGAAATTGCGATCTAGATCGTAGAAAAATAATACGGGTATGGTCGTGGGTAGTGAATGAGGGTCATAGTAGGGTCGAGAAGAAGGACGAGGAGTTTAGGATAAAGTTTAGCAATATCGAGTGAGAACGATCATAGTCGATAGGAAGACTAGCGTGCCTTCGTCCTTCCAACAATCGGTGAAGGCGAAAGCGATTTAAGGAGTTCAATGACGACGGTATCCATTACGAATACGTGGTTCAAAGGCGGTCGTATAGACTTTAAAAGAATCGCCAAGGCAGTCGTGGATGGGATCGTAAGGGCAAAGTTTAATTATGTCTCCATCCACGTAGAGTAATAGACAAAAGCGAACCAAAGTGCACTTGGTTGATCAGACCATCATGCACCGGTTCTGATTAGACAATATGTTAAGTGGGTCGACCCAAATAATATACGTCTTGAACAAGCTCGATAAAGGAATAAGCTTGCAAACACTAGGCTATATTAGCATCATTAGTTACGATGGTAATAACATAGGCACAAGAGATTAAGATTTAAAGAAGGTAGAATGATTCTAGGTCATAAAGTCGTCCTATAGTCTTCTTGTCCAAGTCCTTGGTTTGGCTAGACGGGTTAGGTCCTCTAGATTCTAGGATCTAAACAAGCTTGCTAATATAGGTCATTAGGTCAAAGGGGTTGCTAGTTCATAAGGTATTCTACCCAACTTAAAGAATTTAACTAAAGGTGTTTTGGGACAATTAACTAGTAGGGTCAATCTCTAGTAAGCACGAAGGAAAGATAAAAATAGAAATGGAAGGAAGCAAGCAAGATGCAATTGACGAGTCAAACGGTAGATAAATTTAGGAGAGAGGTCAAATATGTGGATGAGATCCTAGACTTCTAATCCTATTCGCAGGCTTGCTTGGTACGGTAAAGTAACCAAACAATTTATCTTGACCTGCATGGACCACCACAAAAACATGTAACGTCCCAGTCCCAAAATACGTAGGACTTGGAACGTAGACATGCCAGCTGTATTCATACGAAGTAAACTCCAATATATGGCAGCCTCGTATAAATATACATAAGCTGTAAAATGCAGTAGAACCATAACTAATCTCATCCACACAGAATAAATGAATAAAAGATCATATAATGAGAATGAATTTGTCTTAATACAATATGTTGGGCGGCGACAAATCTACTACCAACAAAATAAGGAAATAAAATACAAGGAGAATAAAATGAGCGACGAGCGAAGCGAAGACGATCCAAATGCAATCATCCTCGAAGAAGTAGCGATGAACACGGCTAGAGCTAAAGCACCTGCGAAAGACAATAGCACACACCTGGCAAGACAACCAGGTCCTCAGAGGGACGTAACAAGACACATAATAGCATGCCATATAAACTGAATAAATATTGCTCAAATAAATAAGTCAATCGAATTTATAACATAGTCCAATACGTACCTACTGAACGAGCGTACCATCCCTCTAACCAAACAAGGACAGGAGATGGTAAACTAATTCACGACGACGTATCTTTCCATGCTATGAATCCAATATGGTATCCGGACCCCAACAAGGTTCAATACCTTCTCATCGAAGTAGTAAGTCACACCTACAACCAAACAAGGACAAGATGTGACGAACTAATTCGCGACAAGTTATTGTTCCAAGCCACGGTCAGATACAAGTACCCAAACCAAAAGTACTCGTACCTAACGGATAAGGTAGCCTAACCGTTCTAAGTGAAATGTAGTTAAGAACAATCCTTCCTACGCATGGGCCCTGGCTAAATAGGATCGGCGTAGTCCCCCCTTTGGGCACCAGAGGTCCCAGCAGTAAGAGCATGACGTTCCGCAGAATCGTCAGTGGCCGTCAGTAATCATGGATAATCTGACCCGCGTCTCCGGCGGAGCTCACGGGTTACAAAAGGGAAAGTGCATCCAAGCCCATACGCTAAGGAATTATCCTCCCCGCCCAATGCCTACTGTGTTGTATCCACAACACAAACCACTACAACCGCTAAGTCAAACTAGCATGCAACTTCTATTAGCAGTTATTCCTATCGCACGGCTTGTACGAACTAGTGGCCATCCAATCACACACTTCCGTGTTCTACATGCGACAAACAACCTCGTGTTACAACGTGTCAAGGCCAATGAATGCAACACACAAGGTGGTCCCTTAAATCTAGGTTTAATTTGTAAGAAAATAATACACAAAGGAAATATAAATGAACAGTAAGTTCTAACAGTTATGCCATGTATCATAGTTTATTTTGCATAAAGAAAATAAATAATGTATAAAATATGAGCTAAAATAATTAAACAGCTAATGGCAAGGTGTCTTGCCTGGTAGAGCGCATGGTGTGCTGCGATAATCATGGTGGCATGAACTGCGACTCCAATGTGGTAACAACACAAGGTGACCTCTGATGGTGGCACAAATTATGTCATTGAGTCCGGAATAGTCAATTTGGCTAGGGTCGATATAAATAAGCTCGAGATTTGAAAGAAGGTAAGAAACGAACGATTGATCATGGATAAGATTATAAAATCGAAGAAATTTTATAAAAATAAATAAATATAACTATTTTTGAAAATATATCTATTATATTTGAAAATAACTATATTTCTATTAGTAAAACAGTTTTAGATATCTACTCGAAAGCCATGAAAATTATCTTTATATCAAACTATAACTTGCTTGTAGAAAATATTTCAACCATTTTTAATACCATAAAATATATAAAAATAATAATAAATAAAAACGAAACCCGATTTGAAACTACATGTAGGGCCAAGCCCAAAGTTGTATATTTAGTTAAATATATTTAGAAATAATAATATATCTTTTTGTACAATAATAATTATAACAAAATTATAATAATGTATTCTTATATGCTATTTAGTATCAGTATAATTAAATAATAATATTAATAATAATAATAATAAGATGAATAATAATAATAATAAATCAAATAATAATAATAATACTGAATGATAATAAATATAATAAAACTTAATAATCCATTAGCCAGCAAGCTAACATCAAAACAAGGGAACAAAAATAATAACAATAAATAAAAGGACAGCAGCTGTGGTCCTCGAAAGAAGAGGAGACCAACAGCTCTGTCTCTCGAATACTGGGAGGAGAGAGTTTAATGAGGGTGAGAGAGTATGGATGAAGGAACGGGCGAGAGAGGGAAAGACATCACGTGGATAAACTAGCATCAGTCTTCTCCATTAAGAACAGAGAGAGAAGAAAAGAAAAGAAAAAATAAAATAAAAATAAGAGTGGAGAAAGAGAATGGAACCAAAGGAGAGAGAGGGCATGGGAGAGTGGGGATGATCGGGAACAGCAGACGGCGCTCGGCCGGGAAGTCAGAGGCGGGCGGTGGTCCGGTGTGGCAGCGGAGAAGAGGGGAAGAGCGGAGGAGGAGCTGGGGAAGTCGAGATAGGCGGAGGAAGAGGAAGCTGGGCGGCGGAGAGGTCGATCGGGCGCGGAGGATGTTCGGCGTCGGGCGACGGAGTGGATCGACTAAGGACGCGGTGGTGGTTTGCGGAGGAGGTCGACCGGGCGGCGGTGGCAACCCGGAGGCGTGGGCGAAGAGGGTTTCCCCGAAAGACGCACACGGTTCGCCGGGAGAGGGAAGGTGGAGGCTCGACGGAGGGTTTGGGAAGATGAAGTAGTGGGAGGAGACGGGGCGGATGGCTTGTCGGCCGGTGGCGCTTGGGGAGGCGTCGATCCGGTGGTGGAGGGTTTGCTAGCGGCGGCGGATGCAGAGTTATCGTATGGCTGAGGAAGAGGTGGCCGGTCTGCTCGCGGGGCGGAGCGGAAGCGCGGCGGCGGCTCGCCGACGCGGGGCGGCGTTCGGGTGCGACTCCGTCGGAGGCTCCTATGGGTCGACGGCACACGCGGACAGGTGAGTTTAGGGTTAGGGTTCTGTTTTCTTGTGTTTTGGGGTTCTGGTTTGCCATGATTGTGGTGGCGACGGCATTGGCCGTGGTGGCCGGATTTAGTGGTGGTTGTGCCTGAGGTTCTTGGGTGGTGGGGTGGCTGTGTCGGGGTTCGACGGTGGCGATGTGGTGATGGCTGGTGGCGGTGTGCTGGAGGGGATTGGGTTGCTGTAGACTCGGAGGTTCTGGTGATGGCGTTGGGGTGTCTGTTCGGGGTGCGGGGTCGAAAAGGCTGGTTGATGGAGAGTTCTGGCGGGTGCTGGGTTTTGGGTGCGACGGTGAGATGATGTTGTCGGTGACGGTGGTGGAAGGCTGGGGGTTAGGATTAGGGTTAGGATTTAGGAACTAGGGATTTGGTTTGGGTTGTATCGTGTCGGGGTTGTCCGACACGGAGAATAAGATAAATAATGTACATGTAAACTAATGGAATAAGAT
The DNA here is from genome assembly GCA_029216955.1 of Iris pallida. Classification (NCBI taxonomy): domain Eukaryota; kingdom Viridiplantae; phylum Streptophyta; class Magnoliopsida; order Asparagales; family Iridaceae; genus Iris; species Iris pallida. Next base: position 1,058,098 of record JANAVB010037217.1, on the reverse strand, counting down.
TTGGACGATGGAACACGGATACGGGACACGCACCATTGGTTTGTGGAATTTGTGGATGAATAATGAAAAGTTGGAGAAGTACCTGCCTATTTATAGGATGTGAGAATTCCTAATTTGGATAGGTTTAGGAAAATTTAAAACCCAAAGTAGATAACTCATCTATTTATTTAAATAATTTATAAAACAATTCAAATAAATTCCAAATCCAATCCAAATTAAATATAGATACATCTACACCTATAATTTCAAATTATAATCATCATAATTAATTTAAACAATTATCAACCATTTTAAAATATATTTTATGAACACTAAAATTATAATAATAATTAATTTCGAAAATTGCATTGTTATTTAAAATAAACTTATTAAAAATATTGATGAAATATATATCTAAGCAAAATAATGAATACATAATTCTACTTTTCCTAGTATACAAAAATATAATTTATTATCAATAAATATTAGAAAGAAAGGCTTAAATTAAGCAACTTAGAAATAATGGCAAAAATAATTATTAAATATATCACTTCGAATATAGAAAACGTTTTTTTCTAAAAATATGTACGCTCGCACATATTCGCACTCGTCGAGCAATAAAAAAAAATTTCGTGCGCGACGACTACGTGACGTACAATACAAAATTTTAAATCCGTACAAATTTTAAATAAAAAAAAATATAGTAGAAATTTAGGGGTTTTACAGACTCTCTGTTGTGATTATCTTTTTTCCGTTCTATCTTAGTTATTGTGATTGAGTTGTACCATTTATATATCATTCTCCATTCAGAGTATTTCCTAGATTGTGTTAGATGTTGGATCCAGGACAGCGTTCTACCGCCGATACTGTGGCGTAGGCTGGACTGTAGCCTCCCTTCCCGAAATTTTTTGAAATATCATTTTGATTTATTTATTTTAAATGGTGATTTTTAGATTTTTTTTAAATAATTATTTAGTTAATTATTACGGTGGATGATTTTAGCCATGGTTAGGATTTTGGAGCACAATGCGACTAGGAATCATGGCACGGATAGTGCAGTGGCGTGCTTTAACTAGTGTAATAGCCCTAGTAGGGAAGACCGAGCCATAGTGACGTCCTAACTAGAAAAACCAAGCCAAGTTGCGACTTAACCCGTACAGAAGTTTTATTTATTATTTAATTATATTATTGAGTTTTCGAGAATCCGGTTGTGCCGAACCTGTCCAGAATAAGCCCAAGTCAAGTCCAAGCCCTAGTAGTCGGGTAGTACGAGTAGAGATGACTATATAGAGGCACGTTGTAGTGGCATTTCACTTTAGTGATTTATGAAGCAATTTGGAATTGGTAGATATATATATTATTGTGCTTGTTATTAAAGTAGTATTTTAGTTGGTAATATAGGTAAATAAATTCTTTAATGAATATTTTGGATGCTATGGGAATTAACTAGGTTGTATATATGTACTTGAATATATGTATAGGTAGAAGAGTATTTATAATATATGAAAATTAGGATTTTGTATATATAAAATATCATTGTAATTGATTTATGAATTTTAGTATATTGTATTTCTATTATAAATTATATTTGGAATATGTTATTCCTTATATTTGAACGTATACGGGTATATGTTGTAGGAACAAAATAGTAAAGCGTAATACTCTAGAGGGGGGGTGAATAGAGTTGGCAGCGGAATAATGCTAAATAAAAAATATTAGCAGCACAATCACAGAATATTAATCACAACTGAAATAATGTAAAGGCAAAGTTAAGAGAGCAAACGCAAAGACAGCGATGTATACTGGTATCCCTCTGTTGAGGACTAATCCAGTCGGTAGAACTCTTGCTACCAGTTGAATCCACTATTGGAAAAACCGCAAGTTTTCTTACGAAGTCCTTGCAACTTCTACAACGCGAGCTTTGATACGAAGAACTCGTCCAACTTCGAATGTGAAGAGGTATTCTTCAATCAAGCCTTCTGATTACAATCTCTCAGAAACTTCTAGACCGTACCGCACTGGCAAATTGACTAGAGGATTGTAACTGGCTTGGGATCTGAAATTGAAAGCTCTAGAAAACTCTTTGGAAGACTGAAAGATTTAGATAGAGAGAAGATTGAAAGTGAATGAGTGTGTTGAAATGATCGAAATCCTTCTCTATTTATAGGAGTTCCAAAGGCAGACTTCTGTCAGAATTCGGACAGAATTCAGGCAGAACTCTTTGAGGAAATCTCGGTCAAATCCGCAACTGCAGGAGGACCAAGTTCCAAGGATTCAAAATCACAACGGCCACCAACCGAACTCTGGCCGAACTCTGGCCGAACTCGGTCCGAGTTCTGTCAGGGTTAAGTCAGGGTTTAGTTAGGGTTTTTGAAAAGCTTTTGGTGATTTTTGAAAACCTTTTTGAAAACCTTTTTGTAAACTTTTGATACGTCATTTTAAAAAACATTTTGAACTATTTTGGGGATAGCCTATTTGCCAGTATGACTCGGTGTACAACATATTCCTAGACTCAAATAAAATGAAAATTATATTGCATAGGAAATACAGACTCGAGTTGGCAAACAGATCTTCAGTCTTGAACGGAGTGGATAGCCAATCTTGCTTATGTCCAAGAAACCGAGATGTCCCAACTAGCTTTGTATATCCACACAGAGTTTGATCAATTATTAAAATCAGGTTGACCATATGACCAATGGGCCAACAATCTCTCCCATTTTGATAATTGACAAACTATGAATGATATAACATTAAGCTTGTTCAAAAAGAATCAAAACGTGAAATTGTTCATGTCCTGTATTTAACTCAAAAAAATATTAGATCTTTAATTTTCTTTCCCTTTGTCACTTAGCAAAATAATTGCACAAGAGAAGGCTCCCCCGTATTTAATGCAAAAGGCTCCCCCGCAATTAATGCATAAGGAACAAATAGTGAGAAAACATAATAAATAAAACATAAAGAGTATATATATATATCATCACAGGCATGTAAAGTTTCTACAGATTATCATCACATGCATGCTATTGTCTCTAAAGAATATTATCACAGGCATGCTATTGTTTCAAAAACATAAAAGAAATCTCAGGCATGCTATTTTACAGGCAGTTTGTAATGAAGAAGCAGTATAAAGAGATAGTGCTAAAACAAAGTGCTGAAATAAACTGAAATATCATAAACGAAACACCATAAGCATGTCCATGAAGATAAAAGTACTGAAAGCATACTACAAAGTGCTGATAAATATCAAAAGTACTGATAAAAAGAAATACTGATAAAAACTTGGAATATTGGAGCATTTCCAAGTATACAATAGAATGTCACTAAAAAAATCAAATCACATCTCCTCATCACTATCCTCGTCATCATCATCATCAGCAGCTCGGCCAGCATGACCGGAAGGACCAGCACCAGAAGTACCAGTGCCAGAAGGATGAGTAGGGGCGCCAGCATAGAACTCACCAACGTAGTCACGAGGTGCACGATACCAATCATAGGCGTTACCTGGCTGGAAGTAGGCATGGACAGCCTCATCCTCACAGCGGTAATCCGAAAAAGCTGGATCTCGAGGGATGGAGGCGGCAGAGTGACCAGTCTGGGGAAAACACAGATCGGCCAAGGAGTTTGCTATCGCCTGGTAACGGGTGACGTCGCGAAACTCACGCTCGCGAGCCATGTCCGTCAACGAGACGTGCATAGCAGATAAGTGCTGATGTATGCCCTCAAATGTCATGGCATACTGATGAGGTGGTGGAGGAGGTGCAGTAGGAGGAGCAGTAGGCAGAGCTGAAGCAGTCCGGCTGCGACGAGATAGCTGAAGAAACTTGGGCTCAGAGTCCTGAATACAAGTCGATAGATCGATCTCAAATCGCTGAAAGATACGAGAAAGAATCATCGCGTAAGAGAGATTTCGATCTCTTGCATGACATCGTCCCATCATCTGAATGATAGTCTTAGGGGTAGAAAAAGGAATCCCCTTAAGAACATGGTACATGGAGGACAGCTCAAGTGAGGTCACATCATCTTTGGAAGTGGATTTGGGAAGGATAGTAGAGTAGATGATGCGATACAATTCGTAGTTGAACAAGTTCAGGTTGTTAGCCTTGAACTTTCCAGAGCGTACTCTGTCAGGAGCACAGAGTTTCGCTTTGAAACTAGTGAGTGTCGTGCCTTCGGGAAACTCGAATTTCGTGATGTCTACTAGCGGTTCACCTTTATTGGGAATACCAAGAATCTCCGCTAGGAGGGCATCATCGAACTCGATGTCGATGCCTCCAACACGTGTGCTCACGACAAAAGTGTTTACTACGAGATTGCAATAGAATAAACGAATGGCATTAGTAGCTATCGGGAAGCACAGTTTAACAAACAGGTGTAACCCTAATGCCTCAAACAAGTGACGATGATCGAGAAATACCGTCTATTTGATCGGAGCGCCGCCGCATATGGATCGGGTGGAAAAATTATCGTACAATAATAGGGCTTGGTCGAGGGTTTGAAAGAAAAACCCATCGAAAGCGCCGTCGCTCGTTTGGATCGACGAAAAGAGTGAATCCGTGTGTGGATTCGAAGACGACCCTTCCTCGCTAGGAGTGGTCTTCTTCTTCCTCTTGAATGGATTAAATTTAGGTGCCATTGAAATAAAGAGCACAAATTGAAAGGTGGAGAGAGAGGGAGTTATACCTCACGAAATCAGGATATGTTGTAGAGAATGTTGATCTCCGCACGATTCCAAATTTTGGAGAGATTTCACCAAGTAGATTGGAAGGAAAAGATTGGTGAAGAACTAGGGTTTGATGGCTCGGGTCGGCTGTTGCTGCTGTTTGAATTGGTTTGGAAGCAATGAAAGAGAAGAAGCTCTCGGGTTCTTGATATATACACAGATACCCTCAACCGAACTCAGGCCGAATTCGGTCAGAGTTCTGGCCGAATTCGCCTAGGGTTCTTCAAAGTTGATTTTTGCCACTTCTTTTTCATTGTCTCATTTCAAATATTTAATTCAAAGATTAGTTATTTTAGCCTTCAAATAACATAATTAATAATATTTTATGAATTAAATATCGTTACACAGCGACTGTCTCAGATTAGCTGTAGGAGTACTATCCCAGCTGGCGGAGGTTCACCGGGGAACTCTTAAATACCGCTTCGCTTCAACCATAGTTGTGGTCACAGACAGACTCTTTATTGGCTTGTCTCTAACACAGTTTTTGCGTATTGAGATATAATCATAAAACAGAATCAATTAATATTATTGACGTCCAAAATTCCTAATTCTCGATGTAAATAATTGAAACGATCTTCCGCTAGAGATTTAGTGAAGATGTCAGCTAATTGATTTTTAGTATCTATATACACAAGGTTTATATCTCCATTTTGATGATGATCTCTAAGAAAATGATGTCTAATCTCGATATGTTTAGTACGATAGTGACATACTGGATTCTTAGTCAAATTAATAGTGCTCGTGTTATCACAAAAAATAGGAATATGTGTGTAAAATAAATTATAGTCTTCTAGGGTTTGTTTCATCCACAAAATCTGAGCACAACAATATCCTGCGGCGATGTACTCAGCCTCTGTTGTTGATAGGGCTACAGAATTTTGCTTTTTACTAGACCATGAGACTAAAGCTTTACCTAAGAAATGACATGTGCCACTTGTACCTTTTCTATCAACTTTGTATCCAGCAAAATCTGCATCCGAATAACCGATAAGGTCAAAGGATTTAGTTTTGGGATACCACAAGCCAATAGAAGAAGTGCCTTTAAGGTATCAGAAGATATGCTTAACTGCGGACAGATGTGATTCCTTCGGGTTAGCTTGAAAACGTGCACACAGGCAAACACTAAACATTATATCTGGATGACTAGCAATTAAATAAAGTAAACTACCAATCATATCTCGATACTTACGTGTGTCGACTGGCTTGCCTTGTTCATCTGAATCAAGCTTTGTTGAAGTTGCCATTGGAGTGCCAATAGGTTTGACATTATCCAGATCGAACTTCTTTAGCAAGTCTTTTGTGTACTTGGCTTGATTTATGAATGTCCCATTATCAGTTTGTTTGATTTGCAATCCGAGAAAGAATTTCAGCTCTCCCATCATGCTCATTTCAAACTCATTCTGCATACACTTAGAAAATTTTTGACACAGAGATTCATTAGTAGATCCAAATATAATATCATCAACATAGATTTGAATTAAAAGCAGCTTGCCATTAAAAGATTTAATAAATAGTGTAGTGTCAACCTTCCCTTTTGAAAAACCGTTGTCAAGTAGAAAAGAGCTTAGACGATCATACCAAGCACGAGGGGCTTATTTTAAACCGTAGAGAGCTTTCTTCAACTTGAAAACATGATCTGGGTTTTTGAAATTCGTGAAACCTGGAGGTTGTGCTACAAAAACTACTTCTTTTATAAATCCATTTAAAAAAGCACTCTTCACATCCATTTGAAAAAGTTTAAAATTATGAAAACATGCAAATGTACATAACATGCGAATGGATTCTAATCTCGTAACTGGGGCATAAGTCTCATCGTAGTCGATACCTTCTTCTTGATTGTATCCTTGAGCTACGAGTCGAGCCTTATTACGAGTCACTAAACCATTCTCATTCAGTTTGTTTCGGAATACCCAACGGGTGCCAATGATCGAATGATCAACAGGCCTGGGAACAAGTTCCCAAACTTGATTCCGTTCAAATTGGTTTAATTCCTCTTACATAGCATCTATCCAAAAACTATCACTACATGCTTCATCAATAGTTTTGGGTTCTAGCTGTGAAATAAATGCAACACTAGAAATAATATCTCTACAGGATGTACGAGTACTTACTCCCTTGGTAATATCACCAATTACCAAATCCTTTGGATGATTAGCTGTAAATTTCAACCTTTTCGCTTTATTCTGAAGGTAGCTGGTTCCTGGATCTTCTCTAGGAGGTTCAGCTAGTACAGAGCTTGGTTGAGAATCAGCTGGAGTTGAGCTTTGTACAGATGTATCTTCGTCATTGTCATCAATCGTCATTTGATTTAATTCATCAAAGGTGACATTGATTGACTCTTCGATGATCATGGTACGTTTGTTGAAGACTCTGTATCCATTGCTCTTGGCCGCATAACCTAAAAATATATCTTCATCGACCTTTTCATCAAATTTTCCCAAATTGTCTTTTGTGTTAAGAATAAAACATTTACAACCAAAAATTCTAAAGTATAAAACTGAAGGAATTCTATCAAACCATAACTCAAATGGAGTCTTCTTCGATTTGGGTCGAATTAGAACTCTATTGAGAACAAAGCAAGCTGTGTTGACAGCTTCAGCCCAGAAATATTTGGGTAGACTAAACTGGTTTAACATCACTCTGGCCATTTCGGTTAGAGTTCTGTTCTTACGTTCCACAACTCCATTTTGTTGTGGAGTCCTAGGACAGGAGAACTTATGAATAAAACCGTGTGTGTCACAAAATTGCTCAAAATCAGCATTCTCGAATTTGCCACCATGATCGCTTCTAATGCGAGTGATCATGTAACCTTTTTCATTCTGAACTTTCTTGTAAAAGGCGACAAATTCGGATAATGCATCATTCTTGTGTGTCAAGAAATGTACCCTCGTGTATCTAGAGAAATCATCTACAATTACGAAAGCATAAAGTTTACCTCCGAGGCTAGCAACTCTGCTAGGACCAAATAAGTCCATATGAAGCAATTGTAGAGGTCTAGTAGTACATACTGCATTTACTGACTTGAAAGTGGATCTGGTAGCTTTGTTCCTTTCACATTGACTGTATACCGAATCCTTCTTGAATGTAATGTCCGGTAAACCGCGTACTAGCTTCTTTGTGGATAATCTTGATATTGTATCCATATTAGCGTGACCGAGTCTCATATGCCACAGATGACTCTCATAACTCTTGGCCATTAAGCATCTACCTGAAATGTTAGTTTCTTCTAACAAATAGAAAACATATATATTGTCTTCCCTGATACCTTCAAAGATAGTACTACCAGTTGAGCTATCAACTATAGTACATTTGTCTTTGCCAAAGTTGATGCCATAACCATGATCAGCTTGATGACTTATGCTGAGTAGGTTATGTTTCAACTCGGTAAGCAGACAGACATCCTTAATTACAGGATAGGGAGACTTACCAACATCACCGATACCAATAATATACCCTTTCAAATTATTACCAAAGGAGACATAGCCTTCCTTCTTTTTCTTCGACAGTGTTACAAATAGGGTAGCATCACCGGTCATATGCCGTGAGCAACCGCTGTCGAGGATCCATTTGCTTCTAGCATGTGAAGGGTGTTCCACCTACAAAACAGTTTGCAGATGAAAGCTTTGGTACCCATTTCTTGTAGGTCCTGAATTGTTAGCTTTAGGTATCCAAGTATAAACATTTAAATCTACAAGCTTTCTCATTCTATATGTAGATGATATATGACCAATGAGGCCACAATAATGACATTGTGCATGTCGAGTGTTGAAAGCTGAGTGGTGTGCATGGTTGGTAGGTTTGGGTTTTCTAGTATAGAAGAAAGCATACCTATAATCTTGTTTGGGCTTAACCTTTTGGGGTAAAGGTTTGATAGGGTTAGGTCTGACAGTGTTTGGCTTGGAAATGTTCTGATTTCTCGGTAAGTGACACGTGTTAGGGTAGGAAGCAGCAGGCTCAGGCTGTTTTCCTAACCTAATTTCCAATCTTTTGGAAGTATCATACAACTTAGTATAATCAGAAGTAAGTGATTCCATTCTGATTTGTGCACATTGAAGACTTTTCTTCTCTATAGAAAGTTCTTCCTTGAGTTGGTTAATAATTTTGTCTTTCTCTTCAGATGACTTGGTAGTCTCGTGTAATAAGAGCTTTATTGAAGAAAGCTCACCAGACTCACTAACATTATTTCTAACCTCAGCTAGTAGGTCGGTAAGTCTACCTATTTCACCGTTGTACTCTTTGAGTACCTTCTTAGAGGTCTGATACTTACTACGCAGTTTCCTGTAATCAGTCATCAGGTCACTGAAGGCATCTTCTAATTGCTCAAAGGTGAAGTCATCATAAGTATCAACTACAGGTTCAGTAGGTACCTGATCGGATGCCATAAAGCATACATTTGCAGCGTCTTCTGATTGTTCGTCTTCTGAGTCGCTGGCTTCACTTTCATGCCATATGCTGGTGTTGGCATATTTCCGTGATGTTGATCTCTTTAGGTTCCCTTTTTTATACCTGTTGCTCTTCTTGCTTGATGATGAGTTTGTGGGACAATCCTTCTTCATGTGTCCCTTCTTCTTGTAACCATAGCAGACAGCATCTTCTTGGTACCAGTTGTTGCTGTTGTTCTCTTTGACTCTCTTCTCATGTCTCATGAATCTTTTGAACTTCATTGCTAGGAGTGCTTGATCTTCAGCGTCAGATCCACTGCTGTCTGAGTCATCTTCAGCAGCTTTTCTGTGCTGAGCCTTGAGGGCGATAGTCTTCTCCTTTGGGGCAGGCTCTTCAAAATCTTGTAGCTCCAGTTCATGAGTGAGTAGCTTACCCATGAGTACTTCGAGGGACATAGTTGTTAGGTCGTTCCTTTCAATGATTGCAGTAGCCTTTGGAATCCAGTTCTTGGTGAGAGCTCGCAGGAGTTTGCAAATCTTTTCATGGTTACTGTAATCTTTGCCTAGGGAGGACAAAGGATTTACAATATCCAAGAACCTCTCGAACATTTGTGTAACTATTTCGTTGGGCTTCATTTTGAACATCTCGTACTCTTGAGTAAGTCTGCTGACTTTAGATTCCTTGACTTGAGTCGTGCCTTCATGTGTGACTTCGAGTAGCTTCCATACTTCATTAGCCGTTGTGCAGATAGACACCCTGTTAAATTCAGTTCTGTCTAAAGCACAAAAGAGAGCATTAATGGCACGTACATCAAGACTGGCCCTTTTCTTTTCTTCCTCTGTATATCTGCTATGGGGTTTTTCAACTAAAACTCCATCAACATTTATACGAGGTGGCTTTTGATAGCCATCAAGAACAATGGACCATAAATCAAAATCAAGAGATTTCAAGAAGAAACTCATCCGTGTTTTCTAATATGTATAATTTGTACCATCAAACAGTGGGGGTCTGTTTGTGGCCTGGCCTTCACTTGTGAATTTCACAATTGCCATGTGTTGTGCTGTGATCTATATAACAGTTAATTAAAAATGAATAAATAATTGTACTGTTACCTTTGCTTTACCTGTAACACCCGCTTTGATACCAATTGTAGGAATGAAATAGTAAAGCGTAATACTCTAGAGGGGGGGTGAATAGAGTTGGCAGCGAAATAATGCTAAATAAAAAATGTTAGCAGCACAATCACAGAATATTAATCACAACTGAAATAATGTAAAGGCAAAGTTAAGAGAGCAAACGCAAAGACAGCGATGTATACTGGTATCCCTCTGTTGAGGACTAATCCAGTCGGTAGAACTCTTGCTACCAGTTGAATCCACTATTGGAAAAACTGCAAGTTTTCTTACGAAGTCCTTGCAACTTCTACAACGCGAGCTTTGATATGAAGAACTCGTCCAACTTCAAATGTGAAGAGGTATTCTTCAATCAAGCCTTCTGATTACATTCTCTCAGAAACTTCTAGACCGTACCGTACTGGCAAATTGACTAGAGGATTGTAACTGGCTTGGGATCTGAAATTGAAAGCTCTAGAAAACTCCTTGGAAGACTGAAAGCTTTAGATAGAGAGAAGATTGAAAGTGAATGAGTGTGTTGAAATGATCGAAATCCTTCTCTATTTATAGGAGTTCCAAAGGCAGACTTCTGTCAGAATTCGGGCAGAATTCGGGTAGAACTCTTTGAGCAAATCTCGGTCAAATCCGCAACTGCAGGAGGACCAAGTTCCAAGGATTCAAAACCACAACGGCTACCAACCGAACTCTGGCCGAACTCGGTCCGAGTTCTGTCGGGGTTAAGTCAGGATTTAGTTAGGGTTTTTGAAAAAGCTTTTGGTGATTTTTGAAAACCTTTTTAAAAACCTTTTTGTAAACCTTTTGATAGGTCATTTAAAAAACATTTTGAACTATTTTGGGAATAGCCTATTTGCCAGTACGACTCGGTGTACAACATATTCCTAGACTCAAATAAAATAAAAATTACATTGCATAGAAAATACAGACTCGAGTAGGCAAACAGATCTTTAGTCTTGAACGGAGTGGATAGCCTATCTTGCTTATGTCCAAGAAACTGAGATGTCCCAACTAGCTTTGTATATCCAGACAAAGTTTGATCAATTATTAAAATCAGGTTGACCATATGACCAATGGGCCAACATATGTATATATATATATATATATATATATAGTTTTAGATATATAGAGTGAATTAATAATTATATGTGCGTGTATGTGTATATATATATAAATAATTATATGTGCGTGTATGTGCATATATTATATATATATATATATATATATATATATATATATATATATATATATATATATATATATATATGTATACATGTAATATATATAAATACATTAATGGTTATATATATAGAGAGTTATATATATGTGCTTATATATAGAGTTATATATATATATATATATATATATATAAATATATATATATATATATATATATATATATATATATATATATATATATATATATATATATATATATATGCTTATATATAAGAGTTATATATATGCTTATATATATTGATAGGCCACAGGCCCATGAATTCCTTCCCAGCAGTTGGGAAACCGAGCAAGAAGCCCCGAATTAGCAGAGCTAAATAATGCATCTAAATTATAAATTCATTCTGGACCAAATATGTTTCAAATGAATTTTTCCTGAACCTGGCTTGTATGAACACATTTAGGGTCAGAATTGTAGCCGAACGAGACCTTTATATATACCTTAGTAGTTAGTAGTTGGTTTGCCAGTTCCTCTCTTACTGAACCAAACCTGACCTCTTAACTCCTGAATCAAACCAAACCTCTAATCTCTAAAGATGAACCAAACCAATCTCTTATTTTCTGAATCGAACTCAAAACCCAGCTCGTGCAAACCGCAAAAAAATTCAGCAGCAGCGGGCCCAAGTCAGACAGCCCATCCCGAACCAAACCCCATAGCAAGCCTAGCAATCGACCCAGCATATATATATGCAGAGACCCAGGCGACCCCGACTACTATCAATACACGCGATCGAGAGAACATAGTTCTCAATAAAACCCTAAACCAAAACTTCTCGACCCGACGCCGACTTCTCCATGACACCTGGGCGACCCTCCCCTGGCCTCCGCGTGCCACCGTGTGGGTCACCGGACGGCGAGGAAACCATGTGCAAATAGAGACAGCAACAACAGCAGTCCGCAGCCACGAGACGGTCTTCGCGGCACGTTTTCTCGATCACCGTGTGATCGTTTTGTACGCTGTCTTCGCAGGTACATTCACAACCCATAAGACTATAAATCCCTTCATATAGACTCTTTTTATTCGCACCATACACGACAAGAATCGATCGCAAAGATCGAGAAAAATCTCAAAATTCTGAATTTAGAGACTATCCCAAAGTCCCTAGTTTGTGTCTCGATTTCTTACAAACCGTTAATCGATTTCGAAATTCACCTGAATAGGTTTAAAGACAATATAAGCAGGATTAAAACCCAACTTTTAGATTGAATTTTCGTTTATTATACAGTACAAAAACCCCGGGTAAAAATCAGAAAAAAACTTAGAAAACAGTTTTTGAAAACAATAAAAACTCATCCACACGACGTGCGTCCCGCCATTCTGGGCGACGTGGTCACGAACCGAAGGCATCGAAAAGTGCGTAACGGCTTCGTGGTCGTGTGGACTTTGACGGAATTCAAATTGGCCACGTGTGCATGACGAATTTGATGCATATCCGTCGAAATTCACCGTACCGTGCACTTTGCAAATTCTCCAATTACTTTGTGCATGCTCGTCAGATCGAGACAAAACTTGCGCCAATAGGACCGTATCATTTTTCTGGTCCTGTATGCCAAGTTTGGTCCGATTCTGAGACTGTTGATAAAATCGTCGTTTTGCGGGCCCCACGGTCCGACTCAACGGGTGATTTTGTGCACGGCCTGCCGGAATCCAACTTTGGATATACGGTTGGGTTCGTATCAGAAAACCGGATCCGTAGACATGTAGTTTGACGACTTTAAAGACCATTGACCCTGGCACGCTTTTCGGTACAAAGCGGGTCCAACGGCGGACACCATTTTTGCCCGAAATTACCGTTTTGCTCCTGTGTCCATAATTGGACTTAAGGACAGGCAATCTTAGCTAATTTGACTATTCTGAGAACATTGGTAATGTTTGTTTCAGCTTTTGGAGACAGTTGTGATGACTTGGACAGTATGGCTTGCCAGTGACTATATATTTGTTGGATCTGCGTGCAACCACCAGGCAAGTATACCTTGCCTCCCTCTACAGTTTATTTACATGCATACTTCTATTAGTATACACTTTTACTAGTTGGTTATTGCTTGTGATTTGTATATCGTACATGCTAGTATAGTTATAGTCCTTGTACATGGTTAGCCTTGTTAGTTCATATTGGATTGGTTCTCTCGTGTATCGTGATTGGGTCGTATTGTGTCTTTACCTGTGTCTTGACTGAGTCGTGTTTGCAAGTATATGTGAGTGAACTGCTATTCTTTGTTTATCCTACAACCTGTGAGTCCACACATGGGGCGAGGGTTGCCTTTGCACCTGCGAGTCCACAATCGGGACGAGGGTGACTTGTCTTGAAACTGACCTGCGAGTCCACAATCGGGGCAAGGGTTAGTTATCCATTGATTTACCAGCAGTTTATTTATGCATACTTGATCCCGTATCCGTGTTCATAGTTACCTGTCAGTAGCCACTTGTCAGTTTCCTGGCTAGTTCCTGTTTACACCCTGATTATATTATTGCGTGATTAAACTGTTAGATAGGCATGTTTTATGTATCTTGCTAGTCCTCTGAGGACCTGATGATCTCTTCAGGTTTAGCGACTGTATGGAGTTAGTTAGCAGAGCAGGATGGTAGAGGATTGCGATCTATGATACAGGTATTTGCTTGTGATGTTTCTTTATTATCCATTCGTGCTTTATATTCCATGCTATGTTATATTCTGCTTATTTTATAGACTCATATCATTCTTAGAGTCTAATCAGACAATATGCTAATGGGCTGCAGACCACGACCCATACCTGTTCCTTCTTGTTTTATATGATTCATGTGGATTGAGATATAGTTTTACCCATGACCTTGACAGCTTATACGTACTCGAGTCGGGCTGGAGTCCGCTCGATATGTAGCTGGCTTGCTCACGAGCTCGCGCCAGAAAAGCGGGTGCGGGTCGTGACAAGTTTTTCTGGTGGCCCATGCAGGTCAGAGCATATCGTATCGGTTACGTAACTGTACTGATATGAGCCTGCGACCTTGACTAGACGTTAGAAATCTCAATCCACACTGCCTTGAAAATTCTCCTAGAAATTCTCCACGTCCTTGAAAACTCTATATTTTCTCTCGATTATACTTCCTTGCTTCATGTGCCATTGATTCTCGTCCCTCCCTATTTCGAAGTGACGAACGATCGTGATGTCTAGGATTCATCAGAAATTCTTAGATTATAGTATAATATTGCATGATTATTGAGTTTTGGTTGTTTATAGATATGAAGGATTATATATACCATATGTCCTAGATACTTTTGGTATAATTATTAGTAAATAGTTAGAAGATTATAAGATTTTAGTGACCGAGTTTTGAGGAGTAGTGTGACCAAAGGTGGGTAGAAGTCCTTAAGTATTCGAGGTTATAAAATATTTTTGAGGAATTAATTTGAGGGGATTAAGGTGATAGTAGACTTCGAATTTTAAGGAATAGTTATGAATTAGAATTTCGAGGACGAAATTATTTTTAAGGTGGGTAGATTTGTAGCCTCCCTTCCCGAAATTTTTTTGAAATATCATTTTGATTTATTTATTTTAAATGGTGATTTTTAGATTTCTTTAAATAATTATTTAGTTAATTATTACGGTGGATGATTTTAGCCATGGTTAGGATTTTGGAGCACAATGCGACTAGGAATCATGGCACGGATAGTGCAGTGGCGTGCTTTAACTAGTGTAATAGCCCTAGTAGGGAAGATCGAGCCATAGTGACTTTCTAACTAGGAAAACCAAGCCAAGTTGCGACTTAACCCGTACCGAAGTTTTATTTATTATTTAATTATATTATTGAGTTTTCGAGAATCCGGTTGTGTCGAACCTGTCCAGAATAAGCCCAAGTCAAGTCCAAGCCCTAGTAGTCGGGTAGTACGAGTAGAGACGACCATATAGAGGCACGTTGTAGTGGCATTTCACTTTAGTGATTTAGGAAGCAATTTGGAATCGGTAGATATATATATTATTGTGCTTGCTATTAAAGTAGCATTTTAGTTGGTAATATAGGTAAATAAATTTTTTAATAAATATTTTGGATGTTATGGGAATTAACTAGGTTGTATATATGTACTTGAATATATGTATAGGTAGAAGAGTATTTATAATATATGAAAATTAGGATTTTGTATATATAAAATATCATTGTAATTGATTTATGAATTTTAGTATATTGTATTTCTATTATAAATTATATTTGGAATATGTTATTCCTTATATTTGAACGTATACGGGTATATATATATATATATATATATATATATATATATATATATATATATATATATATATATATATATATATATATATATATTTTATATATATATATATATATATTATATATATATATATATTTTATATATATATATATATATATATATTTTATATATATATATATATATATATATATATATATATATATATATATATATATATATATATATATATATATATATATATATATATAAAATATATAGTTTTAGATATATCGAGTGAATTAATAATTATATGTGCGTGTATGTGTATATATATATATATATATATATATATATATATATATATATATATATATATATATATAATTATATGTGCGTGTATGTGCATATATATATATATATATATAATATATGTGTATACATGTAATATATATAAATACATTAATGGTTATATATATATAGAGTTATATATATGTGCTTATATATATAGTTATATATATATGCTTATATATAAGAGTTATATATATATGCTTATATATATTGATAGGCCACAGGCCCATGAATTCCTCCCCAGCAGTTGGGAAACCGAGCAAGAAGCCCCGAATTAGCAGAGCTAAACAATGCATCTAAATTATAAATTCATTCTGGACCAAATATGTTTCAAATGAATTTTGCCTGAACCTGGCTTGTATGAACACATTTAGGGTCAGAATTGTAGCCGAACGAGACCTTTATATATACCTTAGTAGTTAGTAATTAGTTTGCCAGTTCCTCTCTTACTGAACCAAACCTGACCTCTTAACTCCTGAATCAAACCAAACCTCTATTCTCTAAAGATGAACCAAACCAATCTCTTATTTCCTGAATCAAACTCAAAATCGAGCTCGTGCAAACCGCAAAAAAATTCAGCAGCAGCGAGCCCAAGTCAGGCAGCCTATCCCGAACAAAACCTCACAGCAAGCCTATCAATACACGCGATCGAGAGAACAGAGTTCTCAATAAAATCCTAAACCAAAACTTCTCGACCCGACGCCGACTTCTCCCCGACACCTGGGCGACCCTCCCCTGGCCTCCGCGCACCGACGTGTGGGTCGCCTGACGGCGAGGAAATTGTGTGCAAACAGAGACAGCAACAACAGCAGTCCGCAGCCACGGGGCGGTCTTCGCGGCACATTTTCTCGATCACCGTGTGATCGTTTTGTACGCCGTCTTCGCAGGTACTTTCATAACCCATAAGACTATAAGTCCCTTCACATATACTCTTTTTATTCGCACCGTAAACGACGAGATTCGATCGCAAAGATCGAGAAAAATCTCAAAATTCTGAATTTAGAGACTGTCCCAAAGTCCCTAGTTTGTGTCTCGATTTCTTGCAAACCGTTAATCGATTTTGAAATTCACCTGAATAGGTTTAAAGACAATATAAGCAGGATTAAAACCCAACTTTTAGATTGAATTTTCGTTTATTATATAGTACAAAAACCCCGGGTGAAAATCAGGAAAAAACTTAGAAAATAGTTTTTGAAAACAATAAAAACTCATCCACACGACGTGCGTCCCGCCATTCCGGGCGACGTGGTCACGAACCGAAGGCATCGAAAAGTGCGTAACGGCTTCGTGGTCGTGTGGACTTTGACAGAATTCAAATTGGTCGCATGTGCGCGACGAATTTGATACTTATCCGTCGAAATTCACCGTATCGTGCACTTTTCAAATTCTCTAATTACTTTGTGCACGCTCGTCAGATCAAGACAAAACTTGCGCCAACAGGACCGTATCATTTTTCTGGTCCTATATGCCAAGTTTGGTCCGATTCTGAGACTGTTGATAAAATCGTCGTTTTACGGGCCCCATGGTCCGACTCAACGGGTGATTTTGTGCTCGGCCTGCCGGAATCCAACTTTGGACATATGGTTGGGTTCGTATCGGAAAATCGGATCCATAGACATGTAGTTTGATGACTTTAGAGACCATTGACCCTGGCACGCTTTTTGCCCAAAATTACCGTTTTGCCCATGTGTCCAGAATTGGACTTAAGGACAGGCAATCCTAGCTAATTTGACTATTCTGAGAACATTGGTAATATTTGTTTCAGCTTTCGGAGACAGTTGTGATGACTTGGACTGTATAGCTTGTTAGTGACTATATATTTGTTGGATCTGCGTGCAACCACGAGGCAAGTATACTTGGACTGTATGACTTGTTAGTGGTGGCCCTTGCAGGTCCAGATCACAACTATTGTGATTTTGTAGAGGTACTCGAACTAGAGTATCGTTATAGCCTGCAGTAGGATATAGGATATAAGTTAGGGTACTCAATCACATTAGAAAAACTTTTATCTAATTCTTGCTGTTAATTGTCTCTTTTTGAAAATAAATGTCCTTCTTTGTTGATTTTACTTCTTTTTCAGTAATTGATTCCTTGTTTGATCTATCTTCAGGATGGTGGAGACACGATCGTAGCGCTCTGGTCTTAGGAATACTGCTGAGAGGTCTGCCACTTCTCGCCCGACTCAGCAGGACCCAGGGACCACAGTAACTCTTATTCCAGCTCAGGTGGGCCCGTCTGCAACTTTTGGGGGTGCTCCTCCACCGGTTCCGAGGACTACCCCAGGAGTTCAGGGGATGCTACCACCACCGCCCCAGGGGACAGTTGATGTTACACAGTTTTTTACCTTCATGCAGCAGATGATAGAGACGCAGCGACGCCAGACAGAGGACATGAGGTAGCGCAGATGGTTGGAGTTGATGAAGGACTTTGACATTTCATTACAGTACCATCCAGGAAAGGCCAACGTGGTTGCCGATGCCTTGAGTAGGTATCCGGTAGCTATGTGTTTGATGATGGATCGTCACTTATTAGCATATTTGGAGAGCTTGGGGATCGAGGTGATCGTGTCAGGAGTTCAGATGCAGATGTGGAGCTTTTAGATTCAGTCAGACTTGATGGAGAGGATCAAGTCAGCACAGTTCGGCGATGTTACTCTACGGTATATCTGAGAGCAGGTTCGAGCAGGATTGGTGGATAAAGAGTTTGTCATTGCAGAGGACGGCACATTGAGGCACGGTTCCAGACTATGTGTGCCTAGCGGAGATCTTCGGGAGAAGTTCATGCAGGAGGCCCATCGCTCTCACTACTCTATGCATCCAGGTGCCAACAAGATGTATAGAGATCTGAAGGAGCATGTATGGTGGTATGGGATGAAGCGGGAAGTAGCACGCTTCATAGCCAGTTGTTTAGACTGTCAGCAGGTTAAGACAGAGAGGTAGAGGTCTGGAGGACTGTTGCAGCCATTGCCCATTACGGAGTGGAAGTGGGAGCACATCACGATGGATTTTGTTTCTGGATTACCGCGTACACCATGAGGAAAAGACGCGATTTAGGTCATCGTGGACAGGTTGACCAAATCGGCCCACTTTTTGCCATTAAAGTGGGTACGTCTACTGAGAAGCTAGCGGAGATGTATATACGGCAGATTATCAGGATATACGGGGTTCCGGAGAGTATTGTCTCGGATTGGGATAGTCGCTTTACTTTCTATTTCTGGTGGAGTCTGCAGACTAGTTTGGACACTCAGCTCAAATTCAGTACTGCATACCACCCTCAGACGGTCGGACAGTCAGAGAGGACTATTCAGACTCTCGAGGATAATGCTGCGGACCTGTGTTCTAGATTTTGGAGGATCTTGGAAGTATCACCTGTACTTGGTGGAGTTTGCATATAATAACAGTTTTCAGGCCAGCATTGGGATGTCACCATTCGAGGCACTGTACGGACGTAGATGTCGTACAAACTTATTTTGGGATGACGTTAGAGAGCGAGCTTTATTGGGACCTGAGATGGTTATTGACGGAGTCGAGAAGGTTTAGCTTATCAGAGATCAACTTCGCGTGACGCAGGACAGACAGCGGCATTGGGCCGACAGCCACTGGAGACCTTTGCAGTTTAAGGTACAGCTTAGACTAGGATTAGAATCTTATTTGTTTTGTGATTTTTGTTGATTATGTGATTTTTATAGTTAAGATGAGACCATGTTTGTGCTAGGTTGGAGATTTGGTTTCTTGAGGATATCTCCGATACGTGGTATTATTTGCTTTGGTGAAGGTGGAAAGCTTAGTCCGCATTTCATCGGATCTTTCGTTGTTAACAGAAGAGTCGGTGACGTGTCATACAGGCTGGACTTGTCCCTATATTAGAAGGAGGTCACAACGTATTTCATGTGTCGCAGCTGAGACGGTACGTAACAGATCCCAACCATATACTGGATCATTTCGAGATTGAGGTGGGCCCTACTCCCAGTTATCCAGAGCAGCCTGTGGAGATTTTGGATCGATGAGAGAAGGTACGGAGGAACTAGACGATATCTTTCGTTCACGTAGCATGGAGGCATCACTCTCCAGGTGAGTCTACCTGGGAGAGGGAGGATGAGATGCACGAGCATTACCATTATCTTTTCCAGTCTTGAGGTATGACTTTCTATCCTTTCTGTCTATTCAGTTTTGTCTTTAATTTCGAGGACGAAATTATTTTAAGGGGGGTAGACTTGTCACACCCACTTTTCATTTCAAAGGTATTTGGTCATTTTGTAATTTTAGATTATTTTATTAATTTATTGAATTCATGTGATGATGTGTGGTTTGGTTTGTTGATTGAGTAGTCTAGATGGGTTTAACTTAGCCAACCATGACCTAGAACCTTGATGCCATATTAGAATTATATTTTTTATCATTTGATTTAATTTAGAATTTATTAGTTATTTTTAGAGTGATTTAATTGATTTTTAGCCATTTTTAGTTAGCCTTTTTAAAATCCTTTTTGACTTGGGCTTTACTAGAAACTTAGGGAGCCTAGGCCCATGCACTAACCTAACCCTAATCCCCCTATACCTGGCCGGCCATAGGCAGCCCTCCTTCCTATTGTGTTGAAGTTTGTAGCCTCCAAGAGAAACCCTAGTTTCCCACTCTTCCAAATTTTGTAACCTTTGCATCCGGAGTCTGTTTCTCCACAAACGAAGTCCGTCGTGCTCGTAGGAAGGAGAGGATCTTGCTGGAGCATTGCTAGCAAGGTGGTTGAGGCGTTCGCTCGAGGGTACTCGATCGTTGGAGCGCTTGGAAAGTCCTTTGCATTGAGATCTTTGACTCTCAATAGGTAAATCCTATTCTAGTATAGTTTTTCCTGATTTTTCTTCATGGTAGTAAGCATCTAGGTACCCATGACCTGTAGGATTAATTTTATCCAGTTTCGAATTCATTTGGTGCCCGTATCGGACATGTATCGACAAATATTTGTAGTTGTTTGATGAAATGTCGCAATAAATTAAATTTCGATTTTTGTTGAATTTATTTATATATTCTGGTAGCCCTATACATGAGGATGACGACCCTATAAGTTTTGACTTGAATCGGACTCGTGTCCGTATCGAAATAGGACACGAATGTGCTGCACGCCAGGCCGCGCACGTGCCCTACTGCTCGGGTGTGATTCCTCGACGTACACCCTATGTGGTCGCATGAAAATTGACGTGTAGGTGGGGGTCGTGACTGAGATCAAGCTCTCAAAGTTTTGTAAAGTTTTGTCGAGAAACGATGGAGAAATCCCGTCGACACTGATCGGCCACACGCGCGCACGGAGGACAGCCGCCGCTGAAACGCTGTTCGTACGGACACGACATAACACATGGACAGGAATCAGGGTATCCAACATGTAGTCCTATACCTACCCTAGCCTAGGATACGAACATGAGACACGAGATGGGACACACGAGTACCTAGACTCAATGGCACGCGTGTACGATGATGTGCACAGGGTTGTGCACGCGCGCACACCCGCACACGGTCACACTCTTCGTGCGTGTCAGATATGACACTTGGCCGCATGGTAACTTGGCCAGTAGGTCGGAAATGTGTACGCCCAGGTGTACGCAAAGTTTCACGAGAGTTGGATCGAAAACAAGCGAGAAATCAGCTTCGCATCGATTCGGTTCACGCGTGTATCGGGTTTCCCGATTGTAACACCCAGTTTTCCAGATGAGGGTATTTTTGAAATTTTGTAATTATAATTATTATTCATTGATATTTACTTCACATTATGATTTTTGGTAATTTTTAATAATTTTTAAACTATTTAAAACTGTTTTAAGTCATGACTTGTGATTTTGATGTGCTGCTAGTGAAACCTGAGAGACTGCATGACCTAGAGCCTAACCACGTCATTAGGATGATTTAATTGTTATTTTTAGTCTAGGGGTATTTTGGTCATTTTGACTTATTTGATTTATTTGGTGATTTGTTGAATTGGTGAATTCTAGGTTTACTTGACTTGTTGAGACCTAGTGAACTAGCCTAGAAGCTAACCCTAGTCATGGTGACTCTAGTCTAACTTGAGTTAACTTATTTTAGTCATTAGAGAATAGTTTTAGGATGAGGGGATTTGGTTTAGTGAATTTAAGTCATGGTTTGAGGTTTCATGAAATGACTTATGGCTTAACTATTTAATTAATCATGACTTAAGCCCATGGGCCATTTAGTGAACCCTAACCCTAATTAATGAACCTATGAACAGCCATATAGGGATCCCTACCCTATTTAAACACTTATTCATTAGGGTTGCCTCCTTTTTATCATTCCTACACTTGGAGAAAAGAGAGGTAAGTTTTCCCTTTCCAAAAAATCCCATTTTATTCATTTGATCTCCTTTTTCATCCTAGTCTTTTGCATTGGGTTCTAAATTGAGTTTATGGACTGTTGGTGGAGAGCCATTTCAGTTTGGGATCAATTTGGAGCTTTTGGCCATCAAGAAGAACACCCCCCATTTGGAGCTTTTCCATGCAAGTTGCACCAATAGGTAAAACCCCTTAAATTGATTCAAATTTCAGTTTTCTTTGCATGTAGGGCTAGATCTAGGAGTCCCCTAGGTGTCCCTGAAATTTGGGTGATTTTCGTGTCCGTTTGGTGTCCATATCGGACACGTGTCATAGTGTCTCTTAGGTGTTTGTTGAAATGTCTCACTGGATTGAATGTTACTGTTTTTCAAAACAAATTACATGGTTGTGTAGCCCTATATATGGGGATTAATTATATTTATGAATGAGCACGATTCTGTAGATTTTTTATGTCCAAAACGGACACGCACCACGTGCACGACACAGCGGACAGGCACCGTGCGGCTATCCTACTGCTTGACCTTGATTGCGGACACGACACGCAATGTTTTGACAACAAATTTTGTGGACACTTCCTTCTAGTGACTGACACGACACTTGTAAAATTTTACGCGACCTTGATATGTGTACACGAAGAAAACGTACGTGCACTGATTTTTTCACACACTGTGCACACAGGAAATTGTTCACTGATACGCACTGTTTTCTTTGGACACGACTCACGTGGACACAAGACAGACACGTGTACATGAACACCTAGACCTACTCTAACTCTAGACACGTGCACGACACTTGTGGGTTCGTATGTCGTGTCCTTGGTGGCTAGACACACGTGCACGAGACAGTGCATTGCACTGTCTCTGACACAGTATTCACTGGCTTTTGGACACTTCGTGTCCTGTTTTTTGGACACGTGTGGACACGTACAAGCTCGTAGGGTTAGCCCCTATGCCTGTACACCATATTCTCCTATTTTGATTCGAGTTTGATTGTTGTGTTGTGTTTCAAACATTGGATTCGAATTTGTAGGTTCCCTTTTCTGATACATGTTAAATGTAGTTTTTTTTATGTTTGCTAATGGTTCAACTTGATTTCAAAAGAAGTTCGCATTATATTGCTGCACACCATGTTGAGGCACTCTGGACACATGCTTGCATTCACTGATTTCCTATACTCCCCCTCACTGTTTTGAATTGACAACTGTAATGCCATCACACACATTATTTTCCTGCCCATTCATGTTCAAATAACCATTTTAAATTATTGCATCTGTAGACACCACACACATTCACTGCTTTGAGTTCCTGAGAACTTCACTGTAATGGGGTTTTGATTGATTTCTAATGTGCAATTTCCAATATCACTGATGTCAATTCCTG
The DNA here is from genome assembly GCA_029216955.1 of Iris pallida. NCBI lineage: Eukaryota > Viridiplantae > Streptophyta > Magnoliopsida > Asparagales > Iridaceae > Iris > Iris pallida. The sequence goes on along the minus strand of JANAVB010037217.1, from coordinate 1,034,411 downwards.
TTTTCGAAACTGAGTTGAATTCCTATTTGTAAATTAAATATTGAAGTTAAACTTGTCATGTTAATTTCTTACATCTGTGTCATGTGGGATATTGGCTTGGAGTAGGAATTGTATGAGAGGGTATCATGTTGGTAAGGAGATACCTGGGATTGGTTTGAATTGGCCTCACTGTTAGATTTCCTGAGAAAATGATTTCCTTAACTGAATGTTGAATATTCAATTGATTTCCAATGATAATTTACTGGCATTTGTTCTCTGTATAAGGAGTTCAGACCCTTGCATCATCTATTCACTGTCCTGCCTCTTTTAGAGGGTGTACAGGCAGGTTGCCATGTCCTGTATTGAACATTGCCTTCCCCCATATATTTCCTGTCACTGCACCATGAATTCCTGAGTTCCAATACACCTAATTCCTTAATCCTTGCACTGTTAGCTAACTATTTTGACTACCCAAACCTGAGAACTAATACCACACACACACAAAACTGAATTTTGATACTATGACACTTTGTGATACACACACACACACACACAAAAACTGAACTGAGTTGGAGGGCAGTAGGCAATGCCTAGCCTTAGCTTGCCTGTCTTGGTTTGTATTGCATTAGTTTAACATATATGATTTTAACTGAACCTTAATATAGGCCATAGGTATTTTCCTGAGTTTCCCTTGAATTTTCTGGTTGCTGATTTGAATTTAGTTTGCACTGGCATTTGTGTTTTGGCTTCGAATTGTTGGCTATGTTCTGATACCTCGAGTATCATGGTTATGTTCAGTCCTTAGTTGAATGATGGGAATTCGATTACCTTGAGTTTGATATTATTAGATTTCAGGTTTGGGAGTTATCTCAAGTATTTGATTTCCCTTTGTTTAATTATTGGTATTTGAACTGTGAAGCTTGTTGGTTTTGGGTTTTGATTCACTGAATTGAACCTCAATGATTTCAGTTTTTTTTCTGTTGTCTCACCCTTCCCTTTTATTTACATGTTGTATGAAAAATGAGATGGTAGATATACGCATATCTAAACTGAACCGATTCCTGAGATTTGGTTTTTCCTGTTGTCAATTGATTTTTACTTTGGTTTCCAGTTATTTTTTTGACTGTGAACCCAGGTTATCCTCATTTCCTATTTGGGTTCGAGTTGTAGTTCTTAGATTGGTTTAACTTGTTTTCAGATTGGTTTTTGATTGATATCAGTCTCATATCTCATTGGGCTTGTGATATGTTAAATCAGTTTCAATTTGTTTTGATCTTCTCAGATTTTTACACTCTGTTTTTAGCTCCTTTCCCTTCCCTTATTTCCTTCATTTTTATATTGTCTACTTGCATTATATTTGTGGTATGTATATGTATTGATACCTGGTTGTAGAAGGCTGTGATATGTGTTAGGAATTAGCTTGTGTTCCTGTTGTGGATAAGTGTGATACCATATAGATATGTGATATGTATATAAATATGATATAGGCCTTGTGTGGTATCAACCAATGACCTACAAATATCTATATATGTATGAACATGAGTAACTGCTATATGGAATTGATATTTGTATGTCAATTTATATTAACACTTGTGTCAGACTCTATGTGGGGAAATGGGGCAATCATGGATAATGTGTCATATAGGTAGAGGGGGATTGTTGTGTTAACCAAAAGAGGGAAGTTAGTATAGTAGCATGTAGATGATATGTATATGTATATATGAGTTGGTTAGTAGTAGTAAATGCCTTTAGACTAGTGGCTATATAGCCTAGTAGGCTGGTAGTTGATAAGGGATTTTGGGATCATGGTAGCTTGGTTAATGTTCTGGTTTTGAGCCTTGGCATGGTTTAGCTATAGTTGACCTAGACATTGACCAAGGTTTGATCCAATGGTTCAGGATTGACTAGATATTGACTTGGGTTGACCCAGAGTTGACCAAGTTCTTTTTGGACCTAGTTTGACCTAGACAGTTGACCATGTTTGACTTAGAGTTGACTTTGACCTAGATTTGACTTAGAATCATGTAGATTGCATCATAAACTTCATTTGTCTTATTTTAAGCATATTATAACCTGTACTGCTCTATTTAGGATATTGTGACTCCGGTGCAGACATCTGATATTTCACTACTCTTTTCAGAGTAGCAGGCGAGTACATTCTCTGATAGTTCTCTCATTTATTTGTCAATTACTGTACTTCAGTTCTAGTTAGCTGTATGTGATTCTCTGTTACAAACACGTATTTGTATTTCTGAATCCATGTATGCGACACACATACTTACTTGTCTTACCTTTATTATTCGAATTACCCTACGAATCACCATACGAATCACTATTTGTATCACCCTATTCGTATCTTCATATGTTGGTTGGACTTTTATTCGATTGATGTGTCGGGCTTTGGATTCATTTGTATTAGATGGGCGGGGAAATACTTGATTAGACATGTGAACATTCCCACTATTCGAACCACCCCCTGTGAATATATTCGAACGATAGCCATTCCACACCCGACCAGGTGTGTGATGTGCCGGATTTACCCTTAGCCGTTTACATGTCTAACTAAGTATTTTAAAACACACTTGGAGAATTTATTCGAATCATTATTAGAACATCATGTGAATCACCTTATTCGTATCACCTTACTCGATTCACCTTATTAGAATAATGATTAGAATTACATTCGACTCATCTTATATTAGACTCACATTAGGATTACACTCGACTTATATTGTGCCATCTGAACTCATTATGTTACTCTAGTTCAGCTAGATTTTATTTTACAGTCTTCTTTGCTATGTTTCTCTTCTTGTTTAGTTACCTTACTTTCCTTGTACCTTAACTGCTCTCTACATCATTACTCGTACAAACTGCCATATTCATCAATACAACTGTCTATAACTGCTTTATAGTTCTCTGTCATTTACTTGGGTTTGCTAGATGAGATTGTGCTCGTTCCTGTCCTGACTGGACCTGTTGAAAATATTACAGATGCTTGCCCTGAGGACCCTTGCCCTACTTGCTTTGGAGCAGGAGATGGCTTAGCTACCTATGGCCCCGACACTCAGGAGTGATCGGAAGTTTAGTTAGTCTGTCTTGTTTTAGTTTTACTGTTTAGATTTGGAGTTGTATATAGAGATTTGAGACTTGAGATGTATTAAGATTTTGAGTTTGTTGTTATTATATTGGTAGTTTTGTTGTCTTAAATTCTTAGTTACAATTCTGTGTTATCTTATCGTGCTTAGACTGTGATTGAGATACACCATATCTTATACTTGTCCTCCGTTCGGAGTTGATCTTGATGAGTACATTATATACTGCATGAGTTGATGGTTAGTTAGAGACTTAGAACAGCGTTCTACCGCCGATACTGCGGCGTAGGCTGGGCGTTGTTACATACTCGTACCCTTACAGTGGATGTGGGTCGTGACACATTTTTAGTGGTGGCCCATGTAGGTCTAGAGTCGCATTAGTGCGATATCGCGGTAGTACGACGACTTAGTTGTACTACTGCGAGCCTGCGATAGGACTGAGAGATAGGCTTTACCGGAAAGGCACTCAATCACAGTTAGGAAAATTCTATTTAAAATCATGCCATCTACATATCTTACTGATTTGTCTTCTTTGAAATAACTGTCCTCCTTTGATATATCGATTCCTGCTCAGTATTGACTTCCTTGTTCGATCTGTCTTCAGGATGGTGGAGACACGATCACATCGCTCGGGTGCAGCAGTCGTTGTAGAGGGGACTGCCACCTCTCAGCCAGATCAGCAGGGTCAGGTGGATGCAGCTCCTGCCACCTCTACCCATATAGAGACATCAGCAGCAACAGCTAGGGGTATGCCTTCACCAGCTCGGGGACAGGACCCCGTCATCCCAGAGATGCAGTTCCAGCAGCAGCCGCCTACAGGACACGTGGATGCGGCACAGATGTTCGCTTACTTCCAGCTATTTATGGATCGGCAGCAGGCCCGACAGGACCGATGCATGGAGTTGGCCCTTGCGACGGTCGCAGCACGACCAGTGATCCAGCAGTCGAGGACACCGGGGATCGAACAGTTTCAAAAGATGAGCCCCAGAGACTTTGTGGGGACAGAGGGGATCCTATATGCCGATGAGTGGATCAAGCATATAGAGGAGATCTTCCGCCTGTCCAGGATACCAGCAGATCTTCAGATCGAGGCCGCAGCTAGCCGGATGCGAGATCTTGCTTGCACCTGGTATCAGTCAGACCCCAGGGTCGGAGTAGCTGGACAGTCCTGGGAGGAGTTCAAGGGCTTCTTCAAGAATAAGTTCTTTCCAGATTCAGCGCTTCGAGCCTTGGAGTTGCAGTTCGAGAGCTTGGTTCAGGGGAGCCTGTCAGTGGAGGAGTACGCTGGGGAGTTCGGCCGCCTCGGCAGATTTGTAGAGGGTTTGAGCGAGACAACGAAGGCCCAGAGGTTCCGAAAGGATCTGGTCAAGGAAGTCAAGTCCTTGACCAAGGGCAACAGGGATGCCACTTTTGAGGAGATTTTAACGGGAGTCTTATTAGCTGAGGATGATCATGAGCTTAGGCTCAAGAGGGGGCGAGACCCAGTTGGGGGCAGCAGCAGTGGAGGCCAGGCCAAGAGGCCTCATGTACAGATTCAGCAGATGCAGGCACCGATAAGAGTACAGCAAGCACAACATCAGCCTAGAGGGCAGAACCGCAAGGAGCAGCCTTGTGCTTACTGCAAGAGGGCAGGGCACGTTTGGGAGACTTGTTATAGGAGGCGGAAGGTTTGCCTATTATGTGGATCCGCTGCTCATCAGTTCAGGCCCTACTGTACCCGTATATGACGGAGCACCGGGTCAGAGAGAGGGAGCTAGGCCACCTGTAGCTCAGTACCAGAGGGGTGGAGCTTTTGCGATGGCAGTCGAGGAGACCGACGCTGCAGGTGATGGGTTAGAAGGTTCGTCTTCTTGTTCTTCTTCCCCACTTTCATGTATGATTTCCCTTAGTACCTGCCAGGATATTTCTTGTGATTGCTAGATAGTGTAGCTACCCTGCTCGAGACTGTGGAATCATGACCAGTAGGATTGTATTGCTTCGACCTTGATTGATTTGGGGTTTGACCTAGGAAGGGTGCGATCATCTTAATTTCGAGGACGAAATTTTTATAAGGTGGGTAGGATTGTAACACCCAGTTTTCCAAATAAGGGTATTTTTGAAATTTTGTAATTATAATTATTATTTATTGATATTTACTTCACATTATGATTTTTGGTAATTTTTAATAATTTTTAAACTATTTAAAACTGTTTTAAGTCATGACTTGTAATTTTGATGTGCTGCTAGTGAAACCTGAGAGACTGCATGACCTAGAGCCTAACCACGTCATTAGGATGATTTAATTGTTATTTTTATTCTAGGGGTATTTTGGTTATTTTGACTTATTTGATTTATTTGGTGATTTGTTGAATTAGTGAATTCTAGGTTGACTTGACTTGTTGAGACCTAGTGAACTAGCCTAGAAGCTAACCCTAGCCATGGTGACTCTAGTCTAACTTGAGTTAACTTATTTTAGTCATTAGAGAATAGTTTTAGGATGAGGGGATTTGGTTTAGTGAATTTAAGTCATGGTTTGATGTTTCATGAAATGACTTATGGCTTAACTATTTAATTAATCATAACTTAAGCCCATGGGCCATTTAGTGAACCCTAACCCTAATTAATGAACCTATGAACAGCCACATAGGGATCCCCACCCTATTTAAACACTTATTCATTAGGGTTGCCTCCTTTTTATCATTCCTACACTTGGAGAAAAGAGAGGTAAGTTTCCCCTTTCCAAAAAATCTCATTTTATTCATTTGATCTCCTTTTTCATCCTAGTCTTTTGCATTGGGTTCTAAATTTAGTTTATGGACTGTTGGTGGAGAGCCATTTCAGTTTGGGATCAATTTGGAGCTTTTGGCCATCAAGAAGAACACCCCCCATTTGGAGCTTTTCCATGCAAGTTGCACTAATAGGTAAAACCCCTTAAATTGATTCAAATTTCAGTTTTCTTTGCATGTAGGGCTAGATCTAGGGGTCCCCTAGGTGTCCCTGAAATTTGGGTGATTTTCGTGTCCGTTTGGTGTCCGTATCGGACACGTGTCATAGTGTCTCTTAGGTGTTTGTTGAAATGTCTCACTGGATTGAATGTTACTGTTTTTCAAAACAAATTACATTGTTGTGTAGCCCTATATATGGAGATTAATTATATTTATGACTGAGCATGATTCTGCAAATTTTTTGTGTCCAAAACGGATACGCACCACGTGCACGACACAGCGCACAGGCACCGTGCGGCTGTCCTGCTGCTCGACCTTGATTGCGGACACGACACGCAATGTTTTGACACCAAATTTTGTGGACACTTTCCTCTAGTTACTGACACGACACTTGTAAAATTTCACGCGACCTTGATATGTGTGCACGAAGAAAATGCACGTGCACTGATTTTTTCACACACTGTGCACACAGGAAATTGTTCACTGATACGCACTATTTTCTTTGGACACGACTCACGTGGACACAAGACAGATACATGTACACGAACACCTAGACCTACTCTAAATCTAGACACGTGCACGACACTTGTGGGTTCGTGTGTCGTGTCCTTGGTGGCTCGACACACGTGTACGAGACAGTGCATTGCACTGTCTCTGACACAGTGTTTACTGGCTTTTGGACACTTCGTGTCCTGTTCCTTGGACACGTGTGGACACGTACAGGCTCGTAGGGTTAGCCCCTATGCCTGTACACTATATTCTCCTATTTTGATTCGAGTTTGATTGTTGTGTTGTGTTTCAAACATTGGATTCGAATTTGTAGGTTCCCTTTTCTGATACATGTTAAATGTAGTTTTTTTATGTTTACAAATGGTTCAACTTGATTTCAAAGGAAGTTCATATGATATTGCTGCACACCATGTTGAGGCACTCTGGACACATGCTTGCATTCACTGATTTCCTATACTCCCCCTCACTGTTTTGAGTTGACAACTGTAATGCCATCACACACATTGTTTTCCTGCCCATTCATGTTCAAATAACCATTTTAAATTACTGCATCTGTAGACACCACACACATTCACTGCTTTGAGTTCCTGAGAACTTCACTGTAATGGGGTTTTGATTAATTTCTAATGTGTAATTTCCAATATCACTGATGTCAATTCCTGTTTTCGAAACTGAGTTTAATTCGTCCTATTTGTAAATTAAATATTGAAGTTAAACTTGTCATGTTAATTTCTTACATCTGTGTCATGTAGGATATTGGGTTGGAGTAGGAATCGTATGAGAGGGTATCCTGTTGGTAAGGAGATACCTGGGATTGGTTTGAATTGGCCTCACTGTTAGATTTCCTGAGAAAATGATTTCCTTAACTGAATGTTGAATATTCAATTGATTTCCAATGATAATTTACTGGCATTTGTTCTCTGTATAAGGAGTTCAGACCCTTGCATCATCTATTCACTGTCCTGCCTCTTTTGGAGGGTGTACAGGCAGGTTGCCATGTCCTGTAATGAACATTGCCTTCCCCCATATATTTCCTGTCACTGCACCATGAATTCCTGAGTTCCAATACACCCAATTCCTTAATCCTTGCACTGTTAGCTAACTATTTTGACTACCCAAACCTGAGAACTAATACCACACACACACAAAACTGAATTTTGACACTATGACACTTTGTTCTACACACACACACACACAAAAACTGAACTGAGTTGGAGGGCAGTAGGCAATGCCTAGCCTTAGCTTGCCTACCTTGGTTTGCATTGCATTAGTTTAACATATATGATTTTAACTGAAGCTTAATATAGGCCATAGGTATTTTCCTGAGTTTCCTTTGAATTTTCTGGTTGTTGATTTGAATTTAGTTTGCACTGGCATTTGTGTTTTGCCTTCGAATTGTTGGCTATGTTCTGATACCTCGAGTATCAGGGTTATGTTCAGTCCTTAGTTGAATGATGGGAATTCGATTACCTTGAGTTTGATATTATTAGATTTCAGGTTTGGGAGTTATCTCAAGTATTTGATTTCCCTTTGTTTAATTATTGGTATTTGAACTGTGAAGCTTGTTGGTTTTGGGTTTTGATTCACTGAATTGAATCTCAATGATTTCATTTTTTTTTTGTTGTCTCACCCTTCCCTTTTATTTACATGTTGTATGAAAAATGAGATGGTAGATATATGCATGTCTAAACTGATCCGATTCCTGAGATTTGGTTTTTCTTGTTGTCAGTTGATTTTTACTTTGGTTTCCAGTTATCTTTTTGACTGTGAACCCAGGTTATCCTCATTTCCTATTTGGGTTCGAGTTGTAGTTCTTAGATTGGTTTAACTTGTTTTCAGATTGGTTTTTCATTGATATCAATCTCATATCTCATTGGGCTTGTGATATATTAAATCAGTTTCAATTTGTTTTGATGTTCTCAGATTTTTACACTCTGTTTTTAGCTCCTTTCCCTTCCCTTATTTCCTTCATTTTTATATTGTCTACTTGCATTATATTTGTGGTATGTATATGTATTGATACCTGGTTGTAGAAAGCTGTGATATGTGTTAGGAATTAGCTTGTGTTCCTGTTGTGGATAAGTGTGATACCATATAGATATGTGATATGTATATAAATATGATATAGGCCTTGTGTGGTATCAACCAATGACCTATAAATATCTATATATGTATGAACATGTGTAACTGCTATATGGAATTGATATTTGTATGTCAATTTATATTAATACTTGTGTCAGACTCTATGTAGGGAAATGGGGTAATCATGGATAATGTGTCATACAGGTAGAGGGGGATTGTTGTGTTAACCAAAGGAGGGAAGTTAGTATAGTAGCATGTAGATGATATGTATATGTATATTTGAGTTGGTTAGTAGTAGTAAATGCCTTTAGACTAGTGGCTATATAGCCTAGTAGGCTGGTAGTTGATAAGGGATTTTGGGATCATGGTAGCTTGGTTAATGTTCTGGTTTTGAGCCTTGGCATGTTTTAGCTATAGTTGACCTAGACATTGACCAAGGTTTGACCCAATGGTTCAGGATTGACTAGATATTGACTTGGGTTGACCCAGAGTTGACCAAGTTCTACTTGGACCTAGTTTGACCTAGACAGTTGACCATGTTTGACTTAGAGTTGACTTTGACCTAGATTTGACTTAGAATCATGTAGATTGCATCATAAACTTTATTTGTCTTATTTTAAGCATATTATAACCTGTACTGCTCTATTTAGGACATTGTGACTCCGGTGCAGACATCTGATATTTTACTACTCTTTTCAGAGTAGCAGGAGAGTACATTCTCTGATAGTTCTCTCATTTATTTGTCAATTACTGTACTTCAGTTCTAGTTAGCTGTATGTGATTCTCTGTTACAAACACGTATTTGTATTTCTGAATCCATGTATGCGACACACATACTTACTTGTCTTACCTCTATTATTCGAATCACCATACGAATCACCATACGAATCACTATTCGTATTACCCTATTCGTATCTTCATATGTTGGTTGGACTTTTATTCGATTGATGTGTCAGACTTTGGATTCATTTGTATTAGATGGACGGGGAAATACTTGATTAGACATGTGAACATTCCCACTATTCGAACCACCCCCTGTGAATATATTCGAACGATAGCCATTCCACACCCGGCCAGGTGTGTGATGTGCCGGATTTACCCTTAGCCGTTTACATGTCTAACTAAGTATTTTAAAACACACTTGGAGAATTTATTCGAATCATTATTAGAACATCATGTGAATCACCTTATTCGTATCACCTTATTCGATTCACCTTATTAGAATAATGATTAGAATTACATTCGACTCATCTTATATTAGACTCACATTGGAATTACACTGGACTTATATTGTGCCATCTGAACTCATTATGTTACTCTAGTTCAGCTAGATTTTATTTTACAGTCTTCTTTGCTATGTTTCTCTTCTTGTTTAGTTACCTTACTTTCCTTGTACCTTAACTGCTCTCTATATCATTACTCGTACAAACTGCCATATTCATCAATACAACTGTCTATAACTGCTTTATAGTTCTCTGTCATTTACTTGGGTTTGCTAGATGAGATTGTGCTCGTTCCTGTCCTGACTGGACCTGTTGAAAATATTACAGATGCTTGCCCTGAGGACCCTTGCCCTACTTGCTTTGGAGCAGGAGATAGCTTAGCTACCTATGGCCCCGACACTCAAGAGTGATCGGGAGTTTAGTTAGTCTGTCTTGTTTTAGTTTTCCTGTTTAGATCTGGAGTTGTATATAGAGATTTGAGACTTGAGATGTATTGAGATTTTGAGTTTGTTGTTATTATATTAGTAGTTTTGTTGTCTTAAATTCTTAGTTACAATTCTGTGTTATCTTATCGTGCTTAGACTGTGATTGAGATACACCATATCTTATACTTGTCCTCCGTTCGGAGTTGATCTTGATGAGTACATTATATTCTGCATGAGTTGATGGTTAGTTAGAGACTTAGAACAGCGTTCTACCGCCGACACTGCGGCATAGGCTGGGCGTTGTTACATACTCGTACCCTCACAGTGGGTGCGGGTCGTAACACCGATACTCGTTCGCTAGACATGATACGGACACAGTTTCGACCCGAGGAATACCTGAGCACGTCCCACATGTCGAAACCGACGTATTTGCCAAGTTTTGTGGGTTAATTCTGAGTATTTTGAGTTTTGGGTCGTTTTATGAAAATGGGATTTTTCGTTGAATTTGAAATTTGATATTTTTGTGATATTTTGATTACTGGGTTTTATGGCGATAATTTCTGAGTTTTTGGTCCTTGGACACTGTTTGAGACTTGTGGGAATCGACTCTCGGGGTTGATTCATATTTTCTAGCCATTTTTAGGGATTTTTGGAGTTTTACCTATTAGGTGTATGTGTATATATATATATATATATATATATATATATATATATATATATATATATATATATATATATATATATATATATATATATATATATATTCCTTTTATGCCTAATTTCGAAAATATGATTAAGTAAGGGTCGAGGCCTTGATCTCAGACCTGGGAACTCATTCCAGGTTCGAGATCTACCCTCGTGGCTTTTATACTTGGTATATACCTATATATATATATATATATATATATATATATATATATATATATATATATATATATATATATATATATATTATATACATTTTTCTATTGATTGTAATATTTTATACATGGAATATTCTTGTAGACTCATTATAATTATTTTTTCATAATTGAGACCCATAACCAGCAGCCCCAACATCGTTCACACTCACAAACCATGTTTCCCTTCATATCTTATATATATGTATATATATATATATATATATATGTTCGAGTATATATATATATATATATATATATATATATATATATATATATATATATATATATATTTTAGCAGAAAGAAATTTTATTGATAAAAGGAAAGCCCAAAAAGAGCATACAAGGGGTGCCAGAGCCGAGAAACACAAAACTCGCTCTGCTAAACAAGTTTGCAGTAATAAAAGAGACTGTAAAATAAGTTCGTAAGTCGCGGGTGTGGGCGCTCGACCCTAGGGATTTTTTTTTTTTTTTTTTTTGGAATACAAAATTTGAAAAGGAAATTCAAATTTTGAATCAAGAACCCGACGGTTGGGGGGATTGCGCCAGGCGTGCGACACGAAGAAGGCACGTGGCCTGCAGGGGGTGGTGTGTGCGCGGGGCCCAAGAAGGTGGGCGCGGGGACCAAGGTGAACGGCTCGGGGCCCGGAGCGCAGCGCGAAGCACGAAGCGGGCGGCGCAAGGGTCCGCGAGCCCCCCGCCGGCGAGACGCCGAGGGGGCCACCGGCGGTAGGGGGCCGACGCTATGGAGGAGGGGACGTCGGCGGTGGCGAAACCACGGTGGCAGGGGGAACAGCCCGGAGAAGGGGGCTGAACCAACAGCCGACGGAGGGAGGATGAGCGCTCTGCCCTGGCGGAGGGGAGAGGGTGGCTCGGCGAGCGCGCGGACGGGAAGGGGGGTAGGGGGGGCTCCCGCCGCCTGCATGCAGTCCGGAGTGAGCCACCGGGAGTCGGGGAGACGAGGGAGGCGCGGGCCTCTGACGGGCAGGCCCAACCAAAGGCTGCCGGAGGAGCCCGAAGACGACGACGTGCCGGTGGTTGAACCGGTGGGGGAGGCCGCGGACGCCGACCAAGGAGAGGGGGAAATCCGGGAGGCGCCCACGGGGGTTGACGGGGAGACGAGGAGGCGGGTCCGGCGAGGGATCACGGGGCGGCACGGAGGCCGCTGGGGCCCGCGAGACGGGCCGGTCAAGAGAGACGGAGGGGGGAGGACTGGCCTCCAACGCTCGCCGGAAGCTCCTGAGGTCGTATGGCGGCGGAGGAGCCGTCCACGCCGTGGGGGCGGAGGCGGGAGGGAGGGCAGCGGCGGAGAGGCCGTCGCCAGCCGCTGGAGGTCGCCGAGCGGCCACGAGGGCCCAGGAGATGGGCTCGCTGCATGGAGGAGCGCCGGAGGAGGACTGCTCTGCCGGGAGGGCCGCGCGGGGGAAGAAGTGGGGGGGCGTCGGATCTGAAGGCGGCGGCCAAGAGAGACGAGCGACGAACGGAGGAGGCGCCGGGAAGGGGGAGACCGATGAGGAGGGGAGCGCTTCCGGCGGAGCGACGGGGACCGCTGGAGATGGGGGAGCTGGAGCGGGAGGGGGCTCACCGCGAGGAGGAAAAGGGCCGCGCCGGTTCCGGCGCCTCCGCTGCCGCCGAGGACGGCGATGGCGCTGAAGGGGTTTGGGAGGGTGGTAGGGGGGAAAAGGGGGACGGCGGGCGACGGAAGGCCAGAGAGGAGAGGGGGCGCCCACTGGGGTGACGCCGGAGTGGGCCAGGCGGAGGCAGGCCAGCCTGGAGTGCCTCCGGTGGGGAGAAAGAAACTCACCGGGGTGGCCGGGCCGGGGAGTCCGACCGGCCACCCGAACCACCAGATCCCGAGGGGGACCGGCGGAGTCGCCAGTAGAGGGCTCTCCGGCTTCCTCTTCCTCAAATGAGCCATTTTATATATATTATATTCGCATATATACGCGTATATATATTCGCGTATATATATATATATATATATATATATATATATATATATATATATATATATATATATATATATATATATATATATATATATATATATATATATTACTTGTGATGAATGTACAAATATAGGTAATGTAATAATTGCTTGTGATATGACTATAGGAAGTGGTTGGACATATTAGGATCGTCGTTAGGAGCCTAGTTTGGTCGAATTGGCCGACAAGTTGACAAAAGTCAACTTTGGGTCAAACTTGATCCAAATCGACTAAAACGAACTCCGAATGACCTAAAAACTTGTGTATGACCTAGAAATTAGTAAACGGACTAGTTGACCTTGAGTTAACCAGGTTTGACCATAGTTGATCTAGTTTGACCAGAGTTGACCCAGGGTTGACTTTGACCTAGAAGGACCTAGAATCATGTAGAAGTACATTGTAGGCATTCCTTATGATATGTTAGACCTTGTTGTGACTTGTGGTTGTTTTAAATAGGTTTACACCACTCCAATACAGTTACACATCCACATCAGCAGCTCAGATTGTCAGGCGAGTACATTCTCTGACCGTTTCATTCTTGCTTGGACATATTTACTTGTTATAGACTAGTTTACTTGTTGCTGTCACAATATATCATGGATTAGTACTATATGGATCTCTTCATGCGATGTTATCCCCTCGGATACATCGGGTATATTGTGATCATGTACTTTATCATGTGTATCGTCTACTCACTGTATTCGTACTTATTCATGTATACTTATGTGATATTCATGTACGCTCATGATCATGTGAGCCTTCATGTATATCCCAGTGTGCATGTGGACTAGCTATCCATGTGACGCACTACCTTCATGTACAATAACATAACCTGGACAAATCCTTGTGTACTGATTGGGGCAGGGGGAGTATTTATTTGGTTATGTGATCTACACCCTTTTCATGTGCAACTCCAAACTAGATTTAAGTCATGTATATCCTAAGCCAGTTTGCATAACCAGATTATGCTCTACATCACGTAGTTAGTTCAGTTCCCTTATTATATCCTATATATTTATTTCCATATATCATGTTCTCTCTTTTACAGTCTCATTTTCTTATCAGCAGTTCATGTATATTATTCTATAGCTTGTTTTATATTTTCTTTCATGTTATGAACTGTGTGAGAGATATGTATTCGTTCCTGTCCTGACTGGACCTGTTAAAATATTACAGATGATGAGGATTGCTACGACACTTACTATGGAGCAGGCCTAGTTGAAACAGGTGACCTGGACCCTCAGCAGGATCCAGTAGTCGCTGAGGACTTGTCTTGAGTTAGATTTGACTTATATTATCATTTAGTTATGAGACTTTGTGATTGAATTGAGACTTGTTATGGTGTGGTTTTACAGCGGGATTTATTTTCATACTGTGACTCTCTGTTGTGATTATCTTTCTTCCATTCTATCTTAGTTATTATGATTGAGTTGTACTATTTGTATATTATTCTCCATTCAGAGTATTTTCTAGATTGTGTTAGATGTTGGACCCAGGACAGTGTTCTACCGCCGACACTGCGATGTAGGCTGGACGTACCACGTCTCGTACCCTTACACTGGGTGTGGGTCGTGACAGATAAAGCAGTAAGGTGTCCCCGATGCTTCATCAAAATGATCATAAGAACTAGCTTTACAAAATATCAACTAGGACATCGAGTCAACAGTACATAACCATAGTCAGCTGTAGTCTGATTAATTACAATTATGTAAGGAAACTAAATGTCCAGAACGTCCGACTAAATATGTGTTGATGACTAAATGCCAAGTACAAAATTGAAGGTATCATAGTGGTGGAGAAGAAACCCACTCGAACACTCTAGCATCCATGTTTCTAGTATATGTAGGGCCATTGAACACCACTAGAGGGGGTGAATAGAGTGTGTACGTGTGCAGCGGAGATAATCACCAATTAAAAAATAAAGCAGCTATATATTATGGCAGATAAAGGACGGTAAATAAAATACGGTAAAGTAAGAGTCAAGAATTCAAACTCAGTAATACATCAATGTATACTAGTTTTCCTTTGAGATGACTACTCCAGTCTCGAGTACTCTTTCTCGATGTTAATCCACTATGGTACAAGCTAAATGATAGCTTGTAGTCTCTTACAACACTGTGCTTGGTGACGAGCATACGACTGACTCCACAACTTAATTTCAAAAACTGTAATATTTTTTGAATGACGCCTCTGATACAACTCTTCAGTACCAAAACTCTAGATAGATCAGAACTTGTACTGGCTTTGGCTAAGAGCGGTATAGGCTTGATTTAAAAGTATTGATCGTAGAAAATACTGTAGAATAGATAGAGGAGAGAGTGAATGAGTGATTTGAAATGGTGAGAATTCTTCTCTATTTATAGTGTTTTTGTTGACCGAATTCGGGCAGAGTTCGGATGCATGAATCTCGCATACGAGCAATGTAGGCAGATTTGGTGGAAACTGGAATTTGAAAATACCTCGACCGAACTCGGGCCGAACTCGGATCGAGTTTTTGTCGAGTTTGCCCCGAGTTCTGTCAGGGTCAGAACTGTTTTGTTTGGGCCAAGTTTTGTTTGGTTTTGGGCTTTTTAGATAATGGACTTGGAAGTATAGATAGATAGGGTATTTGGATATTTGTGGAACGATAAAAACCGAAGCATGTACCAGTCCTAATCAACCTACATATATTTCCTAGACTCAATAAAATTAAAAAATACAGAATAAAATATAAAATGCTTAATCTGCTTCCAGTACGATTGGTTCTTGATGACGATACGACGTACCTTGTACTTTAAAGCCGTAGGTATCAGACGTTCTTCTTAGTTGAAACCTGTAATCCTTAGCAGTCGGTATATTTTGCATTTCAACCAAAGTTGTCGTTGATTATCAAAATCAGGTGTGATCATTAACCAATAGGCCAACAATCTCCCCCATTTAGATAATTAACAAACTTTGAGTCTATACCAAAATATAACAAATAATGTAACTTTGAAATGATATACCTGACTTGTTCTGAAATAATATAAATTTTGGTATTGCTCTTTCTCACCCTTTATCATGTACGCAAAATGTGGCTCCCCCACAATATGCGAAGCTAATAATAACAAAGAAAAAACAGAGTAATATCCATAAAGTATATAAATGAACCAAGTCAACATCTCAAGAGAACTAACACCAACATTAGCAGTAATGAACCATGAGTAATAAAAAATGATGAATATGGCATTAAAAAAACAAGTACTACTACCGAAAATGAGTTCAAACTAGAAATAGTGCATAAGCCTACAGATAGTCTAAACTGAGAAATAAAAATGATCATTATCAACCAGATAAGTCCACAAAATACTAAGCCAAAAACTGAATATAGCATCAGCATCAGCATCGGTAGGATCAGCAGGAGGCTAGGGATCAACATAGGCGGTCGTCGGATCGAAGAATCAAAAAGTAGGATGATCTCAAGTCTTGGTCCGTCGAAGCCGGGATAACGGAGGATAGGAGCAGAAGCAGAGGGATGATGTTCTAAAGTCCATTGAATGTCAGCCATGCTATTTTGTAAGACCTGGGCCTGAGAAATGTGGTGATACTCAGCGTCGGTGAAACAAGTCATATAGGTCTCATACCGCTGTCCCTGGAGGGTGACAAAGGCATCGAACCTCTGTAAGAACTCGTCAAAGTGGCTCAGAGCAGCAGGCACTGGAGCATCGGCTGGAGTTGTAGTTGGATCAGCTGTAGGGGTTGGAACAGCACCAGGTGGAAGTGGAGGCTGAGGGTACTTCCTAGATCTAAATAGCTCAGAAGGCGACCCAGAAATATGATAGATGTCTAAGTTGATTCCGAACTTCTGGAAGATCACCACGAGATGCATAGGGTAAAAGAGGTTGCGACCTACCTTCCAACAAATAACCATACTAGCAATAACGGTCTTGAGAACAGAAAAGGTGACTCCAAAGTGGATGTGGTACATGGCCGATATCTCTAAGAAGGTGACCTCATCAGTAGATCCCGTCTTAGGTAGCAATGCGATGTAGTTCATAAAAATACTGGTTCAGGTCATGTGTAAACAAATAAGACCAAGGAACCGGACTGGATGACACATCGCTACCTTAAAAGACTCAAGGGACAAGTCAGAAAAGAATTAAACTTTGTTAATCTCGACTAAAGCTTCACCGTTGTCAGGCATATGGAAGTACTCACTCAAGTCGATCAAGTTAAACTCAAGTTCTTTTCCACTAACACAGGAATAAATGTTGCCGTCTACTTCTTGTAAATTATAATAAAACATCCATACAATATTTTTATAAATTTGGTTCGAAGTCTCAAGAAAATCTCGGTGACCTAAGTTTTCAAAAGTATATGCATACTCTGAAAGTATAGTAAAATTAATCGATTGTCCGAGGCAAATATTTCGGTATCGAAATTGGTTAAACCAAGAAAGTAAAAATTTTGAAGACGAAAATAAGTTAGTGTCAAAATCCTCATTGTCGTCGTGATGAATGTAGAAGCTTAAAAATAGCAATATAGTGCATTGCGCCATTCACAAATAGCGCTGGAGTTTATTCATCAGATAGAGCCTAATATCCAATGGCGCCCAACACCAATTATCACCACCATCAGTAAGTGCGAGCTGCCACATGGCAATCTTCCTCAAAAAGCTAAGTTGTTAATCATGATAACTGACAACACAATAGTCAATAAAAAATCTCTTTGAATCCCTAGCATGCAACGCTCGAGGAGATTTTGTTAGACCTGTCATAATGACGGCTATTTGTTTCTTCGCACCATTCATCAATGGCACGAAGTGATGCTTAGCGCCAACCAACAGTTGGCACCAAGCAACAGAGCGCCAATCAATCAATCATCATCCAGAAGCAGTTAGATGATATGACACGTATGCCACTAATCTCGAAGAACGTACACACAATACTGCCCATGACCAAGTGCACTTCTCTCATAGAATGCCATGCATCATATGCTGTTAAGCTAATCGTTCGTACAGCTGGATGATTGCGTGCCAAGCAGTACATAATTAGCCCTGTTTTACACTGTGCGCCAATCAGTGTAACCACTTCACAGTTATTCCAAAACTCTATAAATATAGTTCAAAATCACTACTCAAGCCATGACTAATGATCATAATCTTCTGAAAAGGTTACTGCAGAACGTTCAAGAGCTGGTCTCCTCCGACATTGCATAGTCCAAGGGATAAAGTGATCGTCTTCTGATCAGATTCCTAAAGTTATACTTCTCTAGAATTTAATTGTACTGATGTACTCTTTTCTTTCTTAGTTTATAGTTAAACTTTTTGTTTTTACAAACATAATAACGACTCTGCTGGGGATGACTTTCTCCTCCGACGAGAAGGTGATAACTCAATGCGATATTGCGTCGGTTAGCATGAGGTAGGAGACCTTGGTCGTCGAATTCGACGAAGTTGCTTATAAACATCTGATTAGAGCCGGGGGTGCCAAGTGTGCTTCTGCCAAGGGTGCCACCACTGTTCCTGCCAAGAACAAGGAGTGCGCCACCTGGACTCCAAAATCTAATGCCACACCAATTGCTTCTGCTGCTACCCAAGACAAGGAAAAGCGTCCTATGGCCATTCCCCACTCTTCTCCAGTGCTGGACTTGGCAAAAAAACGGACTTGATTGTGCCTTTGTGCCAATCAGTACCAAAACTGTACCTCTGAACAAGGATTCTACTTCCCAGAAAGTATGTTCTATTCAGAGTTCACTTCCTTCTGTCCATAGGCACCGCACCAAGTGCGTTGTGCCAATGCGCGCATAACGCCAAGGCATCTTGTAAACTTCACAACAATCTGATCGGTGCCAAGCTGCTCTGCGCCAATCAGGCCTGCACCATAACTCCCTACCCTGCGTATATTAAGGACAAAATAGGGAAGATTGAAGGCATCTCAGACCAACAATCAAATGGCGCCAGATGCTGTCATGTGCGCCTATCTCAACAGGTGCCGATGTAAGTCCACTAAATCATTATTATTATTATTTTTATTATTTAATTATTTAACCTATTGTTTTATACACACTATTTTCCTAAGTATATCATTAGATAGATTAAATAAGAAAGAAATAGTTTGGTTGCAAAACCTAATTTTTCTAGGGGCCTCCACATAATTATGAGATTCAAATCTCATTTCAAATAAACTAACCCTCAAGCATAGTACCCACATTTCATCCAATTGTGATATACACAAATCTGTTTCAAACACAAACTTCCCTCAATCCAAATCCACCGATGGTACCAATCCAAATCTCAGTATATATAGGGGACTAACAACAGCCGCCCCACCTTCGTAGAACCCTAAAGAGAGAAACTCGATCCTTTTTGTCGCAAAGAATGCAAGGGAGAGTTGAGGAAGAACGAGGAATCACTCAAGTTCAGGCAATGACCTAATAGGTACAAAACTCCTTAATCTTTGATTTCACGATTTCATGCTTTGGGTATTCGAATGTATGCCTAGGAGGTAGTTCATAGAAAGAGCAGTGATCCCCTGTTTGGTCGAAGTCTATGCTTTCTAAATAATAGGGAAGGGGGTTCGATTTACTTGTATAAAGTCACCAGTAAGATACTAAGGGAACAAAGTTACCCATGACTAATCAGTACAACATTAATTCGTATGGCATTGGAGTAACCTGGTAACTAAGGGTACAGAGTCCACAGCATAGAAGCAGGGTTTCAAACTTGGTATTTGGATGGGTAGTACCTACCTCGATTAGCATAAAACCGATAGGTACTTGCCATAATCTCGACAAAGGAACCATAGGTAGTCCTTGTGTGGAAGGCTAGGTAGTTGGTTAGGGGTAGGACCAGGCCTACCCACAATTTTCATTTTGTGGTATTGATGAGTCCCAGGAAACAGGGCTCGGGTTCTTATTCCAGTACCAGGTAGACATAGGTGGATTCCTAAGAATAACATGTGATAGTCCCTAATGTTTAATGGATTTCGATATGTTTCCTCTTGAGCACCAAACCATTAGGGATCCATCAGGAAAGCTTTCCTACGCTGACAACTTAGTTGGAACCTTAGAAAACCTATGTAAGGATAGCATTGCTACCTAGGTATGGGGAGAGGTGTTCCATAGAGAGGACATCAACATATGGTTTTAGTCCTACGAATCGATTGATGCAACTGGTGAGTGCTCCTTATATGCACAGGTGAATTCAGGACCCTCATAGCAGTGACAACTATAGGTAGATGCTTACTTTAGGAAGCAAGTTTTAATAAATCAAAGGGTGGAGGACTAGATTATCAGTAAGGATGTATGATACCATCAGTCGAAATTGATGGATGGACACACCTCTTTACCCAAGTTGATACCATCAGGGAATTACCATGATAATCCTTTCTTTTATTCAACTAAGGTAAGTTAACTTAGAATACAGATCATAGACACCATAGAGTATCAGAAATAGAATGAATGGAAGCAGGGGCAATCTGACACCTACAGGTGTTAGGCCAGGTGGCAAGGGCATTTGTAGTATCTTCTACATACTGGTGTATTGGCAGGAGGCTTCTTGTTGACCTGCAGTTAAGAAATAAACTAAGGTGTAATCTATATGGGTAGTAGAAAGGGGGAAACTAGAGGTTAAGAGTACTCCTCTGGGCACATGACAGTCGGTAGTGGCCTATCATCTAAAGGCTTACTATAGCAGTACCAAGTCGGGAAGAGACATGGCTGTGTGGACAAGTTTGGGGTGGCCTGTAGCATTAGTCTGTACTAGTGAGTCAGGAATGGTTGACAGTGAGTTAGGGAAAGGGAAGCCTAGTGTGTATTAGAGTAATGGGTATGATCTATATATTCTTACTGGATAATAGTACAAGACTAACCTGTATTTTATTATCTGAGTTCATTTAGCAAGGGTTGCTAACATTGGATACAGGGGATCTTGCAAGCCCTTCTTTGCCCTGATATACTTAGGTGTTGTCTAAGTGATTCAAAGACATCAGATATCACCTAGCATGTAGAGGACCACTAACCCACTGCAAGAAAAAAATTAGAAAAATTAGTAAAATAGACTATAATGGATAGTTATCTTGGAAGGACTATAATGACATGATATATATATACATATAACACATGGGTAAAAACCACCAGTTTGTGTAACAGGGAAAAGAGACACTTAGGGTAACAGGTAGTACCCCAACTAAGAGTAGATGGAAACTAGGAAGCCTAGAGCCCAGTTTAGTTGAAGGGTATACTATAAACCAAATAGGAAGTTTAGTTTATTTTAGAATCACTCATTAACATTGTGTTTCATTTAAAATAGGTTACTTGGATCTCGGTTGGGACTCTGACCAGTGCCAGCAGCCCAGGACGCCAGGCGAGTATAGTTTATTGCTTGTTTTCGATATTGATCTTTACTATACCTCATTGTTAGTCAATAGATATGTGATTTTCATCTTTTATGTTGGTTATATTCTGTCGTGTCGGGGAGGTAAAGTACCAAGGATGTTTGATCTGACCTTATTCAGTGTATATCGTGTAGACAGTGATTACTATTATATTATACCGTATAGACAGTGTTTCTTTATTGAAGTATACCGTGTAGACAGTGTTACATTATACAGTGTAGATATCATAGACAGTATCGTATAATTGTTCGGAGATCGGTCACATATCAAAGGTACTTCAGTCAGTCAGTCGGTGAGTATTTTTCTTGTATTTTATTTACATTCTTTCGGTATTTAGTTTTATTCTGTCTTTCTTCACTTATTTTTTAAATCATATGTTTAAAGGCTAACCTCTGTTGTATAGTTATTTTCATATATTAGAACTGCATTCAGTAAATTGTACTCGTTCTATCCTGACTGGATAACCAAACAAATTTTAGGTGATTGTGAAGAGGTCGTGTGCCCTGGCCAGTATGGCCCATACTTGGGGGATACCGTAGAGACAGACTTTGCCTATCAGAAGGAGTACGTAGCCTTTGATCCTGCTGCGCTTGCTTAGTTATCTTTAGTTAGTATTGAGACATTGTAGTGGATACTGAGTTGATTTTTGGGATATTGTAGTTGATATTTTCATGTTCTTTAAGCATCACACGTTTTCCTATTTTGAGATGGTTCTATTTATATTTATCTTCAGAGTTGAGTCTTGATATGGTTTGGATGGTTCCCAAGTGTGGATTATCATTATATATGGTTGTTCATCATATTGTTACAGCGTTTGACCATCGACTCTGCGACGTTGGCTGGGCGTGTATACGATTCATGCCAAAATATTGGGTGCGGGTCGTGACATATTTTTATGGTGGCCCATGCAGGTCTGTTTTCGCAAAGAAAGTGAAACCGTGGTAGTTCTTAAGTTAGCCGTACTACTATGGGCCGACAACTAGGACTAGGAATAGGAACCTAAGGACCGTCTCCACAAGTTGAAACTGTGTTATTGACTTCTATACTCGACTTCAAGTACCCTTTATGCATCATGTTTGAATCTTTCTACCGTCTAATGATTTCCTTTGTTTTCAGCTAATGGATTCGCAAGACAGAAACAATGTTGCCCTGAACACTCCACCGGTCGTTGGCAGATTTTTCACCTATAGGACACCACCGACGCAGGGAGGCCAGCTTACTCATCAGGGCGACCCGGCTCAGCCACAGTACTCGAGGTTCTACAGGGACGATATTCCACCACCACCGATGTTCCCTCCGCAGACTCCAGTACCAGCAACCATTCCTTCTCCGACACCTGTTCCACTCATCATATCCCCGATACCAGCAGTCTATCCATAACCTACGATGTATCCAGCACCATCTATGTATCCAGCACCTATGATGCTTCAGGCACCCTTTATGTACCCAACACCTACCATGCATCCAGAGCCAGTGATGTACCCGACACCTGCTCTTCCCCTACTACCTGCATTAGACAATATTACACTCCTGGGAATTTTCCAGCAGCAGGCCAACATCTTTTGCAATACCTTGCGAGAGGCTCTTCAGCAAAGAGATGCTCCCTAACAGCGCCCTGGAACTTCTAAGAACTTCATGGACCTCTGGCCCAGGGAGTTCCATGGGATAGAGAGAATTATCTACGCTGATGAATGGTTGGAGAACGTGGAGCGGTACCTGAAGATGGCCCGAGTCTCAGAGGATCTCAAAGTAGAGTCAGCTAGCGGATAACTTTTCGACATCGCACGGACATGGTTCTAAGGCGAGCCCCGATTTGCTGCTCCAGACGTGACTTGGGAAGAATTCAAGCGGCTATTCAAGAAGAAATTCTACCCCGACGTAGCATGAGAGGCATTGGCGAGTCAGTTTGAGCACTTAGAGCAGGAAAATCTCACCATTGACGAGTACACTGCAGAGTTTTCCTGCCTCAACCGTTTTGCGGAGAGTATGGTCAACACCCCAGAGAGCAAGGCAAGAAGATTCAGAAAAGGATTATCTCACGAGATCCGTTTAGCTATCGCCACCAGTCGGGCCACTACTTACGAGAAGATTCTGGAGGTCGCCCAAGCTGTAGAAGAAGAGCTGAATTATAGGCCAAAGAGGAGTCGAGATACTTTCAGAGGAAGCAACAACCAGTCAACACCGGCGAAGCGTCCCGAAATTCAGCCGAGGTCCTTCCAACACCAGCACCAATTCCAGTCCACTAATAGAGCCCCAACACATCAGCAGAATCGAGGCCCGGCCAGAGCTCAGACATAACAGCCACAGAGATAGTTCCAGCATGCTCAGCACTATACTTTTTGCGGAAAGACCGGACACCTTTGGGACAACTGCAGACAGAGGCTTGGATCGTGTCTATACTGCGGATCACCTTTACATCAGCTGAAGGATTGCGTACTGGCTTCCGATCGAGCAGGACGTGAGACAGCTCTAGCACAGAGAGCACCAACTAGACCACCAGTCGCCACCCAGCTGCGAGGTCCACTACTCCCTACTCAGCAACAGCAGTTCACGCAGCACCAGCAGAGAGGATCACCCCAGCAAGGCAGAGCTTTTGCCATGGCTATTGAGAAGCCCGAGCCTACACCAGATGTGATAACAGGTTCCATACTTCTCTAATATTTCTTCGCTATTACTTTGTTTGATTCGGGTGCGTCCTACAATTTTATTTATGTAGCTTTTGTATTCAAGCATAGTATAGCATCTGTACCCTTGGGTGGTAGTTGCAAAATTATGACAGACGGAGGCCCTATCCTAGTCAAGGATATTTACATGAGGTGTCACATCACCGTGGGAGAAAAAGTGGTGCACGCTAACTTACTCGTAATGCCACTATCGAGCTTCGACATCGTTCTCGGGATGGATTGGTTGAGTAAGAATTATGCCAATATATACTGCCACCGAGGATGTGTTGTATTCAGTCCTCCCG
Source organism: Iris pallida (assembly GCA_029216955.1). NCBI lineage: Eukaryota > Viridiplantae > Streptophyta > Magnoliopsida > Asparagales > Iridaceae > Iris > Iris pallida. Next base: position 1,009,967 of record JANAVB010037217.1, on the reverse strand, counting down.
GGCAGTCTGCATTCGAGTTCGCCAGAGGGGCGATAAAGCAGCAGAGTGGGGCTTTTTGTGGAGCTACAATTCAGGAGGAAGAGACACCGCATCCCATCATCGCAGAATTCATGGACGTTTTTCCTGAGGACTTACCAGGATTGCTGCCAGATAGGGACATCGAGTTTGCTATTGATCTGGTGCCAGGCGCAGAACCAACGGCACAATCGGTGTATCGGATCAAAAATAAGGAAGCTGAAGAATTGAAGAAGCAGATCGATGAATTGCTAGAGAAAGAGTTCATCAGAGAGAGTTCCTCACCATGGGGATCCCCTATTCTTTTTGTACCGAAGAAAGATGGTACGGTGCGGACGTGCATCGACTATCGAACATTGAATAATCATACTATCAAGAACAAGTACCCATTACCGAGGATTGACGATCTCTTCGATCAATTGAGTAGCGCTATGGGTATTTTCGAAGATAGATTTGAGGTCGGGTTACCATCAACTAAAGATGAAGAAAGAAGATATACCGAAGACTGCCTTCCGAACCAAGTACGGACAATATGAGTTTATGGTAATGCCATTCGGATTAACCAATGCCCCGGAAGTCCTCATGAACTTGATGAACAAGGTATTCCATCCGTACCTTGACAAGTTCGTAGTAGTGTTTATCGATGACATACTCATTTACTCGAAACCATCGGAAGAATACGAGAAACACCTGAGGATCATGCTAGAGACCCTCAGGAAGGAGAAGCTCTATGGAAAACTCTCGAAATATGAGTTTTTCTTGGACAAGGTGGAGTTCCTTGGACATGTGGTGACAGGAGACGGTATATCCGTCGATTCAAAAAAGATAGTATCTGTGGAATCTTGGACTACTCCGACTACGGTGGCAGAGTATGTAGCTTCTTGGGATTAGCAGGTTATTATCGGAAGTTCGTACAAGATTTTGCCTAGATTGTAGAGCCAATGACTAGGCTCACTCGAAAGGACGTAGAGTTCGTATGGACAGAGGACTGCCAGGCTGCGTTCGATGAGTTGAAGGAGAGGCTGACGATAGCCCCTATTTTGGCTTTACCTTTGGGATCGGGAGGTTTCACCATTTATAGTGATGCCTCGGGCAAGGAACTGGGCTGTGTCCTAGAGCAGAACAAGAGAGTGATAGCCTATGCATCTAGACAGTTGAGACCGCATGAGAAGAACTACCCCACACACGACCTAAAGCTGGTAGCAGTGATCTTTGCCTTGAAGTTGTGGAGACATTATTTGTACGAAGAGCGAGTGGAAATTTTTACTGACCACAAAAGCTTAAAGTACGTCTTTACAAACGGAGTTGAACATGAGGCAGCACAGATGGCTTGAGATGATGAGTGACTATGATATTTATCTACAGTACCACCCGAGAAAAGCTAACGTTGTTGTGGATGCTTTGAGCAGGTATCCCGTAGCAATGTGCTTGACTTGAGATCGTCACTTATTAGCGGACTTAGAGAGTTGGGCATCGAGATCGTCATTCCAGGGGGCGAGATGCAGTGATGGGCATGCAGATTCAGTCAGGATTGATAGACAAGATTCGGAAGGCACAGCATCAGGACGAGCAGCTGAAGAACATCATAGCGCAGGTACGGGCCGGTTTGCTAGACGATTTCACTATTATAGAGGATGGTTCGTTGAGGCACGGGACGAGACTTTGTGTACCTAGTGGAGAGCTTAGAGAAGAAGTTAAACAGAAGGCACACTGTTCCCAGTATTCTCAACATCCAGGAGCCAATAAGATGTACAAGGATCTGAGAAACCATGTGTGGTTGTATGGTATGAAACGAGAAGTGGCCCACTTTGTTTCTAAATACCTCGTGTGTCAGCAGGTCAAGGCCGAGAGGCAGAGACCAGGAGGGTTGTTGCAGCCACTACCGATACCCGAGTGGAAGAGGGAACACATCACCATAGATTTTGTTTCCGGTCTTCCACGGTCATCAAGAGGAAAAGATGCGATTTGGGTCATAGTTGACAGGTTGACCAAATTGGCCCACTTTATACCATTCAATGTGGGGTTATCTACAGAAAAGTTGGCAGAGCTTTATATGAAGCAGATAGTCAGGCTGTACGGAGTTCCAGTGACCGTGACAGCAGGTTCATGTCCCACTTCTGGAGGAGCCTCCAGGCTAGCTTGGGCACAGCGCTCAAGTTCAGCACCGCCTATCATCCACAGACGGATGGACAGTCAGAGCGGACCATTCAGACGCTCAAAGATATGTTGTAGACGTGCGTGCTAGATTTTGGTGGTTCGTAGGAGGACCACCTTCACCTCGTGGAGTTCTCCTACAACAGCAGCTACCAAGCTAGTATCGAGATGTCCCCATTTTAAGCCATGTATGGACGGAGGTGTCGTACACCGCTATCTTGGGACGACGTGGGCGAGCGAGCGCTGTTAGGACCAGAGAAGGTAGTAGATGCTGTAAAGAAAGTCAAGATGATTAGAGAGCGGCTCCGCGTGGCTAAGGACAGATAGAAGCACTGGGTCGACCGTCACTGTAGGCCGTTAGAGTTTGAGGTATGGAATCTTCTTATTATAAACTACAGGTATAGTTATGAGATTCGTTATAATATTTGTGCATCTAGGTTGGCAATTTAGTATTTTTGAAAATTTCTTTGACGTGTGGCTCTATTCGTTTCGGTAAAGGCGGTAAACACAGCCCATGTTTCATTGGGCCGTTTGGCATTCTCGAGAAGATCGGTGCAGTAGCGTATCGATTGGCCTTACCGCATACACTGGAAGGAGTGCACAACGTGTTCCACATGTCTCAACTGAGACGATACGTGGCGGACCCCAGTCATGAGTTGGACCATTCGGAGATCGAGGTAGGACCGAGTCTCAGCTATCAGGAGCAGCCTGTGGAGATTTTGGACAGCAAAGAGAAGGTCCTGAGGAATCAGACGATTTCCTTGGTTCGTGTCGCGTGGAGGCACCACTCCCCGGGCGAGTCCACATAGGAGAGAGAGGACGAAATGAGCGAGCGTTATCCCTACATGTTTGAGCCATGAGGTACATTATTATTCTACGTCTACCTTAAATTTCGGGTATGAATTTATTTCAGTCTTTAAATTTCGAGGACAAAATTTTTATAAGTGGGGTAGATTTGTAAGTCTATTAAACCATTTTTTTATTTTTTTATTATTTAATTATTTAATCTATTGTTTTATACACACTATTTTCCTAAGTATATTATTAGATAGATTAAATAAGAAAGGAATAGTTTGGTTGCAAAACCTACTCTCTCTAGGGGCCTCCACATAATTATGAAATTCAAATCTCACTTCAAACAAACCGACCCTCAAGCAATGTACCCAGATTTCTTCCAATTGTGATATACTCAAATCTGTTTCAAACACAAACTTCCCTCAATCCAAATCCACCTTCGATACAAATCCAAATCTCAGTATATATAGGGGACTAACAACAGCCGCCCCACCTTCGTAGAACCCTAAAAAGAGAAAATCGATCCTTACTGTCGCAAAGAACGCAAAGGGAGAGTTAAGAAAGAACGAGGAATCACTCAAGTTCAGGCAACAACCTAATAGGTACAAAACTCCTTAATCTTTGGTTTCACTATTTCATGCTTTTGGTATTCGAATGTATGCCTAGAAGGTAGTTCATAGAAAGAGCAGTGATCCCCTATTTGGTCGAAGTCTATGCTTTCTAAATAATAGGGAAGGGGGGTTCGATTTACTTGTATAAAGTCACCAGTAAGATACTAAGGGAACAAAGTTACCCATGACTAATCGGTACAACATTAATTCGTATGGCATTGGAGTAACCTGGTAACTAAGGATACAGAGTCCACAGCATAGAAGCAGGGTTTCAAACCTTGGTATTTAGATGGGTAATACCTACCTCGATTAGCATAAAACGGATAGGTACATGCCATAATCTCGACGAAGAAACCATAGGTAGTCCTTGTGTGAAAGGCAAGATAGTTGGTTAGGGATAGGACCAGGCCTACCTACAGTTTGTAGTTTGAGGTATTGATGAGTCCCAGGAAACAGGGATCGGGTTCTCATGACAGTACAAGGTAGACATAGGTGGATTCCTAAGAATAACATATGACAGTCCCTAATATTTAATGGATTTTGATATGTTTCCTCTTGAGCACCAAACCATTAGGGATCCATCAGGAAAGCCTGCCTTCGCTGACAACTTAGTTGGAACCTTAGAAAACCTATGTAAGGATAGCACAGCTACCTAGGTATCGGGAGAGGTGTTCCATAGAGAGCACATCAGCATATGGTTTCAGTCCTACGAATCGATTGATGCAACTAGTGAGTGCTCCTTCTATGCACAGGTGAATTCAGTACCCTCATAGCAGTGACAACTATAGGTAGATTCTTACTTTAGGAAGCAAGTTTTAATAGAACAAAGGGTGGGGGACTAGATTATCAGTAAGGATGTATGATACCATCAGTCAAAATTAATAGATGGACACACCTCTTTACCCAGGCTGATACCATCAGGGAATTACCATGATAATCCTTTCTCTTATCCAACTAAGGTAAGTTAACCTTAGAATACAGATCATAGACACCATAGAGTTCAGAAATAGAATGAAAGGAAGCAGGGGCAATCTGACACCTACAAGTGGTAGGCCAAGTGGCAAGGGCAATTGTAGTATCTTCTACATACTGGTGTATTGGCAGGAGGGTTCTTGTTGACCTACAGTTAAGCAATAAACTAAATTGTAATCTATGTGGGTAGTAGAAAGGGGAAAACCAGAGGTTAAGAGTACTCCTCTGGGCACATGACAGTAGGTAGAGGCCTTTCATCTAAAGGCTTACTATAGCAGTACCAAGTCGGGAAGAGACAGGGCTGTGTGGACAAGTTTAGGGTGGCCTGTAGCATTAGTCTGTACTAGTGAATCAGGAATGGTTGACAGTGAGTTGGGGAAAAGGAAACCTAGTGTGTATTAGAGTAATGGGTATGATCTACATATTCCTACTGGACAATGGTACAAGACTAACTTGTATTTCATTATCTGAGTTCATTTAGCAAGGGTTGCTAACAATGGATACAGGGGATCTTGCAAGCCCTTCTTTGCCCTGATGTACTCAGGTGTTGTCTGAGTGATTTGAAGGCATCAGATATCACCTAGCATGTAGAGGACCACTAACCCACTGCAAGGATAAAATCAAAAAAATTAGTGAAATAGACTATATATGGATAGTTATCTTGGAAGGACTATAATGAAATGATATATATATACACATATAACACATGGATAAAAACCACCAGTTTGTGCAACAGGGAAAAGAGACACTTAGGGTAACAGGTAGTACCCCAACTAAGAGTAGATGGAAACTAGGAAGCCTAGAGCCCAGTTTAGTTGAAGGGTATACTATAAACCAAATAGGAAGTTTAGTTTATTTTAGAATCACTCATTAACATTGTGTTTTATTTAAAATAGGTTACTTGGATCTCGATTGGGACTCTGACCAGTGCCAGCAGTCCAGGACGCCAGGCGAGTACAGTTTATTGCTTGTTTTCGATATTGATTTTTACTATACCTTATTGTTAGTCAATAGATATGTAATTTCCGTCTTTTATGTTGGTTATATTTTTTCGTCTCGGGGAGGTGAAGTACCAATGATGTGTGATATGACCTTATTTAGTGTATACCGTGTAGACAGTGATTACTATTGTATTATACCATATAGAGAGTGTTTCTTTATTGTAGTATATCGTGTAGACAGTGTTACATTATATAGTGTAGATATCGTAGACAGTATCGCATAATTGTCCCTAGTTCGATCACATATCAAAGGTACTTCAATCAGTCAGTCAGTCGGTGAGTATTTTTGTTGTATTTCATTTATAGTCTTTCGATATTTAGTTTTATTCTGTCTTTCTTCGTTTATTTTTTAAATCGTATGTTTAAAGGCTAATCTCTGTTGTATAGTCATTTTTATATATTGGAACTGCATTCCGTGAATTGTACTCATTCCATCTTGACTGGGTAACCAAACAAATTTTAGGTGATTGCGAAGAGGTCGTGTGTCCTGACCAGTGTGGCCCGTACTTGGAGGATACCGTAGAGACGGGCTTTGCCTATCAGGAGGAGTACGCAGCATCAGATCCTGCTGTGCTTGCTTAGTTATCTTTAGTTAGTATTGAGACATTGTAGTGGATACTGAGTTGATTTTTGAGACATAGTAGTTAATATTTTCTTGTTCTTTAAGCATCACACATTTTCCTATTTTGAGATGGTTCTATTTATATTTATCTTCAGAGCGGAGTCTTGATATGGTTTGGATGGTTCCCAACTGTGGATTATCATTATGCATAGTTGTTCATCATATTGTTACAGCATTCTACTGCCGACTCTGCGGCGTAGGCTGGACGTGTACACGGTTTATGCCCAAATATTGGGTGCGGGTCGTGACAGCCGAACAGAAATGAATCAGATGGTGCAGCAAAAGACTCGGCGCCAATCGGTAATTTCTATATTATGAAGGCTTTTAAGAGCCAGAATCTACTTATCTGTGCTAATGAACTTAGTTCTATCCTGTAAACATATGGAACGCAAAAGCTTAGGAATAGGCATCATATTCCTAATGTAATAAGGCAGAGTCAGCCTTCTTCTTCTTCTTCTTCTTCTTCTTCTTCTTAAACCTACAATGTAAGAAGGCAGAGTCTGCCTCCTTCTTCTTCTTATCCCTATAATGTAAATAGGCAGAGTCGGCCTCATTCTTCTTCTTCTTCTTTTCCTGCTACTGTACTAGATCTCCAAGAACTTATTGTACAAAAGCAAAAGACGGCGAGTGCATCTCGTGCAGCGATAACTCTATAGACTGAAATCGTTGTAATCAGTATCATGAAATCGTAATCAAGTACTGCTGTAAGACAGCCAAACAGTTTGTGTTTGACTGCTTGAATTACCCTGGCTTTCCTAGAATGGTCTTGATAGTCGACGATGACATGTTCACATATAACAAACATCATTGTCATTCACATAAAATTGACATCAAGTATTGCTGCAAGCTGGCAAAACGAGTGGTGTTCAACCGTCTGAATTACTCTCGATCTCTCGATCACTCTCGATCTCCCAATGTGTCTTGGTGGATAACGATGAATTGCTATTTACTTCTGTTAACATGGCATCTCATAGCAGTGGGGTAAAAGACGTTCGAGGCAAAATTTATCATGACCTTCAGGTCGACAAGTCCGTAATCAAGCTCTTGACTCCTCTGAAGGAGTCTACCAAAATACATGATCAAGAAGCCGAGACTTCCTCGGTCAAAGGAATCTTCATGATTCCAACTGAGACTCCTTCGGGTAAAGAAATCTTCATAATTTCAACTGAGACTTCCTTGGTCAAAGGAATCTTCCCGATTTCAACCCTGGGGTAACAGTTTGCTAGATTTTGATGCTGATAGCGAAGTATCACGACCCGCACCCGCCGTGAGGGTATGAGTACGTAACAGCGCCCAGCCTACGCCGCAGTGTCGGCGGTAGAACGCTGTTCTAGGTCATGAACTATAACTAGCTAACATGTAATACTCTCCAAAAGGAGTCCAACACAGAGGTACAACAGAAGAATAACAATCTCAACATCTACCAGTCCAAAAACTCTAAGAATATACAACTCAGGAAATAAACAACCGCTATACATGAAAAGAGAACAGGCTAAGCCATCTACACTAAGCAAGGGTGCCATCCGCAGTAGCTGCCTGAACCTCCCCGGGGGTCCAGGTCGCGAGTGTCATCTAGGCAAGCTCCAAAGTAAGGGGTGCAGGGTTCCTCATCATCATCTGTAAAATTTTCAACAGGTCCAGTCAGGACGGGAGCGAGCACAATACATCTCACGCAGATCATAACAGGTTAGAAAAATATAAACATGCAAGAGAGTACGATACATGAAACTGAAAGAAGATACATGATGTAAACAGGAAGGGAACTGTAATAGAAATATCTACTATAAGTAGAGAGCTACCAGTGACTAGTGATTTAGAGTACAAAGTCGACATGTGAACGGCTTGATTTGCACATGGCTATACTAAAGAGGTGTACATGGCTATTCTACTTTGGAATTGTTCACATGACTATTTATACTCCCCCAAGCCCCCAATCAATACACAAGGATCCAGACAGGTTATGTTACGCACATGATTTTTACATGAAGCCCATAAATGGGTATACATAAAGTATTCACGAGGCTCAGAGAACTGAGTGCACATGAATTCTACACGAAGGCCCACGAAGGGTGCACATGAAGTATAGGTTATACATGAGATTCATGAAAAACATGACCGATCATGGTAGCACATGAGAGTACACAAGCAAGCACGAACGAGCATGAAGCACATGACAAACATGGATAACAGGAGAGCGAGGAATACACGATGTACATGAAACACATGGCACAATGTTTCCGATACTCCCGAGGGGGATAACATCTCAAGCAAGGATCCATATAGTATCAATCCGTGATAATGTCGTAACAGCATCAAATAAGGTAAACTAGAGCAGGAATATAATTCTAAGCAAGTTATGAAATGATCAGAGAATGTACTCGCCTGGTATCTGAATAGCTGTGAAAATGTACTGTCCGAGATGAGGTACCTGACTCCTAGTTAGAGCAACACAAGTCACAACAAGCCCAGAATGGTAAATAGATGCACTACTATGAGTTCTACATGAATCTAGGTCGATTTAGGCCAAGTCAACTCTTGGTCAACTTCAGTCAACTATACCAGTCAAACTAGGTCAACTATGGTCAAGATAGTCTAGACTCAACTATCTAGGTCTAACATGTCTAATCAGCCTATTCTAGCAGCACACATCACATCACAAGCCTTATAAGTCTATCACACACAAATCACATGTGTGCATATATAGCTATAATATAGGAATCTACATAAGCCAATACAATCTATATTGGTAAATACATTGCTTCTACACATATATACATATATTACACTAAGCTAATATAGTTATCACACACATATATATAGGCTACATCATATTTAGCTATCAATCATGAACCTCACATATATATATACATGAATATAGGCTTACACCTATACAACAATGTATATATATAGAGCATATATAACTATAGGTGAAACTCTATCTACCACAATAACACTTTTAGCCATATATAGCATATATACATACAGAGGGATATAGAGAAGAGCATGCAAGGGGGTTCATGTGTATTAGTGAGAGTGTAGGGTGCACAGAAATCTCAGGTTTTGTATATGTGTAGGAATCTCATGAAATGGTTGAAATTATATGTAGTGTGTGTCTAGGTAGAACCTGTGTTAACAGCCAATTCACTACCAAAATATATGGATTTACCGACGGCCATTTAGCGACGGAAATTTTTCGTCGCTATTACCGTCGGATCACCGACGAATTTGTGACAAAATACCGACGGAAAGCAGTGGACAATTTTTTTATTTTTTTATGTCCATATCCGTCGCTACGCCGTCGATAGGTCGTCGGCCAAGTAGCGACGGTTTTATATCCGTCGCTAGAACGTCGCATATTTTGGCGGCAAAAGCGTAAAATATTGGCACGAGATTTGACTGACGACTTAGCGACGGAATAATCCGTCGCTACTCTGGCGCGAGATTTACTGACTACTTAGCGACGGAATAATCCGTCGCTACTCCGTCGCTAATTTCTGTACCCTAACTTAAATTGAACCGACGGGGGAGAAATTTTTATTCCCCCCCAAAACACTCTCTCTCTTCCTTCTCCCTCTCTCCGACGATCTCGCTCTCTCCGACCGGCGATCTCCCTCTCTCTCTCTAAGGTATGCTCTCTCTCCCCTCCCCCTCTCTCTCTCTCTATCTCCCTCTCTCTCTCTCTCTCTCTCTCTCTCTCTTTTACGATTTGGGGGGTTGGGGGGCTGTCGTAGTGGTCGGAGAGGGTGTGGGGCAGGGGGTTTCGGGTACGGGGTGGGGTGGTCGGGGCAAGGGTGGAGTGGGGTGGTCGGGGGCAGGGGGGTCGGGGAGGGGGTCGGGCAGGGGTGTGGGGGTAGTCTGGGCACGGGGGGTTCGGGTAGGGGGTGGGGTGGTCGGGGCAAGGGTGGGGTGGGAGAGGGGGCAGGGGGGGTCGGGGAGGGGGTCGGGCAGGGGTGGGGGGGTGGTCTGGGCAGGGGGGTGGGAGAGGGGGTCGGGCAGGGGTTGGGGGAGGGTCGGGCAGGGGTTGGGGGAGGGTCGGGCAGGGGTTGGGGGGGGTCGGGGCAGGGGGTGGGAGAGGGGGTCGGGCAGGGGTTAGGGGGGGTCGGGCAGGGGTTGGGGGGGGTCGGGGCAGGGGAGGGCAGGAGGGTGGGAGAGGGGGTCGGGCAGGGGTTGGGGGGGTCGGGCAGGGGTTGGGGGGGTGTCGGGGCAGGGGGGCGTAGGAGGGACTCTGGAGTCCCCGCGCAGGAGTCCTCCTCCTCCTCTCCCATAGACACACACACACACACGGACACACACACACACACACGGACACACACACACACGGACACACACACACAGACACACACACACGGGGACACACACACACAGACACACACACACACGGACACACACACACACACACACACACGGACACACACGGACACAGACACACGGATACACACACACACAGACATATATATATATATATATATATATAGGCATAATTTTAAGTAATTTATTAATAATATATATATATATATATATATACAGACACACGTCGTGAAGTCTAGTATATATATTTGATTAGCTAAGGTAGAAGTTTAGCCTAATTAAGGTTAGTTTTGACAGAGTTGACTTGGACTCCTAATTTGACCTAGAACTTGCCTAGTTGACCTATTTGTATTTCGATTGATATCATATGAATAGTTTGCCTAAGATTTGATTGGGTTGGTTTTAATGTGTGGGTAAATTAGTTTACCTTATTTTAGAGTATGACTACGTAGCTAGTGTGTAGAGTAGTATATGGTTACTAGATCCTAGTGTAGAGTAGTATGTAGAGGAGTATGGCTACTAGTGATATATAGATATGTAGGTCCATGTGTATCTGTATCGGGCTATCGCTATCGGTATCGAACTATCGCTATCGGTATCGGACTATCGCTATCGGTATCGAACTATCGGTATCGATCGAACTATCGGTATCGGACTATCGCTATCGGTATCAGACTATCGCTATCAGTATCGACCGTATATACTTAGTATCGGGCGTAGCGGATTAGTATCGATCAGTATATAGGTTTGGGTTAAGATCAAGGTTCAAAGTATCGGTATCGGAATAGTAGGCCGAATAGGAGGCCGAGATAGTCGAATGAGAAGAAGGGAAGAAGGGAGGAGCAGATGGGTCCAGAGCCATGGTGGAGGAGGAGAAGTAACATGAGAGCAGTTTCCGCCGTAACATCTCCTGGCTCTGCTGGCAACTGAAGTCCAGATGCTACAAAGGACGATCCTTCGCTGAAATCGACTACAACACCCATCAGTTCAAGTTCATTCCTATATGAGTAGATCCCAATGCCATAGAAGCCATCAGTTTGTTGACCTTCCTCTATGGCATTGGAATATACTCATATAGGAATGAACTTGAACTGATGGGTGTTGTAGTCGATTTCAGCGAAGGATCGTCCTTTGTAGCATCTGGACTTCAGTTGCCAGCAGTGCCAGGAGATGTTACGGCGGAAACTGCTCTCATGTTACTTCTCCTCCTCCACCATGGCTCTGGACCCATCTGCTCCTCCTTTCTTCCCTTCTTCTCATTCGACTATCTCGGCCTCCTATTCGGCCTACTATTCCGATATGCGTTTGATACGGTCTACCTAACCTATATACTGATACTAATCTGATACTCTCTGATATTAAGTACATCCGGCTTACTAGCTAGCGGATCCACCAGTTATATGATTATATACTAATTATGTTAGATTGTGATACTAAGTAGCCTCGTCGTAGGCCTAGCGTGTTATCCACAAGTTTAGTTTTTCTTACGATATGAGTATCGGTATCGGGCTATTAATTCTTATGTTTAGTTTGTCTTACGATACAGATATTCACATCAAATCGAGCATGAATCGTTACTTTGTTGATCGTACATGGATGTACAAATGACAACACGAGAGCAGAATTGGTGTGAGTGACGATTTTCAGGCAGGTGTGGAAGTATTTTTTAAGTATGCCATGAGCAAAACTCAGTACATGGACGATAACAAAATCAAGTGTCCATGTGTTAATTGTCACAATAGACGTTTCGAAGAAGTGATGACTGTGAGAGATCATTTGACCCGTAAGGGTTTCGTACGTGATTACGGCCTGTGGTCATCGCAAGGTGAATTATATTCAGAAAGACAGGCTGCAAAAGCTGGTACTTATGCTTTTGATGATAATGCTGCAACGGATGTCCTCGAAGACGACGGATGCTCTGTGGATTATGGAGACATGCAGAACCTTGCACGAGATATGGTGTATGCTGCGGCAGGGCCTAATTTTGATTCGGAGGATCCTAATCTCGAGGCAAAGGAGTTCTATGATATGTTTAAGGACGCAGATACTCCTCTATATCCTGGTTGTGAGACTCATTCCGCACTGTCAGTGACGATGCGGTTGTTGAATATAAAGTCTGATTTTAACTTGCCACAAGCTTGCTATGATCGGATCACACAATTAACTAATGAGGTGTTACCGAAGGAATCAAAAGAGCTCCCAAGAAACTTCTACAAGTCAAAGATGATGGTCCGACAACTGGGACTGGGGTACGAGAAGATAGATTGCTGTCGCAACGGATGCATGTTGTATTACAAAGAGAATTGCGTATTAGAAAGTTGTCGGTTCTGTAATGCGGATCGTTACAAGACAGTACATGGAAAAGGAAAGTCAACTAGAAAATGACGTCCTTATAAGTATATGCATTACTTGTCGATCACGAAGCGCTTACAGAGGATGTATATGTCTCTGAATACAGCAGAACACATGACGTGGCACAGTGAAGATCGCATAAAGGACGAAGGAGAATTGTCACATCCTTCGGATGGAGAGGCGTAGAAATATTTTGATTTGTGTCATCCAGATTTTGCTGCAGAGCCTAGAAATGTACGCCTGGCGCTATGTTCTGATGGCTTCGCCCCTTTCGGACAGTCGGGATCTCAATACTCATGCTGGCCGGTCATTCTTACCCCTTACAATCTGCCACCATGGATGTGTATGAAGACTCCTTATATGTTCTTGACAGCTATCATATCCGGTCCCAAAAATCCGACAAAGAACATCGATATATATTTACAGCCGTTGGTGGATGAGCTGAAACAGTTGTGGGAGATCGGCGTCACGACCTATGATATTTCCAGAAAACAAAACTTTCAGATGAGAGCTTCACTCATGTGGACAATCAATGATTTTCCAGCATACGGTATGCTGTCGGGATGGAGTACGCACGGCAACATGTCTTGTCCGATATGTATGGAAAATAGTAAGGCGTTCCGCCTTAGACATGGAGGAAAAACTTCTTTCTTTGACTGTCACCGTCAATTTCTGCCAACGAGACATCCTTGGCGAAAGAACAAGGACGCGTTCAGATATGGAAAACAAGAATTTTCTGAACCTCCTGCCAGATTGTCGGGATACGATATTTGGGAAGATGTAAAGGAATTGCCCACCGCAATGGAAGATCCATCGAACAATCGTGTCGAGGGGTTCGGACAAAGCCATAACTGGACCAAACGGAGTATCTTCTGGGACTTGCCTTATTGGAAAGATAATCTTATTAGGCATAATCTTGATGTCATGCATATCGAAAAGAATGTGTTCGATAATGTCTTCAATACCGTTATGGATATTAAAGGAAAGACGAAGGACAATCCAAAAGCAAGACAAGACATGGCCGAGATATGCAAACGTCATAATCTAAACTTGATACAAAGGGGTGGTGGTGGACAAGTAACTAAGCTGATAGTGCCATACGCATTGAGCAAGGAAGATAGATTAATAATCTGCAAGTGGATATCTACTTTAAGATTTCTCGACGGCTATGTGTCGAATTTGTCTAGATGCGTTGATCTCAATGAACGCAAGCTAACAGGAATGAAGAGTCACGACTGCCACGTGTTTATGGAAAGATTACTGCCCATTGCGTTGAGAGAGTTGTTGCCTTCTGCTGTATGGGTTCCGTTGGCCGAGCTGTCTACATTCTTTAGGGATATCTGTTCAACTAAGCTCACGGTGCAACATATGATACAACTTGAGGAGAAGATTGTCTTAACAATTTGCAAGTTAGAGAAAATATTTCCACCGGGTTTCTTCGACAGTATGGAGCATCTACCGATTCATCTAGCATACGAAGCCCGTGTCGGTGCATCTGTTCATTATCGATGAATGTACCCCTTTGAAAGGTAAATAAAAATCGATATAATTTAAGTGGATTTTACAATTCATTGTTAATTCTCAAGATAATTTGTCTCTCTAGGTATCTAGATCATCTAAAGAAAAAAGTTGGCAACAAGGCTCATATAGAGGCTTCGATATGCGAAGCATATCTTATCGAGGAGGTGTCAAACTTTTGCTCCATTTATTTCGATACTCATGTTGAGACAAATCGAAATAGACCTCAAAGGAATGACGAAGACGTTGAGGAAGGAGGTATATTCAATTTAAGGGGCAAGCCTATTGGGGCTAGTAAGAAACGGTGGTTGAGTGACGATGAGTATGATGCCGCTCACCGATATGTCTTGTTAAATTGTGACATACAAGAAGTGAGAGATTTGGAGAAGTAAGTGACTACACCACGTTATAATCTCTAATTTGGTGAGGTAAGTGACTACACTAATTTTTATTCTCTCTAACAGTGTATTTAGAGATGAAGTCAAAATAAGGACACCCGATATTACCGATGAGGGACTTCAAAGAGAGGTTGATTTTACCTTTCCGTCATGGTTTCGAGATTACGTAAGTAACTGAGATAATATGTCATGCGGCTACCATTTAAATATATATATGCAACTAAAACATTTAAAGTTTACAGGTTTTATTAGCTGAACCAAGTACACTCACAAATGAGAGCATTCGTTATTTGTCATTGGGACCGAAGAAGCATGCAAAGACTTGGCCCGGCTATGTCGTTAATGGCTTCAAGTTTAAGACAACTCAACATCCTATAAATACCGAATTTCTCAATGACGGCTTCAGTACGAAGGATTCTGGTGTTTGCATAAGAGGCACAATCTATGACGACGAGCCGGACTTTGACTATTATGGAGTGCTTCGGGATATTGTAGAATTACAATATAGTGCCCCATTTGATATACATATTGTTATGTTCAAATGTGAGTGGTTCGATACGACACCAAATATCGGTTGGAGAATCGATAAACAATTTGGATTCGTCGATATAAATCATCGCAGGAGGTATAGAGGGTCCGACACGTTTGCGATAGCAAGTCAGGCTGTTCAAGTCTACTATACAAGCTACCCAAGGCGTCGTAGAGATCGCTTTGACTGGTGGGCAGTATGCAAGATTAAATCTAGAAATACATTCAACGTTGGAGACCCAGCATACCAAGAGGACCAGATCGAAAAGCCCCAATACTTGGGACAACAGTCTTGTGACATGGATGTTGAATTAGAGGTTGATATACCTCTTGCTGATAAAAATAGAGGGGAGGAAGAGGTTGATATACAAGACTTAGATGTCAACCAGGGGAGAAAGAGGCGTCTTGTCCCAAGTATTGAGACTGAAGAAGAAGAAGAAGAAGAAGAAGAAGAAGAAGAAGAAGAAGAAGAAGAAGAAGAACTTTATGAGGATGAGGATGAGGATACAGATAAATTCGACGATGAGGATGATGATGATGATGAGGCCGAGGCCGAGGAAGAGGACGATGACGATGATTAAATATCGCTATATTTCAATTGTATCTTGAAGCACCCAATATCTAGTCTCGAATCCTAAATTACCCTATTACATTTGGATTTACAATTACAAGTCTAGTGGAACACAAGATGCCCTTTCATCAAAAGTTACAAGAATTGTACTTTGTTGTATTGGTGCGTAATTTTATCAGATTTTGTGTATCTAGCTTTTATTCGTACTTCACTTCTGATTGTAATATTTATTTCAGTTTGGGATATTTGCGTATTATTGTATGAGTTTCTTTTTGCAGATGGCACTCCTAGGCCTACTCGTCTGGGCGGCACTCATCGCCCTGCTGCTGGTATGGATATGTTTAGTTTTATATTCATTTATAAATCTATGTTGTCGGTATTTTGTTTATGTGTTCTATTTACAGGGCATGGTTGCGAGCACCCGTACTGGTGGTGCTGGCCGTGGTCGTGGCGGTGGCGACGGCGGCGGCGGTGGTGGTGGTGGTGGTGGTCGTGGGCGTGGGCGTGGGCGTGGTGGTAGCGGTCGTGGTCGCCAGCCGCATTCCCCGGATGTGACCTCCGATCCCGACTTGGAGAGCCCGGACACAGGCTCTTCCCGCCGTCATTCTTCTTCGGTGCTACCGACATCGTCGTCGAGGCCTGTGACTCCATCCGCTAGCGGATCCGTTCCGCCACCGGATGTACCAGCGGATGCAGCAGCAGATGCAGCAGGGGGCCCAGCAGTTACTGCTGGGTGGGCCTCGGAGTACCCCGGGATTCAGTTTCATCCTGTTACCGGGGAGTACGTGCGCGGACCCGCGGATCCCCCGATGCCACCAGAGAGGCTGGTGGGCGAGTTCCGACGAGAGCTATGGCCCGCTGGTAAATCGTAAGTAAATTTAAGTTAATTTATTAAATTTGTTTCATTTATTCAAGTTAATAATCCAGTTGTTGCTTCTTTATAGGTTTTTCCCGTGGGATGCTGCCCGGATTCTAGGGCGCATTATCCGGGATAACTACCATGGCCCCTACCTCAATTTTTCTGAGGTGCCTCAGGACATGAAGTACGTCTAGCTCGACGAGATGAGGGTATAAATCCGTCAGTGAATTATTAATTATTCTTTAAATCATTAAATTTTTTATTACGTGATATTTGAATTTGTATGTCAGAGGACGTTCTGGTGGCCCCCCCATCGCGAGGAGGCGATCCGCAGGACCTACAAAGCTGCCGCCGGGAAGAAGATACGGGATGCGGTGTACGACCTTCGTACGGCACATACGAGGAAGGACTGGATCCGGGCGGAGTACTATGAGCAGATGTTGGAGAAGATGGATACTCCGCAGTTCAAGCTGAAATCGGAGAAAGCTAAGGCTAATCGACAGGTCGCGGGTCTGCATACGGAGGGATCAAGGCCCCACGCATCGACGCGTGCAGATTTGGTGAGATAGCGCAAATTCAAATTCATTCTATTATTTAATTTCGTACTGTTAATATACGAAGTTAATTAAATTCTACGTATGCAGGCCCAACGGGCGGTGAAGCAGGGGAAAGAGGCGGAGACGGTCACCGCTCACGATGTATTCGTGCATACGCACAAGAGACGGAAGGACGGGAGCTTCGTCGACGCGAGGGCCGAGGAGACTGATGTAAGTACTTACGTTTATGAGATTTATGTTAGAAATATAATTATTGTTAAGTTAATTAGATAAACTTAGGATTCAGACTATAACTTAGGGAAACATAGGATTTAGATTATAACTTAGGAAAACTTATAGTATAAACACATTCATTGGATAGGATGCGTATCGTGAGGCACTTAGTCGGCTTGAGATCGAGCCCCCTTCCGAGAATGTTGGCGAAACGACGCCCACCCAGACGCACTCTTCTATGGCCGCTCGCTACGACGACGTGTTCGTAGAATCCGTCGGCGGCGTTAGGAAAGGGCGCGTCTACGGCTTAGGTTCCATGGCGCCCTCGTTGCAGCCGTCCCCGAGATATCCACCGCCTCCGCCTCCCCCAGCGCCCCCGGTTGACGATGTGAGGGCGCAGCTTGCGACTCTGACCTCCGCGGTGTCAGATTTGCGGGCGATAGTGTTGGGGTGCTATCCGTCTGCTCCCGGTCCGTCTGCTCCCAGTCCGTCTACTGCTGCTGCCGGTGCTTCGGATCGACCTGGTCCTTCTTTCCCCGGACGGCTTTCGTTTAACCGCTCTGCGGACGCCCACATCGTATCGGATAACACCATCTTGACGCTCCTTGACATGATATCGCCAGAGCAGCTACGCGCGCTTCCAGACCATGTCTTGTCCCAAGTGGCGGCACACACGGTGGAGGAGTACATACGCAAAGCGGATGCAGCGGCACGAGCACGAGACGATCCGACGGACGGGGTTTGATTTTGTTTATGTTGTTGGTTTTGTAGACATTTGGATACATTGTATGTTCGGATATTTTTTTTATGTTTGGATAATTTAATGTTGGATATTGGATATATTGTGTTGGTAATATTTTGTTGGATATTGGATACGTTGGATATTGGTGTCGGATATGGATATTTTGCATATGGATATATGGTGTTGGATATTGGATACGTTGGATATTCGTGTTGGATATGGATATATGGTGTTGTATATGGATATTTTGCATGTTTGATATTGTGTTGGATGTGTTGTATAAATAGGAAAGAGTCTGTTTGCAGTATTTTTTTTCAAAAATTAGCAGTTAGCGACGGAGTGGCGACCACTCAGAGACGGATAGTCCGTCGCCAACTTGAGAAACTGAGGTTAGCGACGGAGTGGCGACGTAAAATCCGTCGCTAACTGGAGCATTTCAATAAAGCGACGGATTGGCGACGGACGATCCATCGACCTGATGTTGTTTGATGTCCAGAAATTTTAGCTTTCGCGACGGATTGGCGACTAACTTACGGCGGACTGGCGACCACTCAGCGACGGATAGTCCGTCGCTAATTGGAGAAACTGAGGTTAGCGACGGAGTGGCGACGTACAATCCGTCGCTACCTGGAGCATTTCAATAAAGCGACGGATTGGCGACGGACGATCCGTCGACCTGATGTTGTTTGATGTCCAGAAATTTTAGCTTTCGCGACGGATTGGCGACTAACTTACGACGGACAGGCGACAAAGTCCCGACGGACTATCCGTCGCTAACTGGAGAAACTGAGGTTAGCGACGGAGTCGCGACGTAAAATCCGTCGCTACTTGGAGCATTTCAATAAAGCGACGGATTGGCGACGGACGATCCGTCGAACTGATGCTGTTTGATGTCCATAAATTTTAGTTTTCGCGACGGATTGGCGACTAACTTACGGCGGACTGGCGACGAAGTCCCGACGGACTATCCGTCGCTAACTGTAGGAATTTAATATATCGACGGATTGGCGACGTAATATCCGTCGCTACCTGGAGAATATTACATTGAGCGACGGTTCAGCGACGGAATGTCCGTCGACCTGGTTCTGTTTGATGTCCATAAATTTTGCAGTTAGCGACGGATGTTTTGTCGCTAATACGACGCTAATCCGTCGTACATATCGGCGGATTAGCGACGGCATAACGACGACCTGCCGTATGGGAAAATCTCTGATACGCTTTTACCGACAAATTTACGACGGATTAGCGACGGATATTGGGTATCAGAAAATCACTGATACGGTTTTGCCGACTCTTTAGCGACAGAGTTTTTCGTCGCTAACCCTATATCCTGATACATGTTTTGACGAAAGCTAGTCGGTAATCCGTCGCTATATATATTTAAATGTGCCGACGGTATTCCGTCGCTAAGTCGTCGCTGAGCGACGGAGTAGCGACGGATATGTTTTAGCGACGAGGTTATTCCCGACGGCTGTTTTACCAAAATATCCGTCGGTAATCCGTCGGTATTTATTTTTGGCGACGGACTACCGACGGATAAGGCCGTCGGTAAATCCATGTATTTTGGTAATGATTCAACTCTCAGATTTCTAACATATAATTACAGTTCAATTTTAAGGATAGAAGCAATACAATGAAAGGGAAATTTAGTTGGCATGAAGGAATTATCAATGATGAACATTGTGTTCTAGGGTCACTGTCATGACAGTGAAAGTTATTATATATGCAAGAGAGGTACACAAGTGTATGGGTGTGTGTCTTATGAATGTCACAATATGCTAAGTGTGTGCATTGACAGGAAAGGGAAGGAAATTCAGTTAACCAGTGGTTCAAACTCATCTCCATACCATAACAGCTACACTAACCATGAAACTCTGTTACAGAAATTAAGAACTCAGTTTAGTGCAATAAATTCCAAAAAATGGAAACACATAGCAATGAGGGAAATATTGAACTAATGACAACCCCACATTTCAGTTGGCAATGAACTGGAAAACAGGGTTAACTTAATACAGTGCATTGACATGAAGGAAGAGGAAAGGAATTTCAGTTCAAGTGACAACAGTCCAACAAAGTCCATTTCCAGGTTAAGAAAAATTGGGAACACAAGGTCCCCATCTCAGTTTGACAAAGTAAAATAACAGTTATAACATCAACCCCCAATTCTCAGGTTTAAGAGATTATTCTCAGGTTAAACCAATGACAGGGAAAACATAATAGGGGGTAGGTGTAATCAAATTTCAGTTTACAGTCAGGGAAAAACATTCAGTTTACAGTCCAAATTCAAATTTCAGTTTTAAACACCATATTCCAACACCAAGCTCAAACTCATACATATGCAAAATCCATTCATATATACAGCCTAGTTAGTTTAAATTGAACCAATCATTGAGGGAAAACCTAACTAACATGCTAATCTCAGTTTATGCATAGGAAAAACCAATTTAATGTGAATGAACATCATTCCTAGGTTTGAAGAAATCACATTGAAATCAAAGAAAAGGAAATCAGTTAAGGGATCTAAGAGTTTAACTAAACCTCTATTTCACAGTTTAAAAAAAAGGAAGAAGAATGATCTCAGGTTCTTAACAGCACCCAAACTCAGTTATCACATTTCAGTATCAGGAGTAACCCAGGTTTGAAGAAAATAACCCTTGCAATCAATGAAGAGGAATCAATCCAGACTTATAACTCAGGTTTTTAACAGAGAATCACACAGTTAATGCAAGGGAAATCGATTAACAGTGTAGATTCATTTCCAGGTTTTTACAAAACTCTAAAACAGTTCAAATGAATGAGTTGGATTAACATATATCCCAGGTTTATCATATTAACATCATTGATTAAAAAGGGAAAAAAATCAGTGAACTAATCTAGTCAATAGGAAACCAATCTCAGGTTATACTACATGAAGCATAAATCCATTTAGTTAAACAACTCATCAAATCCTATCTACACCACCCAAACCAAATTTCGAGTGCCAAAAGCTTATCTAACATGTAACATGGTATGTGGGTTAATTTTAATTGAAAGAACATAATCAGGAAAAAGGGGATTAAATCATTTCAAAACTGAACTGGGAAACAGTATCTTAGTGTATCAGGATTTCTACTATTCTACAACATTTCGAACCAAACACTATCCAAAACCAAAATAACTTAAATAGCATAGTGTAACAGAGATTAAACGTGATCATTAGGATCTAAATGAGCATTAAACAACATTTTACAATCATTTAAAAACGATTTAAACAACCAACACACACTGCACACGCACGAGCCTGCACGAACTCGCATGATCAGTGCACGTGCCTGTACGCACCCGACACGCATCCTTAGGACACGAAACTTCGGGGGTGACACGACTGTCACTGCCCCTTGCTTCACATCCAATGGCACGTGCCTAAGTATCCTGTATGAGTCGCACGACCCTGCGGGTAGCAGGACAGTGCGTCCAGGCGCGCGCGACCGTGTCCACGAGTCCATTTCGACTCGGACACGACCCAAATCCAACTCAGTCAAGCACAGTCGCGTAAGCGACAACAAAATAAGAATTTTCATTCAAACACAATTCAAAAACAGTAAAGAAAATCCTATTGAGGCATTAGGTCGAACACTTGCGACCATAGTCGGATACGTGTCCGATATGGACACGTATCGGACACGAACCCTAGCAATGCCTATACCAACAGAGAGAGGGAACCTAGGGCTTCCTAACCATGCAAGAAAATTGAGATTTGGTGGAGGGAATGGAAGGTTACCTAGGTGTGTTCCTTCACAAGGAAAAGCCCCAAAAATGAGATCTCCTCTAGCTAGCCAATGGCTCCAAATTGGCCCAAACCTGAGATTATCCTCCATGAACAGTAGAGGAATGAAATTTAGATCACTATGGAAGAAGTCTCAATAAAAATGGACCATTAATGAATAAACTATGAAGAAATTTCAAGAAAACAAACCTTGTTCTTAGAATGGTGGAAGAGTGGAAAGAGGCACAAGTTTCAAGAGAGATTTTATAGGGATAGGTGCCCTATGTGGCTGTCATCAATGCTAGGTTTAGGGTTTTGGAGAATCAATCTAAGGGCTCTCATCCCATCTAGTTATTCAAGGGTCAATCAAGGTCCCCCTTAATCAAGTTGCAACCTAGTCATTCTAACTAGTCATGACTAACCATGACCAATTTAATTTCTAACTTAGTCTAACCATGACTAACTAGGACTAACCTAGGTTAGGTCAATTCTAGGTTGGGGCTATTAACAATCACATGGCAATTAATTAAATAATATTAAACTACACCATTTAATATAATATACATTAAATCCAAATAATTATAATAATTTCAAATAAAATCAAGATAACCAAATACCCTCAGGCTAAATGTAATAACAAAATCTCTACCCACATGGTTAGGCTCTAGGGCAGGCAGTCACTACGGCTTCACTAGCTGCACACCAAATCACAAGTCATGATTTAAATAGTTTTAAAAATTATTAAAAATCATATTAAAATTTTAAATACCATAATTAAATATATTAAATACAAAATTTCAAAATTACTCTCATCTGGAAAATTGGGTGTTACAATCCTACCCACCTTATAAAAATTTCGTCCTCGAAATTAAGATGGTAGCAGTCTCTCTAGGTCAAACACCCCACAATCAAAGTCTCAAACATACCATCAGATAATCATATGCGTCTGTCCATAATCATGATACTCAGAATCTTCGTCATGCTAGTGAGCAAGGCTACGATAATCACAGAGTCCTCGACTAAGGTATATACCTCTAGAATCATGGTATTTAAAATTTTTGCATTGTCGCATGCTTGGCAGCGAAAATCTTAAATTCCCATACCCGAGAAATACGTCCTAAATCTGACTATATGTCCTCACTATGCCAGCTAACACGACTTATCGAAGATTCTAGATTCCATAACTGGGTGACCTGGCCCATATGATTAATCTCAGAAGGAAATCAAACATAATCACAAGAACAACAGGACAGAGTTAATCAACTAACAAGGAATAGAAGGAATCGAAATTTTAAGGTAGTATGAGAGGCAATTGCAGAATTTGAGTCAAAAGAACAGAACCTGCAACTAGATCTCTACTGGCCTGAACATCCTCGACTGTCCTGGCGAAAGCTCACCCTCGCTGGCCTCCTCTGGCCTGCTGCTGATGCTGCATATACCTCTGCTGCTGAGTCGATAAAGGTAATCCCGTCTGCTGGTCTACCGGAGCCCTAGCTCCAGCTCCCTGAACTGTCTGTCCTGATGACTCGGGACACTCTCTCAGACGATGATCGGATCCTCCGCAAAGCAAACATCTGCCCAACCTCTTCCGACATTCACCCCAACCATGCCCTGGTCTCTTACAGAAGGGACAAATAATAACTAGCTGCTGCTCCGAGGCCTGCGGCTGAATCTGTGGCTGCTGTGTCTGCTGAAAGGGTACACGGTCCTAAAACTGCCGCTGCTGAAGGTAGACCCTCGACTGCTGGAACTGCTGCTGGAAATGCTGCTGAAACTGCTGCTGTAACTGCAGAGGTAGCACCTGCTGCTGAATCTGTAGATGGGGTCTCTTGGCTGGGCCCGCACTACCACTGGCTCCCTGAGTATCTAGCCTCCTCTTCTCCTTCAGTCCAAGATCGTCCTCCGTTGTCATGGCTCCTACTAGAATCTGCTCGAAAGTGGCGTCGCGGTCGCTCTTGGTATACGACTTGATTTCCCTGATCAAAACCCTGCGGAACTTCCTCGTCTTCCCGACCTCGGTAAGATCCTCGATGAATCTGCTCAAACGGCTGAACTCTCAAGCATACTCCTCAACGGTCTGGTTCCCCTGAACCAAACTCTCGAATTGCGCCTCCAGAGCACGGAGAGCTGTATCAGGAAAAAATTTCTTCTTGAATAGTTTCTTGAATGCTGCCCAAGTCTGACCGGCTGTACCAACCCTCGGGTCCGTCTGGTACCAAGTACGGGCCAAGTCCTGCATCTGACTGGCGGCTGCCTCGATCTGCAATCCTGCTGATATCTGTGCTAATCTGAATATCTCCTCAATGTGCTCTATCCAATCGTCAGCGTATATGATGCCCTCTGTACCCTTGAAATCTCGAGGTCCCATCTTCTTGAAGGAATGGATGTCTGGAGTCCTCGGCTGATACGGCTGCATCTGGCCTCCCTGTGGCTGAGCAGCCACTAGCTCTACTGTCGTTCTGACTAACTGATGAGTATCCTGCATGCTCTGTCGGATATCAGCAGACTGGCTCTGCTGTATCTGTCGCTGAGACTCCAAGAACTGCTGAAAAAGGGCAAACATCTGAGCCGTATCCACTGTCCCTGAAGCTAACTGCTGCTGGAACATATCTAGGATGACGGGAGAAGACCTTCGGACAGGTGGAGGTGCACTTCCAAAAGCTACAGAAGCTCCTATGTGAGCAGAAATAGGGGGTGATGTGGTCCCAGTATCCACAATCGGGTGAGGGGTGGTAGGCCTCTCACTAGTGTCTGCTGAGCCAGAGCGATGCGATCGTGTCTCAATCACCATCCTGGAGACAGATCAAACAAGGAATCAATACTGAGATAGAATCGATAATTCAAGGGAGGATAGTTATCCAAGGAAGCAAATTTCAACAGGAATTTAGATGGCAGGAATCCAGTTAGAGTTTTTCCTAATGTGATTGAGTACCTCGAAAATAACTCCTAATCCTACCGCAGGTTGTAGTGGTACTCTAGTTCGAATACCACTACACAACTCGACCTGCATGGGCCACTACTAAAAACGTGTCACGACCCGCACCCGCCGTGAGGGTATGAGTACGTAACAGCGCCCAGCCTACGCCGCAGTGTCGGCGGTTGAACGCTGTTCTAGGTCATGAACTATAACTAGCTAACATGTAATACTCTCCAAAAGGAGTCCAACACAGAGGTACAACAGAACAATAACAATCTCAACATCTACCAGTCCAAAAACTCTAAGAATATACAACTCAGAAAATAAACAACCGCTATACATGAAAAGAGAACAGGCTAAGCCATCTACACTAAGCAAGGGTGCCATCCTCAGTAGCTGCCTGAACCTCCCCGGGGGTCCAGGTCGCGAGTGTCATCTAGGCAAGCTCCAAAGTAAGGGGTGCAGGGTTCCTCATCATCATCTGTAAAATTTTCAACAGGTCCAGTCAGGACGGGAGCGAGCACAATACATCTCACGCAGATCATAACAGGTTAGAAAAATATAAACATGCAAGAGAGTACGATACATGAAACTGAAAGAAGATACATGATGTAAACAGGAAGGGAACTGTAATAGAAATATCTACTATAAGTAGAGAGCTACCAGTGACTAGTGATTTAGAGTACAAAGTCGACATGTGAACGGCTTGATTTGCACATGGCTATACTAAAGAGGTGTACATGGCTATTCTACTTTGGAATTGTTCACATGACTATTTATACTCCCCCAAGCCCCCAATCAATACACAAGGATCCAGACAGGTTATGTTACGCACATGATTTTCACATGAAGCCCATAGATGGGTATACATAAAGTATTCACGAGGCTCAGAGAACTGAGTGCACATGAATTCTACACGAAGGCCCACAAAGGGTGCACATGAAGTATAGGTTATACATGAGATTCATAAAAAACATGACCGATCATGGTAGCACATGAGAGTACACAAGCAAGCACGAACGAGCATGAAGCACATGACAAACATGGATAACAGGAGAGCGAGGAATACACGATGTACATGAAACACATGGCACAATGTATTCGATGCTCCCGAGGGGGATAACATCTCAAGCAAGGATCCATATAGTATCAATCCGTGATAATGTCGTAACAGCATCAAATAAGGTAAACTAGAGCAGAAATATAATTCTAAGCAAGTTATGAAATGATCAGAGAATGTACTCGCCTGGCATCTGAATAGCTGTGAAAATGTACTGTCCGAGATGAGGTACCTGACTCCTAGTTAGAGCAACACAAGTCACAACAAGCCCAGAATGGTAAATAGATGCACTACTATGAGTTCTACATGAATCTAGGTCGATTTAGGCCAAGTCAACTCTTGGTCAACTTCAGTCAACTATACCAGTCAAACTAGGTTAACTATGGTCAAGATAGTCTAGACTCAACTATCTAGGTCTAACAAGTCTAATCAGCCTATTCTAGCAGCACACATCACATCACAAGCCTTATAAGTCTATCACACACAAATCACATGTGTGCATATATATGCCATATATACATAGGCTATAATATAGGAATCTACATAAGCCAATACAATCTATATTGGTAAATACATTGCTTCTACACATATATACATATATTACACTAAGCTAATATAGTTATCACACACATATATATAGGCTACATCATATTTAGCTATCAATCATGAACCTCACATATATATATATACATGAATATAGGCTTACACCGATTCGATATCCGAGATGACATGGCAGATCAAGGTCAAATACCCTCTCCGTCCCGTCCCGGCTAGGTGAATGAATCTCTCTTTTCAGGAAGGGCTGGTCTAATTCCCGGAAGGGAAGTGGAGAAAGACCTATACAACAATGTATATATATAGAGCATATATAACTATAGGTGAAACTCTATCTACCACAATAACACTTTTAGCCATATATAGCATATATACATACAGAGGGATATAGAGAAGAGCATGCAAGGGGGTTCATGTGTATTAGTGAGAGTGTAGGGTGCACAGAAATCTCAGGTTTTGTACATGTATAGGAATCTCATGAAATGGTTGAAATTATATGTAGTGTGTGACTAGGTAGAACCTGTGTTAACAGCCAATTCAACTCTCAGATTTCTAACATATAATTACAGTTCAATTTTAAGGATAGAAGCAATGCAATAAAAGGGAAATTTAGTTGGCATGAAGGAATTATCAATGATGAACATTGTATTCTAGGGTCACTGTCATGACAGTGAAAGTTATCATATATGCAAGAGAGGTACACAAGTGTATGGGTGTGTGCCTTATGAATGTCACAATATGCTAAGTGTGTGCATTGACAGGAAGGGAAGGAAATTCAGTTAACCAGTGGTTCAAACTCATCTCCATACCATAACAGCTACACTAACCATGAAACTCTGTTACAGAAATTAAGAACTCAGTTTAGTGCAATAAATTCCTGAAAATGGAAACACATAGCAATGAGGGAAATATTGAACTAATGACAACCCCACATTTCAGTTGGCAATGAACTGGAAAACAGGGTTAACTTAATACAGTGCATTGACATGAAGGAAGAGGAAAGGAATTTCAGTTCAAGTGACAACAGTCCAACAAAGTCCATTTCCAGGTTAAGAAAAATTTGGAACACAAGGTCCCCATCTCAGTTTGACAAAGTGAAATAACAGTTATAACATCAACCCCCAATTCTCAGGTTTAAGAGATTATTCTCAGGTTAAACCAATGACAGGGAAAATATAATAGGGGGTGGGTGTAATCAAATTTCAGTTTACAGTCAGGGAAAAACATTCAGTTTACAGTCCATATTCAAATTTCATTTTTAAACACCATATTCCAACACCAAGCTCAAACTCATACATATGCAAAATCCATTCATATATACAGCCTAGTTAGTTTAAATTGAACCAATCATTGAGGGAAAACCTAACTAACATGCTAATCTCAGTTTATGCATAGGAAAAACCAATTTAATGTGAATGAACATCATTCCCAGGTTTGAAGAAATCACATTGAAATCAAAGAAAAGGAAATCGGTTAAGGGATCTAAGAGTTTAACTAAACCTCCATTTCACAGTTTAAAAAAAAGGAAGAAGAATGATCTCAGGTTCTTAACAGCACCCAAACTTAGTTATCACATTTCAGTATCAGGAGTAACCCAGGTTTGAAGAAAACAACCCTTGCAATCAATGAAGAGGAATCAATCCAGACTTATAACTCAGGTTTTTAACAGAGAATCACACAGTTAATGCAAGGGAAATCGATTAACAGTGTAGATTCATTTCCAGGTTTTTGCAAAACTCTAAAACAGTTCAAATGAATGAGTTGGATTAACATATATCCCAGGTTTATCATATTAACATCATTGATTAAAAAGGGAAAAAATTAGTGAACTAATCTAGTCAATAGGAAACCAATCTCAGGTTATACTACATGAAGCATAAATACATTTAGTTAAACAACTCATCAAATCCTATCTACACCACCCAAACCAAATTTCGAGTGCCAAAAGCTTATCTAACATGTAACATGGTATGTGGGTTAATTTTAATTGAAAGAACATAATCAGGAAAAAGGGGATTAAATCATTTCAAAACTGAACTGGGAAACAGTATCTTAGTGTATCAGGATTTCCACTATTCTACAACATTTCGAACCAAACACTATCCAAAACAAAAATAACTTAAATAGCATAGTGTAACAGAGATTAAACGTGATCATTAGGATCTAAATGAGCATTAAACAACATTTTACAATCATTTAAAAATGATTTAAACAACCAACACACACTGCACACGCACGAGCCTACACGAACTCGCATGATCAGTGCACGTGCCTGTACGCACCCGACACGCATCCTTAGGACACGAAACTTCGGGGGTGACACGACAGTTACTGCCCCTTGCTTCACGTCCAATGGCACGTGCCCAAGTGTCCTGTATGAGTCGCACGACCCTGCGGGTAGCAGGACAGTGCGCCCAGGCGCGCGCGACCGTGTCCGCGAGTCCATTTCGACTCGGACACGACCCAAATCCAACTCAGTCAAGCACAGTCGCGTAAGCGACAACAAAATAAGAATTTTCATTCAAACATAATTCAAAAACAGTAAAGAAAATCCTATTGAGGCATTAGGTCGAACACTTGCGACCATGGTCTGATACGTGTCCGATATGGACACGTATCGGACACGAACCCTAGCAATGCCTATACCAACAGAGAGAGGGAACCTAGGGCTTCCTAACCAT
This sequence comes from Iris pallida, assembly GCA_029216955.1. Taxonomy (NCBI): domain Eukaryota; kingdom Viridiplantae; phylum Streptophyta; class Magnoliopsida; order Asparagales; family Iridaceae; genus Iris; species Iris pallida. The sequence continues at coordinate 980,793 of JANAVB010037217.1, read as the reverse complement.
GCAAGGAAATCGAGATTTGGTGGAGGGAATGGAAGGTTACCTAGGTGTGTTCCTTCACAAGGAAAAGCCCCAAAAATAAGATCTCCTCTTGCTAGCCAATGGCTCCAAATTGGCCCAAACCTGAGATTATCCTCCATGAACAGTAGGGGAATGAAATTTAGATCACTATGGAAGAAGTCTCAATGAAAATAGACCATTAATGAATAAACTATGAAGAAATTTCAAGAAAACAAACCTTGTTCTTAGAATGGTGGAAGAGTGGAAAGAGGCACAAGTTTCAAGAGAGATTTTATAGGGATAGGTGCCCTATGTGGCTGTCATCAATGCTAGGTTTAGGGTTTTGGAGAATCAATCTAAGGGCTCTCATCCCATCTAGTTATTCAAGGGTCAATCAAGGTCCCCCTTAATCAAGTTGCAACCTAGTCATTCTAACTAGTCATGACTAACCATGACCAATTTAATTTCTAACTTAGTCTAACCATGACTAACTAGGAATAACCTAGGTTAGGTCAATTCTAGGTTGGGGCTACTAACAATCACATGGCAATTAATTAAATAATATTAAACCACACCATTTAATATAATATACATTAAATCCAAATAATTATAATAATTTCAAATAAAATCAAGATAACCAAATACCCTCAGGCTAAATGTAATAACAAAATCTCTACCCACATGGTTAGGCTCTTGGGCAGACAGTCACTACGGCTTCACTAGCTGCACACCAAATCACAAGTCATGATTTAAATAGTTTTAAAAATTATTAAAAATCACCAAAAATCATATTAAAATTTTAAATACCATAATTAAATATATTAAATACAAAATTTTAAAATTACCCTCATCTGGAAAATTGGGTGTTACAATCCTACCCACCTTATAAAAATTTCGTCCTCGAAATTAAGATGGTAGCAGTCTCTCTAGGTCAAACACCCCACAATCAAAGTCTCAAACATACCGTCAGATAATCATATGCGTCTGTCCATAATTATGATACTCAGAATCTTCGTCATGCTAGTGAGCAAGGCTACAATAATCACAGAGTCCTCGACTAAGGCATATACCTCTAGAATCATGGTATTTAAAATTTTTGCTTTGTCGCATGCTTGGCAGCAAAAACCTTAAATTCCCACACCCGAGAAATACGTCCTAAATCTGACTATATATCCTCACTATGCCAGCTAACACAACTTATCGAAGATTCTAGATTCCATAACTGGGTGACCTAGCCATATGATTAATCTCAGAAGGAAATCAAATATAATCACAAGAACAACAGGACAGAGTTAATCAACTAACAAGGAACAGAAGGAATCAAAATTTCAAGGTAGTATGAGAGGCAATTGCAGAATTTGAGTCAAAAGAACAGAACCTGCAACTAGATCTCTACTGGCCTGAACATCCTCGACTGTCCTGGCGAAAGCTCACCCTCGTTGGCCTCCTCTGGCCTGCTGCTGATGCTGCATATACCTCTGCTGCTGAGTCGGTAAAGGTAATCCCGTCTGCTGGTCTATCGGAGCCCTAGCTCCAGCTCCCTGAACTGTCTGTCCTGATGACTCGGGACACTCTCTCAGACGATGATCGGATCCTCCGCAAAGTAAACATCTGCCCAACCTCTTCCGACATTCGCCCCAACCATGCCCTGGTCTCTTACAGAAGGGACAAATAATAACTAGCTGCTGCTCCGAGGCCTGCGACTGAATCTGTGGCTGCTGTGTCTGCTGAAAGGGTACACGGTCCTGAAACTGCCGCTGCTGAAGGTAGACCCTCGGCTGCTGGAACTGCTGCTGGAAATGCTGCTGAAACTGCTGCTGTAACTGCAGAGGTAGCACCTGCTGCTGAATCTGTAGGTGGGGCCTCTTGGCTGGGCCCGCACTACCACTGGCTCCCTGAGTATCTAGCCTCCTCTTCTCCTTCAGTCCAAGATCGTCCTCCGCTGTCATGGCTCCTACTAGAATCTGCTCGAAAGTGGCGTCGCGGTCGCTCTTGGTATACGACTTGATTTCCCTGATCAAACCCCTGCGGAACTTCCTCGCCTTCCCGACCTCGATAAGATCCTCGATGAATCTGCTCAAACGGCTGAACTCTCCAGCATACTCCTCAACGGTCTGGTTTCCCTGAACCAAACTCTCGAACTGCGCCTCCAGAGCACGGAGAGCTGTATCAGGAAAGAATTTCTCCTTGAATAGTTTCTTGAATGCTGCCCAAGTCTGACCAGCTGTACCAACCCTCGGGTCCGTCTGGTACCAAGTACGGGCCAAGTCCTACATCTGACTGGCGGCTGCCTCGATCTGCAATCCTGCTGATATCTGTGCTAATCTGAATATCTCCTCAATGTGCTCTATCCAATCGTCAGCGTATATGATCCCTCTGTACCCTTGAAATCTCGGGGTCCCATCTTCTTGAAGGAATGGATGTCTGGAGTCCTCGGCTGATACGGCTGCATCTGGCCTCCCTGTGGCTGAGCAGCCACTAGCTCTACTGTCGTTCTGACTAACTGATGAGTATCATGCATGCTCTGTCGGATATCAGCAGACTAGCTCTGCTGTATCTGTCGCTGAGACTCCAAGAACTGCTGAAAAAGGGCAAACATCTGAGCCGCATCCACTGTCCCTGAAGGTAACTGCTGCTGGAACATATCTGGGATGACGGGAGAAGACCTTCGGATAGGTGGAGGTGCACTCCCAAAAGCTACAGAAGCTCCTATGTGAGCAGAAATAGGGGGTACTGTGGTCCCAGCATCCACAATCGGGTGAGGGGTGGTAGGCCTCTCACTAGTGTCTGCTGAGCCAGAGCGATACGATCGTGTCTCAGTCACCATCCTGGAGACAGATCAAACAAGGAATCAATACTGAGATAGAATCGATAATTCAAGGGAGGACAGTTATCCAAGGAAGCAAATTTCAACAGGAATTTAGATGGCAGGAATCCAGTTAGAGTTTTTTCTAATGTGATTGAATACCTCGAAAATAACTCCTAATCCTACCGCAGGTTGTAGTGGTACTCTAGTTCGAATACCACTACACAACTCGACCTGCATAGGCCACCACTAAAAACGTGTCACGACCCGTACCCGCCGTGAGGGTACGAGTACGTAACAGCGCACAGCCTACGCCGCAGTGTCGGCGGTAGAACGCTGTTCTAGGTCATGAACTATAACTAGCTAACATGTAATACTCTCCAAAAGCAGTCCAACACAGAGGTACAACAGAAGAATAACAATCTCAACATCTACCAGTCCAAAAACTCTAAGAATATACAACTCAGGAAATAAACAACCGCTATACATGAAAATAGAACAGGCTAAGCTATCTACACTAAGCAAGGGTGCCATCCTCAGTAGCTGCCTGAACCTCCCCGGGGGTCCAGGTCGCGAGTGTCATCTAGGCAAGCTCCAAAGTAAGGGGTGCAGGGTTCCTCATCATCATCTGTAAAATTTTCAACAGGTCCAGTCAGGACGGGAGCGAGCACAATACATCTCACGCAGATCATAACAGGTTAGAAAAATATAAACATGCAAGAGAGTACGATACATGAAACTGAAAGAAGATACATGATGTAAACAGGAAGGGAACTGTAATAGAAATATCTACTATAAGTAGAGAGCTACCAGTGACTAGTGATTTAGAGTACAAAGTCGACATGTGAACGGCTTGATTTGCACATGGCTATACTAAAGAGGTGTATATGGCTATTCTACTTTGGAATTGTTCACATGACTATTTATACTCCCCCAAGCCCCCAATCAATACACAAAGATCTAGACAGGTTATGTTACGCACATGATTTTCACATGAAGCCCATAGATGGGTATACATGAAGTATTCACGAGGCTCAGAGAACTGAGTGCACCTGAATTCCACACGAAGGCCCACGAAGGGTGCACATGAAGTATAGGTTATACATGAGATTCATGAAAAACACGACCGATCATGATAGCACATGAGAGTACACAAGCAAGCACGAACGAGCATGAAGCACATGATAAACATGGATAACAGGAGAGCGAGGAATACACGATGTACAAGAAACACATGGCACAATGTATCCGATGCTCCCGAGGGGGATAACATCTCAAGCAAGGATCCATATAGTATCAATCCGTGATAATGTCGTGATAGCATCAAATAAGGTAAACTAAAGCAGGAATATAATTCTAAGCAAGTTATGAAATGATCAGAGAATGTACTCGCCTGGTATCTGAATAGCTGTAAAAATGTACTGTCCGAGATGAGGTACCTGACTCCTAGTTAGAGCAACACAAGTCACAACAAGCCCAGAATGGTAAATAGATGCACTACTATGAGTTCTACATAAATCTAGGTCGATTTAGGCCAAGTCAACTCTTGGTCAACTTCAGTCAACTATACCAGTCAAACTAGGTCAACTATGGTCAAGATAGTCTAGACTCAACTATCTAGGTCTAACAAGTCTAATCAGCCTATTCTAGCAGCACACATCACATCACAAGCCTTATAAGTCTATCACACACAAATCACATGTGTGCATATATATGCCATATATACATATAGACATATATTACATGAACCTCACATATATATATACATGAATATAGGCTTACACCGATTCGATATCCGAGATGACATGGCAGGTCAAGGTCAAATACCCTCTCCGTCCCGTCCCGGCTAGGTGAATGAATCTCTCTTTTCAGGAAGGGCTGGTCTAATTCCCGGAAGGGAAGTGGAGAAAGACCTATACAACAATGTATATATATAGAGCATATATAACTATAGGTGAAACTCTATCTACCACAATAACACTTTTTGCCATATATAGCATATATACATACAGAGGGATATAGAGAAGAGCATGCAAGGGGGTTCATATGTATTAGTGAGAGTGTAGGGTGCACAGAAATCTCAGGTTTTGTACATGTGTAGGAATCTCATGAAATGGTTGAAATTATATGTAGTGTGTGTCTAGGTAGAACCTGTGTTAACAGCCAATTTAACTCTCAGATTTCTAACATATAATTACAGTTCAATTTTAAGGATAGAAGCAATGCAATAAAAGGGAAATTTAGTTGGCATGAAGGAATTATCAATGATGAACATTGTATTCTAGGGTCACTGTCATGACAGTAAAAGTTATTATATATGCAAGAGAGGTACACAAGTGTATGGGTGTGTGTCTTATGAATGTCACAATATGCTAAGTGTGTGCATTGACAGGAAGGGAAGGAAATTCAGTTAACCAGTGGTTCAAACTCATCTCCATACCATAACAGCTACACTAACCATGAAACTCTGTTACAGAAATTAAGAACTCAGTTTAGTGCAATAAATTCCTGAAAATGGAAACACATAGCAATGAGGGAAATATTGAACTAATGACAACCCCACATTTCAGTTGGCAATGAACTGGAAAACAGGGTTAACTTAATACAGTGCATTGACATGAAGGAAGAGGAAAGGAATTTCAGTTCAAGTGACAACAGTCCAACAAAGTCCATTTCCAGGTTAAGAAAAACTGGGAACACAAGGTCCCCATCTCAGTTTGACAAAGTGAAATAACAGTTATAACATCAACCCCCAATTCTCAGGTTTAAGAGATTATTCTCAGGTTAAACCAATGACAGGGAAAACATAATAGGGGGTGGGTGTAATCAAATTTCAGTTTACAGTCAGGAAAAAACATTCAGTTTACAGTCCAAATTCAAATTTCAGTTTTAAACACCACATTCCAACACCAAGCTCAAACTCATACATATGCAAAATACATTCATATATACAGCCTAGTTAGTTTAAATTGAACCAATCATTGAGGAAAAACCTAACTAACATGCTAATCTCAGTTTATGCATAGGAAAAACTAATTTAATGTGAATGAACATCATTCCCAGGTTTGAAGAAATCACATTGAAATCAAAGAAAAGGAAATCAGTTAAGGGATCTAAGAGTTTAACTAAACCTCCATTTCACAGTTTAAAAAAAAAAGGAAGAAGAATGATCTCAGGTTCTTAACAGCACCCAAACTCAGTTATCACATTTCAGTATCAGGAGTAACCCAGGTTTGAAGAAAACAACCCTTGCAATCAATGAAGAGGAATCAATCCAGACTTATAACTCAGGTTTTTAACAGAGAATCACACAGTTAATGCAAGGGAAATCGATTAACAGTGTAGATTCATTTCCAGGTTTTTGCAAAACTCTAAAACAATTCAAATGAATGAGTTGGATTAACATATATCCCAGGTTTATCATATTAACATCATTGATTAAAAAGGGAAAAAATCAGTGAACTAATCTAGTCAATAGGAAACCAATCTCAGGTTATACTACATGAAGCATAAATCCATTTAGTTAAATAACTCATCAAATCCTATCTACACCACCCAAACCAAATTTCGAGTGCCAAAAGCTTATCTAACATGTAACATGGTATGTGGGTTAATTTTAATTGAAAGAACATAATCAGGAAAAAGGGGATTAAATCATTTCAAAACTGAACTGGGAAACAGTATCTTAGTGTATCAGGATTTCCACTATTCTACAACATTTCGAACCAAACACTATCCAAAACCAAAATAACTTAAATAGCATAGTGTAACAGAGATTAAACGTGATCATTAGGATCTAAATGAGCATTAAACAACATTTTACAATTATTTAAAAATGATTTAAACAACCAACACACACTGCACACGCACGAGCCTGCACGAACTCGCATGATCAGTGCACGTGCCTGTACGCACCCGACACGCATCCTTAGGACACGAAACTTTGGGGGTGACACGACAGTCACTGCCCCTTGCTTCACGTCCAATGGCACGTGCCCAAGTGTCCTGTATGAGTCGCACGACCCTGCGGGTAGCAGGACAGTGCGCCCAGGCGCGCGCGACCGTGTCCGCGAGTCCATTTTGACTCGGACACGACCCAAATCCAACTAAGTCAAGCACAGTCGTGTAAGCGACAACAAAATAAGAATTTTTATTCAAACACAATTCAAAAACAATGAAGAAAATCCTATTGAGGCATTAGGTCGAACACTTGCGACCATGGTCTGATACGTGTCCGATATGGACACGTATCGGACACGAACCCTAGCAATGCCTATACCAACAGAGAGAGGGAACCTAGGGCTTCCTAACCATACAAGGAAATTGAGATTTGGTGGAGGGAATGGAAGGTTACCTAGGTGTGTTCCTTCACAAGGAAAAGCCCCAAAAATGAGATCTCCTCTAGCTAGCCAATGGCTCCAAATTGGCCGAAACCTGAGATTATCCTCCATGAACAGTAGGGGAATGAAATTTAGATCACTATGGAAGAAGTCTCAATGAAAATGGACCATTAATGAATAAACTATGAAGAAATTTCAAGAAAACAAACCTTGTTCTTAGAATGGTGGAAGAGTGGAAAGAGGCACAAGTTTCAAGAGAGATTTTATAGGGATAGGTGCCCTATGTGGCTGTCATCAATGCTAGGTTTAGGGTTTTGGAGAATCAATCTAAGGGCTCTCATTCCATCTAGTTATTCAAGGGTCAATCAAGGTCCCCCTTAATCAAGTTGCAACCTAGTCATTCTAACTAGTCATGACTAACCATGACCAATTTAATTTCTAACTTAGTCTAACCATGACTAACTAGGACTAACCTAGGTTAGGTCAATTCTAGGTTGGGGCTACTAACAATCACATAGCAATTTATTAAATAATATTAAACCACACCATTTAATATAATATACATTAAATCCAAATAATTATAATAATTTCAAATAAAATCAAGATAACCAAATACCCTCAGGCTAAATGTAATAACAAAATCTCTACCCACATGGTTAGGCTCTAGGGCAGGCAGTCACTACGGCTTCACTAGCTGCACACCAAATCACAAGTCATGATTTAAATAGTTTTAAAAATTATTAAAAATCACCAAAAATCATATTAAAATTTTAAATACCATAATCAAATATATTAAATACAAAATTTCAAAATTATCCTCATCTGAAAAACTGGGTGTTATACGAAGACTCTGATCAAACCATCTTTTCTACTAGCTCATCTTCTATATTAAGAGAAATGTCAGCTTACATGACGAATGAAGAGCAAGATGCTTCCAGTTCTGCTAGCAAAGAGCATATAATCGCTACTCTAGAGGCCAGTCTTAAAGCCATGGCTGACATGGTTACAGAGATGCATGCAGCAATCATGGCACAACATGTTGTTCCACTGGTTGTAAACCCTGTTCCAACCCAAGAACACGCAGTAGGTTCCGTGCCTATTAATATTGGTCATAGAATACAGCCTCTTTCAAACACTACCATCCTGGACATCATGCACCTTCAAGCACAGGCTACTCCAAGTCATTTTGTGCTGGGAGTGGTGCTTATTATGCAGTGCCACTTATAAATCCTTTGAATCAGTCTGTGGCTCCTTAGGCATCAGGAGGCCCTCTCGAGGCAGTTAAGCTTCTATGAAATTAGTTTGAAGCTTGTAAATGGAGGGCTTACAGAAATTAGGGATCAAGCAACCCTATCCCACAGAGTGGAAGAAAGTTCCATTCCCGCCTAAATACAAGTCGTCGACCATAATGCTATTCGACGACAGCAAATCACCGAGTCAGTATATCAATTACTTTGAGACGATGACTGACCATCTTTAACAAAATGATACTCTACTTACCAGAGTCTTCGTCGGATGCTTAGCCGGTATTGCTTATGAATGGTACCGAAGTCTGCTAGATAGTTACATAACATCCTTCGTAGCATTGAACAAAAGTTCTTAGAAAGATTCTATGAAGGGACTTACGACATAACTATGTCCGCCCTTACCAAAATCAAGTAGAAGCGCAATAAAACAGCTGAACGTTTCATTGAGCGCTTTCGACGAAAGGCACTCAAAATGCCTCTAGGTACTCCTGACACATTGACGATAGATACATATAAATCAAACTTGTTACCTATCGTCAGCATGTGGACGGGACCTACACAATTTTAAGATTGGGGTGCCTTTATAGTAAGTGCCAGAGCAGCCAAAGATAGTGCTGAAAAGTTCAAGCAACTAGGCATTCCGATGTCTAATCTTGATAAAGATAAACATCTCGCTACCAACAGCGGTAGTCACCAAAACAATCGCAAAGGCAAAGAAGCCTTAGCCATTAACGTAGGTCAGTCAACACCTACAACAACAGAACCTCCACAGAGGGCTGCACTGCGACCCAAGAAAGAGTATTCCTTCGACAACGACGATTTTATGAGCATCTTCGATTGCTTGATCAAAATCAATAAACTTCAACTGTCAGAAATCAAACGGCCAGATGAAGTCGATAAGATTGATAATCCTAAATATTACGTGTATCACAGGTTTTTGGAACATCCAACCAGGACATGCTATGTGCTTAAAGAAAAGATCCAAGAGTTAATTAATGCCAAAGCAATCACCCTCCGAAAGGATGAGAAGACGGTGACAATTAATGTATCTCTTTACAATTCGAAGATTTTGCTCCTCAGTTAGTTTCCAATGGTGTTGTCCCGAGAAGGCAACTATAGAGATTGTCAACCTCCCGATCGCACGAATTGATAGTTTGGTTCTACTGTCAACAACCAAAGGCGAGATCATGTGGATCCATCTAGACCTCGTTGGTGAATTCGAACAGACGACATATGTTCTTTCTATCAAATCTAAGAAGCCAGCCAAGAACAAATCATGCAATATGACTCGTCGGTCTCGTCGGCGCTCTGGCAGCTCATGTCGGAACCCAGTACTCTGTCATAGTGATAGGTTAGGAGCTGGTCTACCCTAAGAACAACCTACATACGTGTCTGAGATACTCTGTACAAGCGGACACCAATGTTGACATTCGGGACTGGCGATTCTCGTTCATAGACTACGCGGTCTACGGGATCCTACCTGAAGACCCGAAGGAAGCTACTTCTATCAAGAGGCGCTCTTCTGGTTCTTCTATGACACAGCTACCAAAATATTATATATTTATTCCTACGACAGATTTCTCCTTTGATTTCTATCTAATACTGAAGCAAAATAAGCACTCCAAGAGGCGCATGATGGTACCTACGGAGCTCATCAACCTGGTCCCAAGTTGTAGGACCGACTACGTTACATGGGCTACTACTGGCCTACTATGATGGCAGATGCCGTAGAGTATGCTAAGAAGTGCCAGGTATGTCAATTGCATGCTGACTTCATTCACCAACCTTCTGAGTTCCTACACCCTACTACGACTGCCTGGCCATTTGAAGCATGGGGAATGGATATCATTGGGCCAATCAGCCCTCCATCCTCCAAAGGACACCAGTTCATCCTCGCCATCACCGATAACTTTTCTAAGTGGGCAAAAATAGTACTACTGGCTAAGGTGAAAACCTTAAACGTGATCAGCTTTATTAAGCACCATGTTATTTACCGCTTCAAAATTCCTCGAAGGATTATCTATGACAATGGCCCTCAGTTTGTGAGCTATGCATTCCATCAGTTCTGTGATAAGAATCAGATACAAAATGTAGCATAAATGGCCTACAATCCTGCAGCAAATGGGCTAGCTGAAGCATTCAATAAGACGATTGTCAAGCTGCTCAAGAAAGTCGTATCTTCCAATAAGCACGACTGGAATGAGAAATCCAACGAATGTCTATGGACTTACCATACCAACATTCGGACACCCACAGGCAACGCACCATTCTATCTTGTCTATGGGAGTGAGGCAGTACTCCTTCTAGAGATCCAGATTCCGTCTCTAAGGGTAGCTATCACCAAGCAGCAGACAGACGAAGACAATCAACGTCGTCGGCTACATGAGTTGGAAGAGTTAGACGAGAGGCGCTTATTGGCTCAACAACGTATCGAACTCTGTCAAGCTTGGATTTCCAGAGCTTTCAACAAAAAGGTCCGAAAAAGAACATTTCAAGTGGGTGACCTCATTTTATCAGTTCAGAGATCAATGGTGATGACCCACAAGACAGCTAGAAAGTTTGAGTCTAAGTGGGAAGGACCGTTCGTCATAAAGACGGTCTACTCCGATGGTGCTTACCGGCTGGCCAAACCTAACGGTGATTTGCTAATGATGCCAATCAATAGCAAATTCCTGAATAAGTACTATGCCTAAGGTCTAAATTGACATATATTTCCACATCCCCCTTGGGTGTTTTCTATTAACGAATTCATCATTTCCTTATTTCCCATGTAGAAAACATTTCATGTCCATATTACCTCTGAGTTATTTTTCTATACCCTAACGAAGTTCATGCCTACCATGTCCATATTACGTCTGAGTAGACATGTCTTCCATGACAAACCTATTGTTGTCATAATCATCTATAGAACATTTTACATCCGTACTACCTCTGAGTCATTCTACACATCTGGAGAATTTATTCTTACCATGTCCACATAATCTCTGAATAAGGAACATTCTACCACAAAAATTTCGTGTTTACCATGTCCATACCACCTCTGAGTAAATACCTCATCCCCAGCGGAGTTACCTACATCCTGTCATGATAAGACTACCTCTGAGGGAATTATCACTGCGATAAAAAGTTTATAGTAAATTGACAAGTAAAGAAACAAAACTAAAATTTTCATTCATAAAAAGGAAAGTTTTTCTCTTTACTACAAAAAAAGCCCCCTAAAAGAGTGGAACAAGAGGACGAAAGACATCAATATTGCGATCTAAGACGACCGGTGCATAAGTTCATCAAGTCAGCTTCTCAAAAAGGCAATATTTGGCCCAACCAACTCTTTCGCTCGGCGCTCTACCTCTTATCGTTTGGCGGCCTCATCGTCGAGCTGGGACAGGTTCTGGCATACGATGTCTAACTCTGCCTAACTAACACTGATACTCTCCTTCTCCCGAGCTAAGGTCTCAGATCGGTGGCGAAGGAGGCTCTGCTGGTCTTTTGACTTCTCCAGCTCACTCTGGACAATCCTGTGAGCCAGAGCCTCTTCCAACTGTCGAATCTATTCCTGAAAGGTTTCGTAATGTTCTTCTATGGTTGTTTGATGGCAGACTTGAACTTCTTCAGCATTGATCACCTCTTCAATCTCTGCTTCAACCTCGGCAATACTGTGAGCCAGAGCCTGACGTCTTTATTAGTGCTGGGAAAGTTCAGCGACCATTTTCTCTAGTTCCGTGTCCGCAAGAGACGAAAGGCTGCGCTCAAGGCCTTGAAGCTCCAAGATTATGGCTTCTAATTCTGCCAGAGAAGCCACTATTGTAATACCCCACTCCATACGGTACATTACGATGAGTCGTTGACTCGAAGAGTTCTGTTAACCCGATGAAGTATCGATGTGAATTGATACAAGAGTTACGTTGACCCGAAAGAAAGCTTTGAGTCAAATCGAATCTATAAATTGAAGCGATGCGAGGCATAAGTCAAAAAGATATTGATTTTAGTTGACTTTGTGTGCAGGCTATGCTTTTATGCTGAAGTATAAGAGGTCGGCATTTTGCCTTATTTGCAAAGGTGTCTGCAAAACCAAATTGTCACCTTGCAACGAACTAAGACATGAGCACGGTAGGCCGAATCAGTCGAATAGTTCAATGGAATGTCCAAGTCAAAAGAGTTAGCTGTGCAACAAAGTTATGGAATCGAGCTGCATCAGCTCAGCAAAACGACAAGGCATATCAACTTAAGGTGAGCGGGTTCATGACTCTTCTCCATACTCATTCACGTCTAATAACATGTACCCTAGTATGTGTATGTTGCTATCGAGTTAATGAGCATGGCTCGAATCGAGTAAAGGTCTTAGTGTGTGTCAAATATTAAGATAGAACATCGAACATTGAACAATTGAGGCGGTGTGCATCAAATGCACGAGTCACGATAGGATAAATTGATTGTAGAACATTGAAAGGCAATATCGAGATGTGCATCACATACACGACTCCGAGAACATTGAATACTAGGCCTAGAACATTGATTATGGCGTTAAGCGTGCCCTTGCGCACAGAAGCTACACGAATGACTAAGTAAACGAAATGGACAAGTCGTGGTACAATGCTACGAAACCTGTCGTGACATTAAAAAATATATTTCGTACATCGAAGTATGCAGTTGTGGCACAGATGCCACAGAACTACCGTTATATAAACAACTTATGAATGGAATACGTTGAGTATAATATCGGGAAGTCTAAGCCATTGGGGCATCGTGCATCATTATGGATATGTAGGGGCATAATGCCGATAAGAATAGAGATAAGCAAACATGTTTGGTTGTATGAAACTCAGGCACGTATTGCATGGTCAATGGACTCAGATGGCCCGTATATGGGTACGGCTTCCCTCGAACGATTACGACCGGGGCACCGGAATCGTTCGGTCTAGGAAAGAGTTATGTTTGGTATTTATGGTGCACTTCATTAGGACGGGTTGCGATGGGCTAATGTTGTAATAAGCTATGATGTCAGTAAGTTTGGGATCCTTCGGATACTGGGCTAGCAACCCGTACTAGAGCGATCGTATGTTTACACGTTTAGATGCCAAGTCTATTTCGGCGCAAAACGTTGTGACCTTCATATAGATAGGGCTGATGGACTGAGATTAGAATTAGGTGCAGGTACAGAGCCTTCCACTTTTATGCATATGTCTAAGTATGTTTGGTTGGTTGTGTGATTTTTTGGTTGCTTATGCGAATTTCTAACAACTGCAGGCTAGACAAAACGAGATGAAGACATGCACGATCACTATGCTTATGTTCATATTATCTTTAACTATATTTGTTGTAGGGACACGGTATTGGACACAATTATGATTCAGTTGCTATCGATAATTGCTTGAATATTGCTATGAAACTGATCCAAGGCTAAATAGAAAGATCACCAAATAAAGATGCATGCTTCACTTAAATTACTTAGTGTTGGATTACTCGAGTGGGTCTTGATCAGTACAGCAAGGATAAAAGTACTAATCAACCACTAGTTTGCTAACATGTTCAGGATATATTCAGGCTCAGGGCGGGGCTTGGCTTGGACGCGCCGAGGCATGGAGTACTTAGTGTTTCGAGACGAGCTACCGCATTGGCGTTCGGACTTACAACATGGAGATGTTCGGCCGAAGACTACTTGTTCGCTATAAAGAGGCATAATTTATAGAACAATATAATCCTTTATGAGCTAGAGAGATCATGGGCGTTGTAACCAGTTGGCATATTCAGTTGGGCAATTCAAAGCCTTTGTAATTATCAGTTCATTATTAATAAAAGAGATTCTTATTGTATACTCCGTTTCCTCCCACTGCTTATGCTATCAACTTGAGATAAACTTATGTGAACCTGTTATCTTACCTTGCACGAGTGCAACTCCAGGCTCGTGCGGCATCACGCCCAGCGATGACGATAATTCGGATAAAATCTAGCAAGGACGAGCGATTTCGCAGGTCAGGGCGTGACAAGTTGGTATCAGAGCGGTTCCATCCTCTGGACCGTGAACAAATGTCTTTGACCCTCAGTTGCTTCGCTATCGAAATCAGTTGACTCTAAGTTGTTTCCACAACCGCATGGCTCATGGATCTATTTGATGCTACATTGGATGTTCTATACAATAAGTCTATATTATGTTGTGTATGTCTGCCACAAGTATGTCCTGACTATCACACTATCTACGAGTGCCATCAGAGAACGTTGGTTGCACGAAGTCCAACGAATGACAAAATGTTGGTTGCCCGAAATACAATAAAGTTGTTAGTCTTTGGTTGCACGGAGTACAACGAATATGGGGATGTTGGTTGCACGAAATGCAATAAGATGTGTATTATTGGTCGTACGAAGTGCGAAGAGCTACGTGTTGTTGGTTGCACGGAGTACAAGGAGTCAATATATGAGACGATGCATGTTATGTGGCTATGTGAATGGATAGCAAAGGTATTGAACGGGATTGAGTAATGACCTTGAGTATCGGAAATGAGTTGTTGCATGAGTTGCAACGAATAGGATTAAAAAATTGTAATACCCCAGTCCCAATATACGTAGGACTAAGTACGTAGACATGCCAGCTGTATTCATACGAATATGTAGGTCTCGTATGAATACATAAGCTGTAAAATGCAGTAATCTAAGACAAACTAAATCTCATCCACAATAAAAAGAATAAAAATATAAATATCAACTCGAATATTTATGATACAATCGTTGGGCGGAGACAAAGTCCACTACCAACTATCCCAATGAAAGAAATATACAATAAATCGAGCGATAAAAATAGCAAGACGAACCAAGCGCAATTGTCTTCGAAGAAATGGAGAAGACCACGACCTTGGCTAGAATACCTGCGGAAAACATGAACACACACCTAGGGAAAAACTAGGTCCTCAGAGGGACGTAACAAGATATATAAAAACAATACCATGATGAACTGTAAATGATACATGATAAAGAAAAGACCACATGCTCCAACACAATGGAACCTAACCATCTAGGTGTAATGCAAGTCAAAAACTATACTGGAACGTATAAGTGGGTAGGAATAAAGCATAGCATCTACTAGAGGCTTTCGCATGAACTAGTATACGTCTCTGACCGTATCTGACGACGTGGTCAGGGCCGTGCAATGGATATATCCCCTAATTCATACTTTGTATCGCTAGCATACCTCCTGACCGTATCTGACGTCATGGTCAGGGCCGTGGAAAGGATATATCCTCTAGCGACACACCCATAACAGGGAAACCATGAACCCATAACTGGGCAATCTAGAAGGCTTTGGGCTAGCTCATACGTTCCAGTAGTTTTCCTCGCCCATGTATCACATAAGTCATATCCATGTCTTGGCGATCCATATCTCTATGCAAGTTGCTATCTAGACTCCGCTAATCCATAAATGAACCGACACACGAACCGCCCGTATCGGTAGCAAGTCGAATACGTAGGTTCGTGTCGACTCAATGGTCCTCACTCATGTGTCGTGTATGAGACGTGTCAACAAGTCAAAGAAGTTATGAGGCATAACTTCAATACAACGGAAAAGTCCGCTACCACATATGGTCCACACACACACACACACGCACACACACAAACATCGATATACATATCGATGGCACCCAAGTCATACTTGGACATACTCTTACTAATGTAAAAATACTAGCAACATATAAAATATCATGAATCAAATGTAAGTACAAGATGGCAAGGTATCTTGCCTGGTGGGTCGCCTGGTGTGCTGCGATGATCAAGGTAGCATGAACTGCGACTTCGGTGCAATAACTATACAAGGTGATCTCGGGTGGTGGCACGGTCAGTTCCATCGGGTCCAGGACGGTCAAATTAGTTAAGGTCGACATAGGGTAGTCTCGATTTGGCGAAGGAATAGGAATGATGGGCTTGGATACGGACAAGGTTCGATAATAGAAGGAAATTGTGTAAAACAAATACTTATACTATTTCAGAAAAATTATTTTATAATATTTGATGGAAACTTTTAGATAATTACTAAAAAAATATATAGGGGAGAAAAATATTTTAAGGCAAAACTCTAAATTGTTAAAATAGGATTTCGAGGTAGAAAATATATACAGCTTTTATAAATGGCTAACAATATAGTAATACATCAAATACAAAATTTGAAATTGCATATGGTCACCAACCCCATACATTTGTTTAATCATTTTGAAAACTGTATCTAGTAAAATAGTTTAAACAATTACTTGAAGTCACAAAGAATTATTACAAGACTTCTAGACTATAATAAACATATGGAAACCAAATATTTAAAAAAAAACCTATAATATTTAAAATTATTTATCCTATATATTTTGTTTGGTAGTAACAAAATGTTAGAGTAAGCACACCCTCTTAATAACAAAACATTTATCATAAAATATGATAAACAAAAATAACAAAATAATAATAATAATAAATAACAGATAAAAGAAAAGAAGAAATTAATAATAATAATAATAATAATAATATTAATAATAATAACTAATAAAAGAAAACAAAAAATATAAAAAATGAATGGATGCTGTGCTGGCGCTGCTAACTCCATAGAAAGGAGGAGAGAGAGGCAGAAAGGAAGGGGAAGGAAAGAGATCGGAGAAAGGGTTGGGCTCGGTCGTCGGAAGAGAGGGAGAAGAAGGCGAAGAGGGTTCGAGAGGCAGGAGAAGCCGCGGGAGAGTGAAGGTGGAGGCGGGCGGAGGAGTCTGCGGTGGCTGGGAAAGGGTTTCGTCGGAGCTCCTGGCTCGGTGGCGCGGATCGGGAGGGAGTCACCGCCGGCTGGAGGCGGGGAATCGGGCGGAGGGAGATGCGGCATGGTTTGGGAGAGTCGGTGGAGCTTCCCCGGACCAGAGCTGGTGCTCCGCGGGGGCAGAGGCTCACCGGCGACTGCGGGATGCGCCGGCGGCGCAGGGGAGACTGTGCGGAGGGAGGCGGCTGCGCGGCGGATGAAGGCCAGGGCAGTGACGGAGCGAGGGTTCGGCTGTGGCGAGATGGGATATATGGCTCGGCGGTTATGGGAGGTCGAAAAAGGGGCGGTCAAGGTGGCGAGCGGACGGGCGGCCGGCTCAGGTGAGTTTAGGGTTAGGGTTTCAAATTTTTGGGTTTGGGTTTGGAGATCAGCCATGGCGGGGTGGCCGGGGATGGTCTATTTTTCGGTGTCGGTAGGTGGTACTAGGAGGTTGACTGGTCGGGATGCGGTGTTTGCCAGACAGACTTGCGACGTCCGATCGGAACGAAGATGGTGGCAGAAGGATGCTGTGATGATGGTGGTTGTGCTGTGATGGTGGCGTGGTGCTGGTATGTAGTGGTGTCGGATGGGTCGGCCAGGACGGTTGGGTGTGGTGGTAGAGAACGGCGAGGTAGTGGTGAGACGCGGAGATGACGGAGGCTGTGGTCGGTGTTGACGGGAGTTGGAGAAGGCAGTGGTCAGGCGTTGGCGGACCATAGAGGAGATGGTCGGAAAAAGTTAGGATTAGGGTTAGGGTTTAGGTTTGGAAATTTGATGGTGTTGGGGATGTCGACACGAAAGGATAATTGTATTTGTAAAAAAGAATTGGAATAAGAATGAGGATGGACACAGACACGGTGCACGTAGATTTGGTTGTGGAATTTGTGGAGGGATATTATGGAGAAATATTGGAGGAGTACATGCCTATTTATAGGATGTGGGAATTCCCAATTGGATATGAATTAGGATTATTTAAAACCCAAACTAGATATTTTATAATTAATTTAAAATTACTCAAATTCAAATTCAAATCAAAATCTAATTTAAATCTAATTAATTTAATTTAAATTTTTAGTTTAAAATCAAATAGGATAAATCAAATTCAAATACTTAACTATTTTAAATAAGTCCAAGGATTTAAATCAAGATTTAAATGCCACAATAATTGTAAAATATTTTTCTAAAATACTAATAATATTAATTTCGAAAATAATAAATATTTTTAAATATCTTTTCGAATAATAAAATATTTATATTTAATAACTTCAAAAATAAAAATATATAATTTAATTCAATGTACACAAGGAATATAAAATAGTTTTCTAAATTACTACTAATAAATAAATAAAGTTATAAGATTTTGGTCATCTCAATAGACAACTTTAAGCAAAATACAAATACAATAATTATTATATATATTATTAAAAAATGTTTTTTTTAAAATATGTACGCTCGCACATATTCGCACGCGATGAGCAAAAAAAATAAATTTCGTGCACGACGCAAAATACGACTACGCGACGTACAATACAAAATTTTAAATCAGTACCAAAATTAAATAAAAAAATAGTAAAAATTTAGGGGTTTTACATCCTACCCAACTTAAAAGAATTTCGTCCTCGAAATTAAAATAAGTAGGGGGTTGAGAAGGTACATGGGTATATCGATAAGGCAACATAGTCGAATCATGGAGCGAGGTAAGGGAACGATGTTCAACACAAGCATGCTTTAGAAAATTGTGTTTTCGAAGATAAATCATGGATATGCTAGTTAAGGCAATAACATCACGATATCACGAATTTGAGAATAGTAATGAATAAAGAGAATAATTTAGGGTTTGGGAGATATAGGTCATAGGGCGGAAACGGGTTACTAGTCATCTAGATTAGGAGCACCACTACAAGGATAATTGTAATCACCCAAGTGATTAGGTGGTCACAATAATAGGTTTAGGGTCGAGGAAGGAACGAGTCGTTTAAGACGATGATAAAGTCACATTGAGTGATAATGGTCATAGGTGATAGGATAGCTAGAGGAAGTGATAGTATAACGCTTTCATCCTCCTAAAATAGGTGAGGGTGAAGCAATATAGAGTTCGAAGGAGGTGTTATCGAATACAAATACGTGATTCGAAAGACGATCGAATAATTTCAAGGGATTTGTCAAGGCAATCGTGGATGGGATTGTAAGGGCCAAGTTTAATTATGTCCCCATCCACGTAGACTAATAGACAAAAGCGAACCAAAGTGCACTTGGTTGATCAGACCATTATGCACCGGTTCTGATTAGACAATAGGCTAGTGAGCGCTCAATAGCATATGTCATGAACAAACTCGATAAAGAATAAGCTTGCAAAAACTAGGCTACATTAGCATCATTAGTCAAAACGATAAATACATAGGTACGAAAGATTAAGATTTAAAGAAGGTAGAATAATTCTAAGTCATACAGTCGTCCTATAGTCTTCTTGTCCAAGTTCTTGGTTGGCTAGACGGGTTAGGTCCTCTAGATTCTAGGATCCAAATAAGCTTGCTAATATAGGTCACTAGGTCAAGGGGTTGCTAGTTCGTAAGGTATTCTACCCAACTTAAAGAATTAAACTAATGGTGTTTTGGGACAACTAACTAGTAGGGTCAATCTCTAGCAAGCACGAAGGGAAGATAAGAATAGGGATGGAAGGAAGCAAGCAAGATGCAATTGATGAGTCAAACGGTAGATAATTCAAGGAAAGATGTCAAGTATGCGGATGAGTCCTAGACTTCTAATCCTATACACAGGCTTGCTTGGTACGGTAAAGTAACCAAACAATTTATCTCGACCTGTACGGGCCACCACAAAAACATGTAACGCCCTAGTCCCAATATATGTAGGACTAAGTACGTAGACATGCCAGCTGTATTCATACGAATATGTAGGTCTCGTATGAATACATAAGCTGTAAAATGCAGTAATCCAAGACAAACTAAATCTCATCCACAATGAAAAGAATAAAAATATAAATATCAACTCGAATATTTATGATACAATCGTTGGGCGGAGACAAGTCCACTACCAACTATCCCAATGAAAGAAATGTACAATAAATCGAGCGATAAAAATAGCAAGACGAACCAAGCGCAATTGTCTTTGAAGAAATGAAAAAGACCACGGCCTTGGCTAGAATACCTGCAGGAAAATATGAACACACACCTGGGGAAAAACCAGGTCCTCAGAGGGACGTAACAAGATACATAAAAATAATACCATGATGAACTGTAAATGATACATGATAAAGAAAAGACCACATGCTCCAACATAATGGAACCTAACCATCTAGGTGTAATACAAGTCAAAAACTATACTGGAACGTATAAGTGGGTAGGAATAAAGCATAGCATCCACTAGAGGCTTTCGCATGAACTAATATACGTCTCTGACCGTATCTGACGACGTGGTCAGGACCGTGCAATGGATATATCCCCTAGTTCATACTTTGCATCGCTAGCATACCACCTGACCGTATCTGACGTCGTGGTCAGGGCCGTGCAATGGATATATCCTCTAGCGACACACCCATAACAGGAAAACCATGAACCCATAACCGGGCAATCTAGAAGGCTTTGGGCTAGCTCATACGTTCCAGTAGTTTTCCCCGCCCATGTATCACACAAGTCCTATCCATGTCTTGGCGATCCATATCTCTATGCAAGTCGCTATCTAGACTCCGCTAATCCATAAATGAACCGACACACGAACCGCCCGTATCGGTAGCAAGTCGAATACGTAGGTTCGTGTCGACTCAATGATCCTTACTCATGTGTCGTGTATGAGACGTGTCAACAAGTCAAAGAAGTTATGAGGCATAACTTCAACACACCGGGAAAGTCCGCTACCACATTTGGTCCACACATACACACACACAAAAACATCGATATACATATCGATGGCACCCAAGTCATACTTGGACATACTCTTACTAATGTAAAAACACTAGCAACATATAAAATATCATGAATCAAATGTAAGTACAAGATGGCAAGGTATCTTGCCTGGTGGGTCGCCTGGTGTGCTGCGATGATCAAGATAGCATGAACTGTGACTTCGGTGCAACAACTATACAAGGTGATCTCGGGTGGTGGCACGGTCAGTTCCATCGGGTCCAGGACAGTCAAATTTGTTAAGGTCGACATAGGGATAGTCTCGATTTGGCGAAGGAATAGGAATGATGGGCTTAGATACGGACAAGGTTCGATAATAGAAGGAAATTGCGTAAAACAAATACTTATACTATTTCAGAAAAAATTATTTTATAATATTTGATGGAAACTTTTAGATAATTACTAGAAAAAAATATATATAGGGGAGAAAAATATTTTAAGGCAAAACTCTAAATTGTTAAAATAGGATTTCGAGGCAAAACTCTAAATTGTCTAAATTGTTAAACAATTACTTGAAGTCACAAAGAATTATTACAAGACTTCTAGACTATAATAAACATATGGAAACCAAATATTTAAAAAAACCTATAATATTTAAAATTATTTATCCTATATATTTTGTTTGGTAGTAACAAAATGTTAGAGTAAGCACACCCTCTTAATAACAAAACATTTATCATAATATAAAAAAATTACAAAATAATAATAATAATAATAATAATAATAATAAATAACAGATAAAAGAAAAGAAGAAATTAATAATAACAATAATAATAATAATAACAATAACTAATAAAAGAAAACAAAAAATATAAAAAATGAATGGATGCTGTGCTGGCGCTGCTCACTCCATAGAAAGGAGGAGAGAGAGGCAGAAAGGAAGGGGAAGGGAAGAGATCGGAGAAAGGGTTGGGCTCGGTCGTCGAAAGAGAGGGAGAAGAAGGCGAAGAAGGTTCGAGAGGCAGGAGGAGCCGCGGAAGAGTGAAGGTGGAGGCGGGCGGAGGAGTCTGCGGTGGCCGGGAAAGGGTTTCGCCGGAGCTCCTGGCTCGACGGCGCGGATCGGGAGGGAGTCACCGCCGGCTGGAGGCGGGGAATCGGGCGGAGGAAGATGCGGCATGGTTTGGGAGAGTCGGCGGAGCTTTCCTGGACCAGAGCTGGTGCTCCGCGGGGGCAGAGGCTCACCGGCGACTGCGGGATGCGCCGGCGGCGCAGGGAAGACTGTACGGAGGGAGGCGGCTGCACGGCGGATGAAGGCCAGGGCAGTGACGGAGCGAGGGTTCGGCTGTGGCGAGATGGGATCTATGAATCGACGGTTGTGGGAGGTCGGAAAAGGGGCGGTCAAGGTGGCAAGCGGACGGGCGGCCGGCTCAGGTGAGTTTAGGGTTAGGGTTTCAAATTTTTGGGTTTGGGTTTGGAGATCGGCCACGGCGGGGTGGCCTGGGATGGTCTATTTTCCGGTGTCGGTAGGTGGTACTAGGAGGTTGACTGGTCGGGATGCGGTGTTTGCCAGACAGACTTGCGACGCCCGATCGGAACGAAGATGGTGGCGGAAGGATGCTATGATGATGGTGGTTGTGCTGTGATGGTGGCGTGGTGCTGGTGTGTAGTGGTGTCGGATGGGTCGGCCAGGACGGTTGGGTGTGGTGGTGGAGAACGGCGAGGTAGTGGTGAGACGGGGAGATGACGGGGGCTGTGGTCGGTGTTGACGTGAGTTGGAGAAGGCAGTGGTCAGGCGTTGGCGGACCACGGAGGAGATGGTCGGAAAAAGTTAGGATTAGGGTTAGGGTTTAGGTTTGGAAATTTGATGGTGTCGGGGATGTCGACACGAAAGGATAATTGTATTTGTAAAAAAGAATTGGAATAAGAATGTGGATGGACACAGACACGGTGCACGTAGATTTGGTTGTAAAATTTGTGGAGTGATATTGTGGAGAAATATTTGAGGAGTACCTGCCTATTTATAGGATGTGGGAATTCCTAATTGGATATGAATTAGGATTATTTAAAACCCAAACTAGATATTTTATAATTAATTTAAAATTACTCAAATTCAAATTCAAATCAAAATCTAATTTAAATCTAATTAATTTAATTTAAATTTTTAGTTTAAAACCAAATAGGATAAATCAAATTCAAATACTTAACTATTTTAAATAAGTCCATAGATTTAAATCAAGATTTAAATGCCACGATAATTGTAAAATATTTTTCTAAAATACTAATAATATTAATTTTGAAAATAATAAATATTTTTAAATATCTTTTCGAATAATAAAATATTTATATTTAATAATTTCAAAAATAAAAATATATAATTTAATTCAATGTACGCAAGGAATATAAAATAGTTTTCTAAATTACTACTAATAAATAAATAAAGTAATAAGATTTTGGTCATCTCAATAGACAACTTTAAGCAAAATACAAATACAATAATTATTATATATATTATTAAAAAATGTTTTTTTAAATATGTACGCTCGTACATATTCGCACGCGATGAGCAAAAAAAATAAATTTCGTGCACGACGCAAAATACGACTACGCGACGTACAATACAAAATTTTAAATCAGTACCAAAATTAAATAAAAAAATAGTAAAAATTTAGAGGTTTTACAAAAATTATGGAGCGTTATGGGAGAGTCGAGTTGGTCGCTGGGCGAACTTGTAAGTTGGCCGAGTTGAATCGAGTTTCGAAGTAGGCGAACATATATGTTGGATGAATGTCGCGTTGAGCCTTGAGTTAGCGAATGTTGCGTTGTGATCGATATGATCGCCAAGGCACGATTAGCCCCATATGAATGTCAAACTTGAGCGAATGATAGTGCCCGTTAGCCAAGTTGTTGTACCAACTCGAGTAAAAAAATGCTAGAGCTGGGATCAGAAAGGATCGCCACGGGATAGTTAATTTGAAATTGATGTCAAAACTATATGGAGTGAAATGTCGAGTAGTGACTCGATTTCGAGTGGTATATGCCATACCACTTATGCGATCAGTGCAGCGAAGCATCGTATCGATAACAATAGGCTCGATTTCTGAGTGGTATATCCAATACCACTTAGCGATAGCTATGTCAAGCCGTATGGTGACTTGCAATAGATTGTCTTGAGATGATTCTGTCGGTTATGATAAGTTTTTCCTCAAAGGATGGAATAGTATCGAGACTCAAGTGAGAATGACTCGATAGAAGTCAATGCAAGTATGCTTCGATAAATTGAGTTAAACGATTATACGCAAAGTCGTATCCGTGGACGATACGTCGGACGAAAATATGTTGAGTGTAAACCGAATGACAGGCTGAGAGTAACGAAGAAATTTTGCGTTGAAAAAATGATTGACTCGATCGAATTCGAGTTGAGCTAGTGCGAGGACTTGTTCAGAATGAATTGAGTAGGTACGAAGAAATCATGCGAACGAATTCGAGTTAGCGTAAAGAGTCGGTAGCAAACTTTGGAAGTACGATTTACGAATACGAGAACGGATATAAGGAATTAAAAATTGTGTCACTCGGTGATGATAGTTAGCTACAACGAGAGGGATCTTAATGCGTGTGAGACGTGATTCGTATTCGAGTTCGAATAATAACAGTGATTGTAATGAATTAGAGTTTACAAGAAAGAAAAATGTTCAGGTTATGCACATCGATGGCGGTATTGAGGCCTATCAGAGACGATGTGCAATAACTCAGAGATACTCTGATCGAATGAACAAAAAATTATGTTGAGCATTATTGTTGGATGAATAAGATGCAAGTTAAGTTGATGTCAGTTGGATGATAACAGTGAATACAAAGAATAGAATTCACACGAAAGGAAGATAGTACGTGCCTAAAACGCAAAATGAGTTATGCAAAGGTGATTGTTATGTAAACGTACTTGAGGATGTTGAAATGCGTCGAGAGAATTTGAGAATGGATCGATATATTACTTAGATGAAAATGAAAGTATCTTGATTGCTTCATTGATAACCACAACGTAGACGTTCTTGTCTTGGGCGAGCGCAACTCCAGCCTCGCACATGCATCACACAAAATTAGGACGATCATTCTACGTGAGCACTGGTATGGTGATTCATGCCCAGTGGGGATGGTCAAACTTACAAGGCGTGGCACACTGGATTTTGACTTGTGGTTTGATACGAAGGTGAATTCGAGGATTATTGCGACAAGCATAGAGTGTGTCAGAAATTGATCGTGGGTAGATAGACTCATACCCATAGCGAACAAATATTGCTCGGTTTGCAATATTGTTAACGGTAGTGCATGAGTGATTCGAGTAGTAACGACGCATCAGTTGCACGGGTGGGCATAGAAATTTTGGATTGATAAATTATGTTGAATTAGATAAAGTCCTATAGAAATTATTAAAAATTGATTTGGCTCCGAGATAGGATATAGCATGGTTCATAGTAACTATCCCTCATTGATGATCTTCAATTATCAAGCGTAGCTTTGGGGCAACTGACCTTAGAAGACTTGACCGCCAAATCAAAGTAAATGTCAGAGACCGTAGGACAACCCTAATTAAGTCGGATAAGAAATTGTGTCAAGGATGAATGATAATGTAGTATATGTTGAGGATAAGTCTAAGCGATTGAGTATCTTATTTTAGAAGTTAGCGAGTAGGCTTCGACTAGATCGATATGATTATAGATTTACGGATTGAATCGAATAAGTATTCAAGTGGTTTGCTAGTCGATGATCGAATAGATGTTGAAGAATGTACTTAGCATATTGATGCGGTAAGGCGATTACAAGAATTTGGCAATACGCGAGAGCGACGAACAGTAGAACGACCCTAAGATTTGTGTAGTAGATCGGTTTGAGTAACGATTAAGTTATGTGTATTGAGTGCACAATCTATGTTACGAAATGAACTAGTCGGGATTGATTTGAAAATTGAGTGAAGGATTCGTACTCGATCGAGAATCAGAGATGAACGTATCGTAAAGAGACCTTGGGTTAGAAAGATTGTTGTCTTTGAGCATCGTAGACTCAAGTTGACCTCTTGTGTCAGGAGATTAAGCATGATGTCTGGATAAGTTACCTAGTGGAGGTATCCCCAGACGCGATGCGTAGATAGTTTCGAGAATATGAATCGTGTTGGAATAGTTGCGTACGATGCATAGTACAAATGGTAGGCGAAGGAAGTTTGGATATATTGGACTTAGTCCATGTCATTGAGGCAAATTTGTGAATAATCGAATATGGATTTAAGTTTTACGAGGGATAGAAAACGATTTTACGAGTAGGCATTACGAAGAATTGTTATGATCGGATGCACAATGACTTAATACAATGCATGCGTTAGATGGCCGACGAGAAACTTATGGGATCGAAGTTACAGTTTGAATCAAGTTATATACAGAGATGTTTGAAGGATGAACACGAGATATATATTTATGTATACAAGAAGCACTTTGAGAATAGACGCTAAGATCTGACCAAGTCGAATACGGAATGGTTGGTGCTTGAGGGTTTAAGGTGAGCCAGTTAGCTTTGCCATGATATCCTACAACTGAGCTTGGCTGAATTGCATATATTGGTGGGAAGCCTAAAATATTTGTATGATCCAAACTAAGTTGTATGATTCCAACAATAGTAGCAAGAGATCGTGAAATGATCTAGAGAAACACTTGGATTGAGTGTTAATTTTGGTTCGAGGATGAACCTTATTTTGAGTGGTATATTATGTAATTCCCCGCTCCGCACGGTGCATTACTATGAGTCGTTGACTCAAAGAGTTGTATCGACCCGATGAAGTATCGATATGAATCGATGAAAGAGTTACGTTGTCCCGAAAGAAAGCTTTGAGTCGATCAAATCTACAAATCAAAGCGACACGATGCATAAGTCGAAAAGATATTGATTTTAGTTGACTTCGTGTGCAGGCTACGCTTTTGCGCTGTAGTATAAGAGGTCGACATTTTGCCTTATTCGCAAAGGTGTCTGCAAAACCAAATTGTCACCTTGCAACGAACTAAAGCATGAGCACGATAGGCCGAATCAGTCGAATAGTTCAATGGAATAGCTAAGTCAGGAGAGTTAGCGTGCAACAAAGTTATGGAATCGAGCCGCATCAGCTCGGTAAAATGACAGGCGTATCGGCTTAAGATGGGCGGGTTCATGACTCTTCTCCCCTACTCCTTCACGTCTAATAAAATATACCATAGTATGCATATGTTGCTATCGAATTAACGAGCATGGCTCGAATCGAGTAAAGGTCTTAGTGTGTGTCGAAAATTAAAATAAAACATCAAACATTGAATAATTGAGGCAACGTACATCAAATGCACGAGTCACGATAGGACAAATTGATGGTAGAATACTGAAAGGCAATATCGAGATATCCATCATGTGCATGACTCCGAGAACATTGAACACTAGGCCTAGAACATTAATTATGGCAAGCGTGCCCTTGCGCACAGAAGCTATACAAATGACTAAGTAAACGAAATAGACAAGTCGTGGTACAAGGCTACGGAACCTGTCGTGACATTAAAAGATATACTTCATGCGTCGAAGTATGCAGTTGTGGCACAGATGCCACAGAACTGCGGTTATATAAACAACTTATGAACGGAATGCATTAAGCATAAGATCGGGAAGTCTAAGCCATTGGGGCGTCGTGCATCAATATAGATGTGTTGGGACATAATACCGATGGGAATAGAGATAAGCGAAAATGTTTTGTTGTATGAAACTCAGGCACATATTGCATGGTCAATGGACAAGGATGGCCTGTGCACGGGTACGGCTTTCTTCGAACAATTACGACCGGGGCACCAGAATTGTTCGTCCTATAAGGGAATTATGTTTGGTATTTATGGTGCACTTCATTAGGATGGATTGTAACCAGCCAATGTTATGTTAAGCTATAATATCATTAAGTCTGGGATCCTTCGGCTATTGGGCTAGCAACCCGTACTGGAGCGATCGTATGCTTACACGTTAAGATGCCAAGTCCATTACGGCACGAAACGTCGTGACCTTCGGATATTGGGCTAGCAACCCGTACTGGAGCGATCGTATGCTTACACGTTAAGATGCCAAGTCCATTACGGCACGGAACGTCGTGACCTTCATATAGATAAGATCAGTGGATTGAGATTAGAATTGGGTACAGGCGCAGAGCCTGCCACCCTTATGCATATGTCTAAGTATATTTGGTTGGCTACATGATTTGTTGGTTGCTTATGCAAATTTCTAACAACTGCATGCTAGGCGAAACGAGATAGAGACATGCATGATCACTATGCTTATGTTCATATTATGTCTAACTATATCTGTTGTAGGGACACGGTATTGGACACAGTTATGATTCAGTTGCTATCGATAATTGCTTGAATATTGCCATGAAATTGATGCAAGGCTAAATAGAAAGATTACCAAATAAAGATGCAAGCTTCACTAAAATTATTTAGTGTTGGATTAGTCGAGTGGGTCTTGATCAATACAGCAAGGACAAAAGTACTAATCTTCCACTAATTTGCTCGCAGGTTCAGGATAAGTTCAGGCTTGGGGCGGGGCTAGGCTTGGACGCACCGAGGCATGGAGTCCTTAGCATTTTGAGGTGAGCTACCGTATTGGCATTCAGACTTGCAACATGAAGATGTTCGGCCGAAGACTACTTGTTGGCTATAAAGAGGCATAATGTATGGAATAATGTAATCCTTTATGAGGTAGAGAGATCATGAGCGTCATAGCCAGTTGACATATTCAGTTGGGCTATTCAAAGCCTTTGTAATCTTCAGTTTATTATTAATGAAAGAGATTCTTATTGTATACTATGTTTCCTTCTGCTGCTAATGTTATCAATTTGAGATAAACTTACATGAACCTGTTATCTTGCGTTGTACGAGAGCAACTCCAGGCTCGTGCGGCATCACGCTCCAGCGAGGACGATGATTTGGGTGAAATCTTACTCCAAAATTTTACGGCCGAGTAATTTCCCATTTTAGAAGATGAAAAATTTCTATTAACTAATGTATTGAACTTTATTGAATTCCTTATAACTTTATTGAATTCCTTATATAGTAGTTAGAATTTTAGATCCGACCAAAATAAGGTTTGATTTGTATTATATACGTGAAGTTTCCCCTTTTCCTGCTTCCTGCCCCTTAGATTGGAAAGATTATGGACAACCTAATATTCTTGCAGAATATATGGCTTTACAATTAAAAAATAGAGTTTCGTTTCGAAAGGCAATGAAAAAAGCCATCGAATTAACTGAGCAAACAGATACAAAAGGAATTCAAGTACAAATTGCAGGGCGTATCGACGGAAAAGAAATTGCACGTGTTGAATGGATTTCAATTCTTTTAGGTTTATGTTCTACTCCGGAGAAAGATCTGTCCGAATTCTATTACGAGGACGAGCGATTTCCCGGGTCGGGGAGTGACATCTATCGCATCCGCTTTCGCCTCATATCCTTGATACTCGTACAATGCCACTAACTGGCCTCGTACTACAGACCGAGCCCGCTTAAATATTTGGTTATACTGTAAGACGACCTCTATACCACGCTTTAAAGCATGGCGAATGGTACCCAGAATGAGGTTGGCATAATAATGATTGTCGTCCATGGCCATCGGGGTCATCGGGATGCTGCGATGGAAGGTCCCGGAAAAGCGGTCTCCGCTACTACATAACTAAGGAGTACGGCTAAGGCAAGTGGTGCCATAACCGAGATGGAAGCCATCAAAAGAGCAACGACAGTAGTTCTTGACATCATCGGATCTAGCCTAGCATCGTTGGTTCAGGAACAGCCCCGTGGATGACTGGCTCTTCAACGAGCTTCCTTACCGGCCCTTCAATAGCCAGCTCATCAACGAGCCCCATGGATGACTGACTTCTGGATAGCCTCATGGACTGGCTCTTGAACGATCATCATAACCAGCTCATCAACGATCTTTATGATCAAGTTTTCAACAGTCACCTCGACCGACTTGTCATTAGTCCTCTCAGCCAACTCTTTAGCAGCTAACTTGTCAGTAATCTCCTCGATCAGCTCTCTGTAGTGACTACAGCAACGGACTCTGTCACTACCACTTTTCTAGCTTGAGGGTATTTTGGTCATTTTGGTCATTTTGGTCATTTTTGAAAATTTGTGAATTAATTGGAATTATTATTAATTATTTGGGTTTAATATATTTAATATGATTTTTAGTGATTTTTGGTGATTTTAGTTGAATTGATTTTGACCCTATAGAGACTTTGACTTAAGTTGACCTTATAGACTAACCTAGTGGCTAACCTAGGTCTTGACTTTGTGATTAAGATTTGAAAACCTAGGATGACTTCAGTTCATGAGGATGAACCCATTGGGATTAATTTCGTGAAATAAGGAGTTAGTTTCATATGGAAATGGCTTGTGAAGTCACAAGTCATTTTATGACTAGTAGGCTTAATGGCCCATAGCCCACACCGATTGAACCAAGCCCTAACCCTAGAAATTCTGATTAGCCTCTATGGTCAGCCCCTCCCCTATTTATATGCTCTTAAAACTAGGGTTGCCTCTTTAGGAAACTTGCCATTTGGAAGAGGTGAGTCCCCAACTTGGTAAATCCTTAGAAAATCCATTTCTTCTCCAAATTCCTTCAAATAAATTGCTATAGGCTCTAAATCTTGTGTTCTTGCTGTTGGTAATAATTTTTGACAGGAAGGAAACAATTTGGATAGCTTTTGAGGTGTTTGACCATCAAGAGGAGCCCCTCTTTGTGAAGCTTGTGATACTCTTAGGTAAATCCTTTTCCCTACCATTTAATCCTGTTATTTTTGCATCATTTAGAAGCCCTATACCTAGCCTAACTATAGGAATAGGAAACCCTAAAATTTCGTGTCCCTTCGTGTCTAAACTGGACACGTATCAGTGTCACTTGGCACGTGTTTGATGAAATGCCCCAATGGGCATTTCGAGTGTATTTTGGAATTGTATTTGAATAGGAATTTAGATCTATGTGTCGTTTATGCATTGCTGTAGTTTTTGTGTCATCTTAGTGTCGTGTTGAGTCCACACGGACGTGCGAACACGTGGTCCCGCGCGCGTGCACATGAACTTTGCATGCCCTGCTGCTCGGGCGTGATTGCGACACGGACACGGCTCCTCGACACGCCAAATTTGACGTGTAGCTAGGAGCTGACACTGACACGGGGCTCCCCAATTTTTAGAGCCCTACGTGTCGTGTCGGACACGCACGAACGCGTGCACCGATTTGTGCACTGCACAGTCGGCTGTCCTTTTGGGTACTGACACGCGTGTCTCGTATCGTATACACGCAACTTGGACACGATTTAGGGTGTCCAGTCGATAGCCCTAGTCTAGGTGAACACGTGGACCAAATCTCGTTAGTCGTGTCGCTGTGTGTCGTGCACACGATTGACACGAACACGTGCACGACGATTGGTTTCTCTGTGTGCACAGTTCACTGTTTTGTGTATTTAATTAACTGGACACGTTTGTGTCCACTTTTGTGGACACAAACACCTCATACAACATGTATACATTATGTTTTAATATTACCAACCAAGTTTTTGGGTTTTAATATAATTTTCAATGAGGATTCTCTATTTCCCCTATTCCTAAAAACTTAGTATCAGTCCCATGTTTGCTATTCTGTCCAGATTTTCAAAATGAAGTTTGTCATCTTTTTCTACCTATTATACACTGTTAATTACATGTAATTGAACCCCTAACATGTACTCCTACATAAATCCTAACTGTGTGTCGATTTGGGGACTGTTTGGATGAGGTTTTGGTTCAATATCTGGGATTTAAATGTGGGGACTATCTAGTGATGGTTTATGAGTTAATGTGAGTTTGATGAACTGTTAATTCAATGTTTAAATCTGATTTTTGATTAGGGAACTGTTTAAACTGTTGTTTTGGTTCCTATTGAACTGTAAACTGTAATTGAAGGGGGGTGTGTTCACTGTTTCCTGAGAATGAATACTGTTTTCCTTCCTTGTGACCTTAACTGAAATTATTTTTTCTGAAAACTGAGAATAGTTGTTGACTGATGCTTCTTACTTATTTGATTACTATATTATTGAACATTAAATTCTTGTAGGCTTTGGTTTTGGAAAGGGATGTTAGTGTATGGGTTAAATTCGATTGTTGGAATATAGCTAACTGTGCAAACTTGACAGTGGGTTGTATTTCCAGATCCTTGTAAAACCTGAATACCAGTTTCTTTTGGACTATTGATATATTGGTCATTACCTGGGATTGAATTGAGTTTTTCAGTTCTTGATAAACCTGAGTTAGCTTTCATTATACTAACCTGAATTGGATGTACATAAAACCTGAGCATTGTGGACTTTAGACACATTATAAGCTTAATGTTCTTCCTTTTAACTGTCATGAGGAACTGAGATTTGATTTTATGTTCACTGTTACCTTGTCTTCCTCTCACTGTTTCCTAATCCAGTACACACATACACCACAGTCTATTCACAGAGTTTAGTTTCCTTGCTCACTCACCCTCTAATCTATCACTGTGTCCTTGGCACTAGTCACACACCCTTGTGTTGTTCACACAAGCCTATGGGCTAGACACACACTTGCACTTGTGTTCTCATGTGTTATTCCCCCTCACACTCTATGTATGTGCTTATATATATATAGGCATTGTTATATATATAGATACAAGTTTTCCTATATTGTGTATATGTGTATTCTATATATATATTTTTTTTTTTTTTTTGTGCATTCTATATATATATATATATATATATATATATATATATATATATATATATATATATATATATATATATATATATATATATATTTTTTTTTTTATATATATATATATATATATATATATATATATATATATATGTGTGTGTGTGGTGTCTTGATGTGTGGGGTTTTGTTATGTGTCATAGAGTATGGAATACCATAGGACTAATGTATTGTATATATAATGTGGTGTGTTATAGATTATGTTATAGAGTATAGGAAAGATGTTCCTAATAGACTTTTAGTCTTAGTCAAGCCTATTGGTTATGTATAGGCATGGCTTGACATGGTATTGCCTAGATTAGTCTAGAAAGCTTAGAATAGTCTTGCTAGACATAGATTAGACTAGTTTGACCTAAATTAGACTAGATTGACTTAGTTTGACTTCTAGGGTTGACCAGAGTTGACCAAGAGTTGACTTTGGTCTAGATTGACCTAGTTTCATGTAGAATGCATTAATTTGCATTGTTTTATCATTCTGGACTTGTTGTGACTCGTACTGCTCTAAATAGGAGCCAGACACCACTCCTCGGACAGTACTTTCATCTCGAACTTTCAGATAGCTGGCGAGTACATTCTCTGATCTTTTCATACCTGTCTGGATATATTCATGCTCTAGATTACTCTACATGATGCTGACACGTATCTTCACAGATTTGTACTATATGGATCCCTTCCTGAGATGTTATCCCTCTACGGGTGCATCGGGTATTTCATGTTCATGTACTTTATCATGTGCATCAGGTACTCCTTGTACTCGTACTAGTTCATGTTTTTACATGTTCTCATGTGCTTTTACGTGCCTCATGTACTACTCATTACATGAGTTCACGTATCTTAGTTGTATTCATGTGCTTATAACGTAACTTGAATGGATCCTTGTGTACTGATTGGGGCGGGGTGAGTAGAATTGGTTATGTGAACACTATCCTAAGTAGCTGTATAAATGTGCCTCCTTATTTGTATTCATGTGCCCCTAAGCCGTTTACATAACCATATTGTACTCTAAATCACGTAGTCACTTACAGTCTTTACTATCATGTATATATTTCCAGTTACAAATATCTCTTGTCTTACTTGTACTTCCATTCAGCACTTCCTGTATTTTACTCTATTGCAATGATTTATACTCCTAACCTGATATGAACTGTTGAGAGATATGTGCTCGTTTCCGTCCTGACTGGACCTGTTAAAATATTACAGAGGATGAGGTTGAGGCGTTCTGCCCTACTTACTACGGTGCCACACTAGATGAGTGCCCAAATTTGGACCAGCAGCAGGATCCATTAGCTGTAGACGACACTCCATTAGTTTAGGATTGTCTTACTTTTTGGGATTACTGTACTAGACTTGAGATATTCTGAGATGTATTATTTTAGACACTTAGAATTCTGGCTTGTATCTCTGTGATTCTCTGTTCTGGATATTGTTATCTTTCATTATCTATCTATCTTACATGTTCTACCTTAGCTGTGGTTGAGTTATATTTCTATTATGTCACCCCCATTCGGGGAGTATAATTGTTTTTACCTTCAATTGTTAGATGTTGTGACCTAGGACAGCGTTCTACCACCGATACTGCGGCGTAGGCTGGACGTACCCACGTCTCATGCCCTTACTCTAGGGTGCGGGTCGTGACACGTTTTTAGTGGTGGCCCATGCAGGTCTAGGATATAAGTGTAGTGGTATTCGAACTAGAATATCGCTGCAGCCTGCAGTGGAAATTAGCATATGTTTGAAGGTACTCAATCACACTAGGAAAACTCCTTATCAGATTCCGTATATCTATTTTGCTGCTTATTGTCTTCCTTAGAATTTTAAACTGTCCTCCTTTGATTATTTCGACTCATTCTCAGTAATTGCTTCTTGTTTGATCTGTGTCTCCAGGATGGTTGAGACGCGATCGCATCGTCCCGTAACGGGAGAGGCTGGAGAGGGGTCTGCCACCTCTCGTGTCCAGCATCCAGCTCCCGGTGCCACAGGGCCAGTACAGCCCTCAAGAGTGGGAGTTTCTGCCACTTTTGGAGGAGCGCCTCCAGCAGTCAGGAGGCCGGTTGTGATTCCAGAGATCCTTCCCACACAGCAGCCTCCGCCTACGGGGATGGTAGATGCTGCCCATCTCTTCTCTTTCGTGGAGAGGATTCTTGAGTCTCACCAGCAACAGCAGACGAGGCAGACTGCCGATTTCAGGCAGGGGATCGATGAGGCGCACCAGCTGGTTCGCACCACAGTGGAGATGATCATAGCTCAGGGGACTTAGCAGCAGCCCCGTCGGAGGGAGAAGGATATATAGGACTTCCAGAAGATGTACCCTCGGGAGTTCTTCGGCACTGAGGGCATTCACGTTACAGATGACTGGATTGAGCACATAGAGGAGATTTTTCGACTAGCAGAGATACCGGATCGACTCCAGATCGAGGCGGCAGGCAGCCAGATGCAGGATTTGGCCCGAGCATGGTATCAGGCTGATCCCAGAGTTGGAGTGGAGGGCCAGACTTGGGCCCAGTTCAAGGAGCTGTTCAAGGAGCAGTTCTTTCCCGATGTAGCCTTGGGTGGGATCGAGGCGCAGTTTGAGGCTCTGGTTCAGGGGAACCAGACGGTGGCAGAGTATGCCGGGGAGTTCTATCGACTGGCCCGGTTCATTGATGACTTGACGGAGAAGACCAAGGCGAGGAAGTTTCGCCGAGGTCTGATTAGAGAGATTCGGTCGCTGACTAAGAGCGACCGGAACGCTACATTTGCTGAGATTTATTCTGGGGCCATGGCGGCAGAGGACGACCTGGGACTGAGGCAGAAGAGAGGTCGAGACTTTCAGTCAGATAGTAGCAGTCAGGGGCAGGCCAAGAGGCCTCACTTCCAGCAGCAGCAGCAGCAGAGGCCAGTGCAGCAGCATCAGCAGCAGAGGCCAGTACAGCAGCACCAGCAGCAGGCACCTCGTCCGGCAGTCATTTGTGCCTTCTGCAAGAAGCCGGGGCACATAATCCATGAGTGCAGGAAGAAGCTAGGCAAGTGCCTACTTTGTGGTACTGGAGATCACCAGTTGAGGGACTGTCCAGGGGCTTTTGGACGAGGACAGCAAGGAGGTGGAGCCAAGGCTCTAGCAGGCCAGCAGAGGGGACCAGTCCTGCCGACCCAGCAACAGAGGTTCCAGCAGCACCAGCAGCAGGCACGGGGTGGACAGCAGGGGCGAGCTTTCGCCATGGCAGCTGAGGATGCTGAGGTTATCGGAGAGCTGATAGCAGGTTCGGTTCTTCTCGACTCCCTTCCAGCATTCGCATTGTTTGATTCTGGGGCTTCCCACAGCTTTGTGTCTGTATCGTATGCTATTAGACACAGTTTAATTTCTGAACCATTGTCTAGGACCTGCAAGATCACGACCGGGGGTGGGGTCATCCTCGTGAGTGATATTTGCAGAGGGCGGAGTGTTATATTGGGAGGCCGAGAGTTGGGGGTGAGTTTACTCGTCATGCCATTACCGAACTACGATATAGTATTAGGTATGGACTGGCTGAGTAGACACCACGCCCGCATTGATTGCCGTGGGGGTAGAGTTTTGTTCGGGGCGCCAGGAGAGCCAGAGTTTAAGTACACCCGACGGCAGACAGAGCAGGACGGCGGAGTCTTCTGTGGAGCATCAATCGAGGAGCAGGTGGCTCCGTATCCCTTGATCGCAGAGTTTATGGATGTATTCCCAGAGGAGTTGCCAGGGCTTCCACCGGACAGAGATGTAGAGTTCTCGATAGACTTGGTTCCCGACACGGAACCGATCTCCCAGCATGTCTATCGAGTGAACAACAGCGAGTTAGTGGAGCTGAAGAAGCAAGTGGATGAGCTGCAGGACAAGGGCTTCATTCGCTCGAGTTCTTCACCTTGGGGTGCACCGGTGCTCTTCGTACCGAAGAAGGACGGGTCGGTACGTATGTGTATCGACTACAGGGCACTTAACAACCTGACAATCAAGAACAGATACCCACTGCCGCGGATCGATGATCTGTTTGATCAGTTGAGCGGAGCTCGGGTGTTCTCCAAGATTGATTTGAGGTCGGGTTATCACCAGGTGAAGGTGAGGAGGGAGGATATCCCCAAGACCGCTTTTAGGACGCGGTACGGGCAGTTTAAGTTTTTGGTTATGTCGTTTGGGCTAACCAATGCACCAGCAGTGTTTATGAATCTATTGAACAAGGTGTTCCACCAGTACTTGGATAAGTTCGTGGTGGTGTTCATTGATGATATCTTGATATATTCCAAGACTGAGGAGGAGCACGAGGAGCATCTGCGGATAGTGCTAGAGACTCTCAGACAGGAGCAGCTTTATGGAAAACTCTCCAAGTGTGAGTTTTTCTTGGACCGGATGGACTTCTTGGGGCATGTGGTGACTGGAGATGGTATCTCAGTTGACCCTAAGAAGATTGTAGCAGTTGAGGCTTGGACAGCGCCGACTTCAGTAGCAGAGATCAGGAGTTCATGGGGCTGGCAGGATATTACCGGAGATTTGTGCAGGATTTCTCCCGGGTTGCAGAGTCGTTGACACGGTTGACCCGGAAGGATACTGAGTTTGTTTGGTCAGAGGAGTGTCAGACAGCTTTTGATGAGTTGAAGAAGCGGCTTACGACAGCTCTAATTCTGACATTGCCTTCAGGATCAGGTGGTTTCACTATTTATAGTGATGCTTCAGGAAAGGGGCTGGGTTACGTCTTGCAGCAGCATGGGAAGGTGATTGCCTATGCTTCCAGGCAATTACGTCCCCATGAGAAGAACTACCCTACCCATGACCTGGAGCTGGCGGCAGTGATTTTTGCTTTGAAGTTATGGAAGCACTATTTGTACGGCGAGAGGGTGGAGATTTTCACAGACCACAAGAGTTTGAAGTACGTGTTCACTCAAAAGGAGTTGAACATGAGACAGCGCAGGTGGCTTGAGCTGATGAAGGACTTCGATATCGCACTCCAGTATCAACCGGGGAAGGCCAACGTGGTTGTCGATGCCTTGAGTAGGTATCCGACAGCCATGTGTTTGACTATGGATCGGCACCTGCTTGCAGATTTGGAGAGCCTTGGGATAGAGATGATTGTGCCAGGAGTGCAGATGCAGTTATGGGGCCTTCAGATACAGTCGGACTTGATGGACAGGATCAAGGCGACACAGTTTGATGATGTGGCTCTGCGGTGTATCCGAGAGCGGATCAGTATGGGAGTAGAGGATTCTGAGTTCTCACTTGCAGAGGATGGTGCCCTGAGGCACGGTTCCTGGTTATATGTGCCTAGCGGGGAGCTCAGAGAGCAGATTATGCAGGAGGCTCACAGATCACAGTACTCTATACATCCTGGTGCCAACAAGATGTACAGGGATCTGCGAGAGCATGTCTGGTGGTACGGGATGAAGAGGGAGGTGTCCAACTTTGTAGCTAGATGCTTGATCTGTCAGTAGGTCAAGGCTGAGAGGCAGAGGCCCGGGGGATTATTGCAGTCGCTGCCCATTCCAGAGTAGAAGTGGGAGCATGTACCATAGATTTTGTATCAGGGTTGCCCCGTACACCAGGAAGAAAAGACGCGATTTGGGTCATCGTTGACAGGTTGACCAAATCGGCCCACTTTTTGCCATTCAAGGTGGGTACGTCTACAGAGAGGCTCGCAGAGTTGTATATGAGGCAGATAGTCAGGATTCACGGAGTTTCCGTCAGCATAGTCTCAGATCGGGATAGCCGTTTTACTTCCCATTTCTGGAGGAGTCTGCAGACTAGCTTGGGCACTCAGCTCAAGTTTGTAGGAACGAAATAGTAAAGCGTAATACTCTAGAGGGGGGGCGAATAGAGTTGGCAGCGGAATAATGCTAAATAAAAATGTTAGCAGCACAATCACAGAATATTAATCACAACTGAAATACTGTAAAGGCAAAGTTAAGAGAGCAAACGCAAAGACAGCGATGTATACTGGTATCCCTCTATTGAGGACTAATCCAGTCGGTAGAACTCTTGCTACCAGTTGAATCCACTATTAGAAAAACCGTAAGTTTTCTTACGAAGTCCTTACAACTTCTACAATGCGAGCTTTGATACGAAGAACTCGTCCAACTTCAAATGTGAAGAGGTATTCTTCAATCAAGCCTTCTGATTACAATCTCTCAGAAACTTCTAGACCGTACCGCACTGGCAAATTGACTAGAGGATTGTAACTGGCTTGGGATCTGAAATTGAAAGCTCTAAAAAACTCTTTAGAAGACTGAAAGCTTTAGATAGAGAGAAGATTGAAAGTGAATGAGTGAGTTGAAATGATCGAAATCCTTCTCTATTTATAGGAGTTCCAAAGGCAAACTTCTGTCAGAATTCGGGCAGAATTCGGGCAGAACTCTTTGAGCAAATCTCGATCAAATCCGCAACTGCAGGAGGACCAAGTTCCAAAGATTCAAAATCACAACGGCCACTAACTGAACTCTGGCCGAACTCTGGCCGAACTCTGGCCGAGTTCTGTCAGGGTTAGGTTAGGGTTTCAAAAATAGGTTTTGGTGATTTTTGAAAACCTTTTTGAAAACATTTTTGTAAACATTTTGATAGGTCATTTTAAAAATATTTTGAACTATTTTGGGGATAGCCTATTTGCCAGTACGACTCGGTGTACAACATATTCCTAGACTCAAATAAAATAAAAAATACATTGCATAGGAAATACAGACTCGAGTAGGCAAACAGATCTTCAGTCTTGAACGGAGTGGATAGCCAATCTTGCTTATGTCCAAGAAACCGAGATGTCCCAACTAGCTTTGTATATCCAGACAGAGTTTGATCAATTATTAAAATCAGGTTGACCATATGACCAATAGGCCAACAATCTCCCCCATTTTGATAATTGACAAACTATGAATGATATAAAATTAAGCTTGTTCAAAAAGAATCAAAACGTGAAATTGTTCATGTCCTGTATTTAACTCAAAAAAATATGTTAGATCTTTAATTTTCTCCCCCTTTGTCACTTAGCAAAATAATTGCACAAGAGAAGGCTCCACCGCATTTAATGCAGAAGGCTCCCCCGCAATTAATGCATAAGGAACAAATAGTGAGAAAATATAATAAATAAAACATAAAGAGTAGATATATGTCATCACAGGCATGTAAAGTTTCTACAAATTATTATCACATGCATGCTATTGTCTCTAAAGAATATTATCACAGGCATGCTATTGTTTAAAAAAAACATAAAAGAAATCTCAGGCATGCTATTTCACAGGCAGTTTGTAATGAAGAAGCAGTATAAAGAGATAGTGCTAAAACAAAGTGCTGAAAGAAACTGAAATAACATAAATGAAACACCATAAGCATGTCCATGAAAAAGTACTGAAAGCATACTACAAAGTGCTGATAAATATCAAAAGTACTGATAAAAAGAAATACTGATAAAAACTTGGAATGTTGGAGCATTTCCAAGTATACAATAGAATGTCACTAAAAAATCAAATCACATCTCCTCATCATTATCCTCGTCATCATCATCATCAGCAGCTCGGCCAGCATGACCGGAAGGACCAGCACCAGAAGTACCAGCGCCAGAAGGATGAGTAGGGGCGCCAGCATAGAACTCACCAACATAGTCACGAGGTGCACGATACCAATCATAGGCGTTACCTGGCTGGAAGTAGGCAAGGACAGCCTCATCCTCACAGCGGTAACCCAAAAAAGTTGGATCTCGAGGGATGGAGGCGGCAGAGTGACCAGTCTGGGCAAAACACAGATCGGCCAAGGAGTTTGCCATCGCCTGGTAACGGGTGACATCGCGGAACTCACGCTCGCGAGCCATGTCCGTCAACGAGACGTGCAAAGCAGATAAGTGCTGATGTATGCCCTCAAATGTCATGACATACTGATGAGGTGGTGGAGGAGGTACAGTAGGAGGAGCAGTAGATAGGAGCTGAAGCAGTCCGGCTACGACGAGATAGCTAAGAAACTCGGGCTCAGAGTCCTGAGTACAAGTCGATAGATCGATCTCAAATCGCTGAAAGATACGAGGGAGAATCATCGCGTAAGAGAGATTTCGATCTCTAGCACGACATCGTCCCATCATCTGAATAATAGTCTTAGGGGTGGAAAAAGGAATCCCCTTAAGAATATGGTACATGGCGGACAGCTCAAGTGAGGTCACATCATCTTTGGAAGTGGATTTGGGAAGGATAGTAGAGTAGATGATGCGATACAATTCGTAGTTGAACAAGTTCAGGTTGTTAGCCTTGAACTTTCAGAGCGTACTCTGTCAGGAGCACAGAGTTTCGCTTTGAAACTAGTGAGTGTCGTGCCTTCGGGAAACTCGAATTCCGTGATGTCTACTAGCGGTTCACCTTCATTAGGAATACCAAGAATCTCCGCTAGGAGGGCATCATCGAACTCGATGTCGATGCCTCCAACACGTGTGCTCACAACAAAAGTGTTAACTACGAGATTGCAAAAGAATAAACGAATGGCATTAGTAGCTATCGGGAAGCACAGTTTAACAAATAGGTGTAACCCTAATGCCTCAAAAAAGTGACAATGATCGGGAAATACCGTCCATTTGATCGGAGCGCCGCCGCATATGGATCGGATAGAAAAATCACCGTACCATAACAGGGCTTGGTCGAGGGTTTGGAAGAAAAACTCATCGAAAGCGCCGTCGCTCGTTTGGATCGGCAAAAAGAGTGAATCCGTGTGTGGATTCGAAGACGACCCTTCCTCACTAGGAGTGGTCTTCTTCTTCCTCTTGAATGGATTAAATTTAGGTGCCATTGAAATAAAAAGCACAAATTGAAAGGTGGAGAAAGAGGGAGTTATACCTCACAAAATTAGGATATGTTGTAGAGAATGTCGATCTTCGTACGATTCCAAATTTTGGAGAGATTTCACCAAGTAGATTGGAAGAAAAAGATTGGTGAAAAGCTAGGGTTTGAAGGCTCGGGTCGACTGCTGCTGCTGTTTGAATTGGTTTGGAAGCAATGAAAGAGAAGAAGCTCTCGGGTTCTGGATATATACATAGATACCCTCAACCGAACTCGGGCCGAATTCGGTCAGAGCTCTGGCCGAATTCGCCTAGGGTTCTTCAAAGTTGATTTTTGCCACTTCTTTTTCATTGTCTCATTTCAAATATTTAATTCAAAGATTAGTTATTTTAGCCTTCAAATAACATAATTAATAATATTTTATGAATTAAATGTCGTTACACAACGACTGTCTCAGATTAGCTGTAGGAGTAAACTGTCCCAGCTGGCGGAGGTTCACCGGGGAACTCTTAAATACCGCTTCGCTTCAACCGTAGTTGTGGTGACAGTCAGACTCTTTATTGGCTTGTCTCTAACACAGTTTTTGCGTATTGAGATATAATCATAAAACAAAATCAATTAATATTATTGATGTCCAAAATTCCTAATTCTCGACGTAAATAATTGAAACGATCTTCCGCTAGAGGTTTAGTGAAGATGTCAGCTAATTGATTTTCAGTATCTATGTACACAAGGTTTATATCTCCATTTTGATGATGATCTCTAAGAAAATGATGTCTAATCTCGATATGTTTAGTACGAGAGTGACATACTGGATTCTTAGTCAAATTAATAGTGCTCGTGTTATCACAGAAAATGAGAATATGTGTATAAAATAAATCATAGTCTTCTAGGGTTTGTTTCATCCACAAAATCTGAACGCAACAACGTCCTGCGGCGATGTACTCAGCCTCTGTTGTTGATAGGGCTACAGAATTTTGCTTTTAACTAAACCAAGAGACTAAAGCTTTGCCTAAGAAATAACATGTGCCACTTGTACTTTTTTTATCAACTTTGCATCCAGTAAAATCTACATCCGAATAACCAATAAGGTCAAAGGACTTAGTTTTGGGATACCACAAGCCAACAGAAGAAGTGCCTTCAAGGTATCGAAAAATACGCTTAACTGCGGACAGATGTGATTCCTTTAGGTTAGCTTGAAAACGTGCACACAGGCAAACACTAAATATTATATCTGGACGACTAGCAGTTAAGTAAAGTAAACTACCAATCATACCTCGATACTTACGTGTGTCGACTGGCTTGCCTTGTTCATCTGAATCAAGCTTTGTTGAAGTTGCCATCGGAGTGCCAATAGGTTTGACATTGTCCAGATCGAACTTCTTTAGCAAGTCTTTTGTGTACTTGGCTTGATTTATGAATGTCCCATTATCAGTTTGTTTGATTTGCAATCCGAGAAAGAATTTCAGCTCTCCCATCATGCTCATTTCAAACTCATTCTGCATACACTTAGAAAATTCTTGACAAAGAGATTCATCAGTGGATCCAAGTATGATATCATCAACATAGATTTGAATTAAAAGCAGCTTGCCATTAAAAGATTTAATAAATAGTGTAATGTCAACCTTTCCTTTTGAAAAATCGTTGTCAAGTAGAAAAGAGCTTAGACGATCATACCAAGCACGAGGGGCTTGTTTCAAACCGTATAAGGCTTTCTTCAACTTGAAAACATGGTCAGGATTTTTGAAATCCGTGAAACCCGGAGGTTGTGCTACAAAAACTTCTTCTTTTATAAAGCCATTTAGAAAAGCACTCTTGACATCCATTTGAAAAAGTTTGAAATCATGAAAACATGCAAATGCACATAACATACGAATGGATTCTAATCTCGCAACTGGGGCATAAGTCTCATCGTAGTCGATACCCTCTTCTTGATTGTATCCTTGAGCTACGAGTCGAGCCTTATTACGAGTCACTAAACCATTCTCATTCAGTTTGTTTCGGAATACCCAACGGGTGCCAATGACCGGATGATCAACAGGCCTGGGAACAAGTTTCCAAACTTGATTCCGTTCAAATTGGTTTAATTCCTCTTGCATAGTATCTATCCAAAAACTATCACTACATGCTTCATCAATAGTTTTGGGTTCTAGCTGTGAAATAAATGCAACACTAGAAACAATATCTCTACAGGATGTACGAGTACTTACTCCCTTGGTAATATCACCAATTACCAAATCCTTTGGATGATTTGCTGTAAATTTCAACCTTTTTGCTTCATTCTGAAGGTAGCTGGTTCCTGGATCTTCTCTAGGAGGTTCAGCTAGTGCAGAGCTTGGTTGAGAATCAGCTGGAGTTGAGCTTGGTACAGATGTATCTTCGTCATTGTCATCAATCGTCATTTGATTTAATTCATCAAAGGTGACATTGATTGACTCTTCGATAATTATAGTACATTTGTTGAAGACTCTGTATCCTTTGCTCTTGGCCGCATAACCTAAAAATATACCTTCATCGGCCTTTTCATCAAATTTTCCCAAATTATCTTTTGTGTTAAGAATAAAATATTTACAACCAAAAATTCTAAAGTATAAACTGAAGGAATTCTATCAAATCATAACTCAAATGGAGTCTTCTTCGATTTGGGTCGAATTAGAACTCTATTGAGAACAAAGCAAGCTGTGTTGACAGCTTCAGCCTAGAAATATTTGGGTAGACTAAACTGGTTTAACATCACTCTGGCCATTTCGGTTAGAGTTCTGTTCTTACGTTCCACAACTCCATTTTGTTGTGGAGT
Organism: Iris pallida; assembly: GCA_029216955.1. NCBI lineage: Eukaryota > Viridiplantae > Streptophyta > Magnoliopsida > Asparagales > Iridaceae > Iris > Iris pallida. The sequence continues at coordinate 936,461 of JANAVB010037217.1, read as the reverse complement.
CCTAGGGCAGGAGAACTCATGAATAAAACCGTGTGTCACAAAATTGCTCAAAATCAGCATTCTCGAATTTGCCACCATGATCGCTTCTTATGCGAGTGATCATGTAACCTTTTTCATTCTGTACTTTCTTGCAAAAGGTGACAAATTCGGATAATGCATCATTCTTGCGTGTCAAGAAATATACCCACGTGTATCTAGAAAAATCATCTACAATTACGAAAGCATAAAGTTTACCTCCGAGGCTAGCAACTCTGCTAGGACCAAATAAGTCCATATGAAGCAATTGTAGAGGTCTAGTAGTACATACTGCGTTTACTGATTTGAAAGTGGATCTGGTAGCTTTGTTCCTTTCACATTGACTGCATACCGAATTCTTCTTGAATGTAATGTCCGGTAAACCGTATACTAGCTTCTTTGTGGATAATCTTGATATTGTATCCATATTAGCGTGACCGAGTCTCATATGCCACAGATGACTCTCATCACTCTTGACCATTAAGCATCTATCTGAAATATTAGTTTCTTCTAACAAATAGAAAACATATATATTGTCTTCCCTGATACCTTCAAAGATAGTACTACCAGTTGAGCTATCAACTATAGTACATTTGTCTTTGCCAAAGTTGATGCCATAACCATGATCAGCTAGATGACTTATGCTGAGTAGGTTATGTTTCAACTCGGTAACCAGACAGACATCCTTAATTACAGGATAGGGAGACTTACCAACATCACCGATACCAATAATATATCCTTTCAAATTATTACTGAATGAGACATAGCCTTCCTTCTTTTTCTTCGACAGTGTTGCAAATAGGGTAGCGTCACCGGTCATATGCCGTGAGCAACCGCTGTCGAGGATCCATTTGCTTCTAGCATGTGAAGGGTGTTCCACCTACAAAACAGTTTACAGATAAAACCTTTGGTACCCATTTCTTGTAGGGTCCTGAATTGTTAGCCTTAGGTATCCAAGTATAAACATTTAGATCTACAAGCTTTTTCATTCTACATGCAGATGATATATGACCAATGAGGCCACAATAATGACATTGTGCATGTCGAGTGTTGAAAGCTGAGTGGTGTGCATGGTTGGTAGGTTTGGGTTTTCTAGTATAGAAGAAAGCATACCTATAATCTTGTTTGGGCGTAACCTTTTGGGGTAAAGGTTTGATAGGGTTAGGTCTGACAGTGTTTGGCTTGGGAATGTTTCGATTTCTCGGTAAGTGACACGTGTTAGGGTAGGAAGCAGCAGGCTCAGGCTATTTTTCTAACCTAATTTCCAATCTTTTGGAAGTGTCATACAACTTAGTATAATCAGAAGTAAGTGATTCCATTCTGATTTGTGCACATTGAAGACTTTCTTCTCTATAGAATATTCTTCCTTGAGTTGGTCAATAATTTTGTCTTTCTCTTCAGATGACCTGGTAGTCTCGTGTAATAAGAGCTTTATTGAAGAAAGCTCACCAGACTCACTAACATTATTTCTAACCTCAGCTAGTAGGTCGGTAAGTCTACCTATTTCACCTTTGTACTCTTTGAGTACCTTCTTAGAGGTCTGATACTTACTATGCAGTTTCCTGTAATCAGTCATCAGGTCACTGAAGGCATCTCCTAATTATTTAAAGGTGAAGTCATCATAAGTTTCTACAGGTTCAGTAGGTACCTGATCGGTTGCCATAAAGCATACATTTATAGCGTCCTCTGAGTGTTCGTCTTCTGAGTCGCTGGCTTCACTCTCATGCCATATGCTGGTGTTGGCATATTTCCGAGATGTTGATCTTTTCAGGTTCTTTTTTTCATACCTGTTGTTCTTCTTGCTCGATGATGAGTTTGTGGGACAATCCTTCTTTATGTGTCCCTTCTTCTTGCAGCCATAACAGACAGCATCTTCTTGGTACCAGTTGTTGCTGTTGTACTCTTTGACTCTCTTCTCATGTCTCATGAATTTTTTAAACTTCCTTGCTAGGAGAGCTTGATCTTCAGCGTCAGATCCACTGCTGTCTGAGTCATCTTTAGCAGCTTTTCTGTGCTGAGCCTTGAGGGCGATAGTCTTCTCCTTTGGTGCAGGCTCTTCAAAATCTTGTAGCTCCAGTTCATGAGTGAGTAGCTTACCCATGAGTACTTCGAGGGACATAGTTGTGAGGTCGTTCCCTTCAATGATTGCAGTAGCCTTTGGAATCCACTTCTTGGTGAGAGCTCGCAGGAGTTTGCGAATCTTTTCATGGTTACTGTAATCTTTGCCTAGGGAGGACAAAGGATTTACAATATCCAAGAATCTCTCGAACATTTGTGTGACTGTTTCGTTGGGCTTCATTTTGAACGCCTCGTACTCTTGAGTAAGTCTGCTGACTTTAGATTCCTTGACTTGAGTCGTGCCTTCGTGTGTGACTTCGAGTAGCTTCCATACTTCATTGGCCGTTGTGCAGATAGACACCCTGTTAAATTCAGTTCTGTCTAAAGCACAAAAGAGAGCATTAATGGCACGTGCGTCAAGACTGGCCCTTTTCTTTTCTTCCTCTGTATATCTGTTATGGGTTTTTCAACTAAAACTCCATCAACATTTATACGAGGTGGCTTTTGATAGCCATCAAGAATAATGGACCATAAATCAAAATCAAGAGATTTCAAGAAGAAACTCATCCGTGTTTTCCAATATGTATAATTTGTACCATCAAACAGTGGAGGTCTGTTTGTGGCCTGGCCTTCACTTGTGAACTTCACAGTTGCCATGTGTTGTGCTGTGATCTATATAACAGTTAATTAAAAAGAATATATAATTGCACTGTTACCTTTGCTTTACCTGTAACACCCGCTCTGATACCAATTGTAGGAACGAAATAGTAAAGCGTAATACTCTAGAGGGGGGTGAATAGAGTTGGCAGCGGAATAATGCTAAATAAAAATGTTAGCAGCACAATCACAGAATATTAATCACAACTGAAATAATGTAAAGGCAAAGTTAAGAGAGCAAACGCAAAGACAGCGATGTATACTGGTATCCCTCTGTTGAGGACTAATCCAGTCGGTAGAACTCTTGTTACCAGTTGAATCCACTATTGGAAAAACCGCAAGTTTTCTTACGAAGTCCTTGCAACTTCTACAATACGAGCTTTGATACGAAGAACTCGTCCAACTTCAAATGTGAAGAGGTATTCTTCAATCAAGCTTTTTGATTACAATCTCTCATAAACTTCTAGACCGTACCGTACTGGCAAATTGACTAGAGGATTGTAACTGGCTTGGGATCTGAAATTGAAAGTTCTAGAAAAGTCTTTGGAAGACTGAAAGCTTTAGATAGAGAGAAGATTGAAAGTGAATGAGTGAGTTGAAATGATCGAAATCCTTCTCTATTTATAGGAGTTCCAAAGGCAGAATTCGGGCAGAACTCTTTGAGCAAATCTCGGTCAAATTCGTAACTGCAGGAGGACCAAGTTCCAAAGATTCAAAATCACAACGGCCACTAACCGAACTCTGGCCGAACTCTGGCCGAACTCTGGCCGAGTTCTGTCAGGGTTAGGTTAGGGTTTCAAAAATAGGTTTTGGTGATTTTTGAAAACCTTTTTGAAAACCTTTTTGTAAATATTTTGATAGGTCATTTTAAAAACATTTTGAACTATTTTAGGGATAGCCTATTCGCCAGTACGACTCGGTGTATAACATATTCCTAGACTCAAATAAAATAAAAAATATATTGCATAGGAAATACAGACTCGAGTAGGCAAACAGATCTTCAGTCTTGAACGGAGTGGATAGCCAATCTTGCTTATGTCCAAGAAAGCGAGATGTCCCAACTCGCTTTGTATATCCAGACAGAGTTTGATCAATTATTAAAATCAGGTTGACCATATGACCAATGGGCCAACAAAGTTTAGTATCGCATACCACCCCCAGACGGACGGACAGTCAGAGAGGACTATTCAGACCCTTGAGGATATGCTGCGGACGTGCGTCCTAGATTTTGGAGGTTCCTGGGAGGATCACCTGCATTTGGTGGAGTTTGCTTACAACAACAGTTTTTAGGCCAGCATTGAGATGTCATCGTTTGAGGCTCTGTACGGGCGTAGGTGTCGTACACCCTTATCTTGGGATGATGTTGGAGAGCAAGCTTTATTGGGACCAGAGATGGTTGTTGACGCAGCCGATAAGGTGAAGTTCATCAGGGACAGACTTCGCGTGGCGCAGGACAGACATCGGCACTGGGCCGATAGCCACCGGAGGCCGCTGGAGTTTGAGGTACAGATTTAGAGCTAGGATTAGAAGTAGGTTGTATTTTGTTGTTTTGTTTGTTTGATCGTGTTTGATTTTTGTAACTTGAGACCTTGCTTGTGATTAGGTTGGAGATATGGTTTTTCTGCGAATATCTCTGACTCGTGGTACGATACGTTTTGGTGGAGGTGGGAAGCTTAGCCCGCGTTTCATCGGCCCTTTCGTTATCAGCGGGAGAGTCGGTGACGTGGCATACAGGCTAGACTTGCCACCTGCACTAGTGGGCGTCCACAACGTATTTCACGTATCACAGCTGAGACGGTATGTGTCTGACCCTAGCCATGTGCTCGATCACTCGGAGATAGAGGTTGGACCTACTCTCAGTTATCCAGAGCAGCCTGTGGAGGTTTTGGATCGCCGGAAGAAGGTATTGAGGAACCAGGTGATACCCTTGGTACGCGTCGCATGGAGGCATCATTCTTCAGGAGAGTCTACCTGGGAGCGGAAGGATGAGATGCGCGAGCGGTACCCCTATCTTTTTGGACCTTGAGGTATACTTTTCTATCCTTCTCAGCAGTTTAGTTTCGCCTTTAATTTCGAGGACGAAATTATTTTAAGGAGGGTAGATTTGTCACTACCACTTTTCTAGCTTGAGGGTATTTTGGTCATTTTGGTCATTTTGGTCATTTTTGAAAATTTGTGAATTAATTGGAATTATTATTAATTATTTGGGTTTAATATATTTAATATAATTTTTAGTGATTTTTGGTGATTTTAGTAGAATTGATTTTGACCCTATAGAGACTTTGACTTAAGTCGACCTTGTAGACTAACCTAGTGGCTAACCTAGGTCTTGACTTTGTGATTAAGATTTGAAAACCTAGGATGACTTAAGTTCATGAGGATGAACCCATTGGGATTAATTTGGTGAAATTAGGAGTTAGTTTCATATGGAAATGGCTTGTGAAGTCACAAGTCATTTTATGACTAGTAGGCTTAATGGCCCATAGCCTACACCCATTGAACCAAGCCCTAACCCTAGAAATTCTGATTAGCCTCTATGGTCAGCCCCTCCCCTATTTATATGCTCTTAAAACTAGGGTTGCCTCTTTAGGAAACTTGCCATTTGGAAGAGGTGAGTCCCCAACTTGGTAAATCCTTAGAAAATCTATTTCTTCTCCAAATTCCTTCAAATAAATTGCTATAGGCTCTAAATCTTGTGTTCTTTCTGTTGGTAATAATTTTTGACAGGAAGGAAACAATTTGGATAGCTTTTGAGGTATTTGACCATCAAAAGGAGCCCCTCTTTGTGAAGCTTGTGATACTCTTAGGTAAATCCTTTTCCCCACCATTTAATCCTGTTATTTTTGCGTCATTTAGAAGCCCTATACCTAGCCTAACTATAGGAATAGGAAATACTAGAATTTCGTGTCCTTTCGTGTCCAAACTGGACACATATCAGTGTCACTTGGCACGTGTTTGATGAAATGCCCCAATGGGTATTTCGAGTGTATTTTGGAATTATATTCGAATAGGAATTTAGATCTATGTGTCGTTTATGCATTGCTGTAGTTTTCGTGTCATCTTAGTGTCGTGTCGAGTCCACACGGACACGCGAACACGTGGTCGCGCGCGCGTGTGCACAGGCACTGTGCGTGCCCTGCTGCTCGGGCGTGATTGCGACACGGACACGGCTCCTCGACACGCCAAATTTGACGTGTAGCTAGGGGCTGACACTTACACGGGGCTTCCCAATTTTCAGAGCCCCACGTGTCGTGTCGGACACGCACGAACGCATGTACCGATTTGTGCACTGCACAGTCGGCTGTCCTTTTGGGCACTGACACACGTGTCTCGTGTCGTATACACGCAACTTGGACACGATTCAGGGTGTCCAGTCGATAGCCCTAGTCTAGGTGAACACGTGGACCAAATCTCGTGAGTCGTGTCGTTGTGTGTCGTGCACACGATCGACACGAACACGTGCACGACGATTGGTTTCTCTGTGTGCACAGTTCACTGTTTTGTGTATTTAATTAACTGGACACGTTTGTGTCCACTTTTGTGGACACAAACACCTCACACAGCATGTATACATTATGTTTTAACATTACCAACCAAGTTTTTGGGTTTTAATATAATTTTCAATAAGGATTCTCTATTTCTTCTATTCCTAAAAACTTAGTATCAGTCCCATGTTTGCTATTCTGTCCAGATTTTCAAAATGAAGTTTGTCATCTTTTTCTACCTATTATACACTGTTAATTACATGTAATTGAACCCCTAACATGTACTCCTACATAAATCCTAACTGTGTGTCGATTTGGGGACTGTTTGGATGAGGTTTTGGTTCAATATCTGGAATTTAAATGTGGGGACTGTCTAGTGATGGTTTATGAGTTAATGTGAGTTTGATGAACTGTTAATTCAATGTTTAAATCTAATTTTTAATTAGGGAACTGTTTAAACTGTTGTTTTGGTTCCTATTGAACTGCAAACTGTAATTGAGGGGGGGTGTGTTTACTGTTTCCTGAGAATGAATACTGTTTTCCTTCCTTGTGACCTTAACTGAAATTATTTTTTCTGAAAACTGAGAATAGTTGTTGACTGATGCTTCTTACTTATTTGATTACTATATTATTGAACATTAAATTCTTGTAGGCTTTGGTTTTGGAAAGGGATGTTAGTGTATGGGTTAAATTCGATTGTTGGAATATAGCTAACTGTGCAAACTTGACAGTGGGTTGTATTTCCAGATCCCTGTAAAACCTGAATACCAGTTTCTTTTGAACTATTGATATATTGGTCATTACCTGGGATTGAATTGAGTTTTTCAGTTCTTGATAAACCTGAGTTAGCTTTCATTACACTAACCTGAATTGGATGTACATAAAACCTGAGCATTGTGGACTTTAGACACATTATAAGCTTAATGTTCTTCCTTTTAACTGTCATGAGGAACTGAGATTTGATTTTATGTTCACTATTACCTTGTCTTCCTCTCACTGTTTTCTAATCCAGTACACACACACACCACAGTCTATTCACAGAGTTTAGTTTCCTTGCTCACTCACCCTCTAATCTATCACTGTGTCCTTGGCACTAGTCACACACCCTTGTGTTGTTCACACAAGCCTATGGGCTAGACACACACTTGCACTTGGGTTCTCATGTGTTATTCCCCCTCACACTCTATGTATGTACTTATATATATATAGGCATTGTTATATATATAGATACAAGTTTTCCTATATTGTGTATATGTGTATTCTATATATATATATATATAAATATGTGGTGTCTTGATGTGTGGGGTTTTGTTATGTGTCATAGAGTATGGAATACCATAGGACTAATGTATTGTATATATAATGTGGTGTGTTATAGATTATGTTATAGAGTATAGGATAGATGTTCCTAATAGACTTTTAGTCTTAGTCAAGCCTATTGGTTATGTATAGGCATGGCTTGACATGGTATTGCCTAGATTAGTCTAGAAAGCTTAGAATAGTCTTGCTAGACATAGATTAGACTAGTTTGACCTAGATTAGACTAGATTGACCTAGTTTGACTTCTAGGGTTGACCAGAGTTGACCAAGAGTTGACTTTGGTCTAGATTGACCTAGTTTCATGTAGAATGAATTAATTTGCATTGTTTTATCATTCTGGACTTGTTGTGACTCGTACTGTTCTAAATAGGAGCCAGACACCACTCCTCGGACAGTACTTTCATCTCGGACTTTCAGATAGCAGGCGAGTACATTCTCTGATCTTTTCATACCTGTCTGGATATATTCATGCTCTAGATTACTCTACATGATGCTGACACGTATCTTCACGGATTAATACTATATGGATCCCTTCCTGAGATGTTATCCCTCTACGGGTGCATCGGGTATTTCATGTTCATGTACTTTATCATGTGCATCAGGTACTCCTTGTACTCGTACTAGTTCATGTTTTTACATGTTCTCATGTGCTTTCACGTGCCTCATGTACTACTCATTACATGAGTTCACGTATCTTAGTTGTATTCATGTGCTTATAACGTAACTTGAATGGATCCTTGTGTACTGATTGGGACGGGGTGAGTAGAATTGGTTATGTGAATACTATCCCAAGTAGCTGTATAAATGTGCCTCCTTATTTGTATTCATGTGCCCCTAAGCCGTTTACAGAACCATATTGTACTCTAAATCACGTAGTCACTTACAGTCTTTACTATCATGTATCTATTTTCAGTTACAAATATCTCATGTTTTACTTGTACTTCTATTCAGCACTTTCTGTATTTTACTCTATTGTAATGATTTATACTCCTAACCTGATATGAACTATTGAGAGATATGTGCTCGTTCCCGTCCTGACTGGACCTGTTAAAATATTACAGAGGATGAGGCTGAGGCGTTCTGCCCTACTTACTACGGTGCCACACTAGATGAGTGCCCAGATTTGGACCAGCAGCAGGATCCATTAGCTGTAGACGACACTCCATTAGTTTTGGATTGTCTTACTTTTTGGGATTATTGTACTAGACTTGAGATATTCTGAGATGTATTATTTTAGACACTTAGAATTCTGGCTTGTATCTCTGTGATTCTCTGTTCTGGATATTGTTATCTTTCATTATCTATCTATCTTACCTGTTCTACCTTAGCTGTGGTTGAGTTATATTTCTGTTATGTCACCCCCATTCGGGGAGTATAACTGTTTTTACCTTCAATTGTTAGATGTTGTGACCTAGGACAGCGTTCTACCGCCGACACTGCGGCGTAGGCTGGACGTACCCACGTCTCGTGCCCTTACTCTAGGGTGCGGGTCATGACAGACTCTTTAACAACTAACTCGTCGACAGTTTTTTCAACTGACACTTCAACGGCCGAGCTGTCCATGGTCTCTTCGATGGGCTCATCAGCAACCTCCTCGACCGCCACCTCCATGGCTATATCAACCGGCTCCTTAGTGACCGACACATCAGTAGTTCCCTCGGCCTACTCTTCCATGGTCCCCTCAGTTGTGTCACGACCCGCACCCGATATAGGGGTACGAGTGCGTAATAGCGCCCAGCCTAAGCCACAGAATCGGTTGTAGAACGTTGTTCTAGGTTGCTAACTATCAACTCACACAAATATATATAATGTAACTGTCATAGATCTCAACTCCGAATGGAGGACAAGTATAAAGATATGATAATACTCAATCACAGTATTAAGTACGATGTCACTACCACATTTTTAGCCTAAGGGTATTTTGGTCATTTATAACTTTTGGGTGAAATTAAATTTTTATTAATTAATAATGTGCTAATTAATATATTAAGCCTTAACCTAGAATTGCCCTAATCTAGATGTTAGTCATTAGCCTAGATATTGCATTAGAAGTTAATAACAAGAAGACAAGGTTAGTAAAATCTAGATATTTTAGCTAAGTTAGATATTTAGCTTGAACCTAATTTCTAATTGGGCCTTTAACTTGAGGGCTTAATTTATATTGTAGAGAGAATCCCATAGCCTACATTACACTAAACCCTAACCCTAGCATGTGGTCGGCCAAATCATAGTCCCTCCTATAAGAGCATCACTTTTTTGCATCTTGCCTCTTTTTATCGCCCCCTTAAAACCCTAATTTGTGTTCTTCTCCAAAATCACCCCCTTTCTCCAAATCAACTCCAAATTGATCCTAATCTTTTGTATTACACTCCCGTAGTGTAGAGGAGGTCAATAGAGGCTAG